>VMDO01000503.1:41206-185678 GCA_007922755.1 Pedetes capensis
ATATAGTAAAAGATAGAGAAGACTTGGATGGGAAACTTAGATAGGAAGGGGGGAGGGGGGAAACATAGAGGAGCGTAAGGGGTAACCTATATGAATAATGCTTATCAAATTGCATATATGAAAATTGTCACAACGAAAAGCATGTCAAAATGAATCACATTATGATGTACATTAAAAATTTCTAATAAAAAAAAAAATTAAAAAACAAAACAAACAAAAAAAAACTGTGTGACCTTAGGCAAGGGCTTCATTTTCCTTATTTAATCTCCCTTGTCATCCTCCGGACAACCAAAGCCTTGGGTAAAATTCTAAGCTTCCGCAAGTCTAGAAGAGATGGGAAATAATATATATATTGGAGATGGAAAATTATATATATTGTTGTTGTTAGGTGCCGTCGAGTCGAGTCCGACTCATATCGACCCTATGTACAGCAGATCGTTATCCCTGCCAAATTGTGCTGTACGTCAACACCAACTAGAAAGGAGTTGAGGGGGCTTCGAATGTCCAGTGACATCTGAGTGGCTACTCAGGACCTCCGGGAGCCACCCAGCACACCGTGAGGGGAACCTCACATATATTGCAAGTTTTATGGGAAGGATGTATGAACTTACAATGGCATTTTGGAAAGAAATGTATAAAAAAAAATAGTCTTGGCACAAGCACTTGCTTGGGGTCCAAGCCTCTCCTTCACCTGTGCCTCAGTCTCCCCGAAAGGAGACACAGCCTTTGTGCAGCTCGGGAGGGAGTGTCATGAGATCACAGCTGTCTGACGTGCTCTGGTCATAGGAACGTCGCGCGCTACTCTCCAGGACAGAAAGTCGCTGTGGTACGTATTCTGCGTCCTAAGCGATGCCTCCCTACTCCGCAGTTGAACAAAAGCCTGGCTTCTGTTACAGCGTCTGCTCTCCAGGACTCTGGTGCACTTGGCCGTGGGTTTGCTCTGCAGACCCGTCCAGGCTGAGTCAAGACTCCTCTGCAAAGTCCTGACCCTCAGCTCCCGAGGGAACGCACTTCCAGTGGCCCACCCAACTTTCTGCACACCCCACGTGTTACATTGCAATGGCCTTGAACTTGGTCCCCTCTGGCATTTGCAATTTGGAGATAAGGAAACTTGACTTAAGCCTTTTTTGTGTGTGGTAGGAGAGACAGGGTCTCACTGCGTAGCCCAGATTTACCTGGAACTTGCTATGTGGACCAGGCTGGCCTCGAACTCGCATCCATCCTCCTTCTCAGCCTCTCAAGTGCTGAGATTGCAGGTGTGCACCACCACATCTGGCTTGATTAAACCTTACACTGGTTTTTAGCGTGATCATAGTGATTACTGTGATGTTTCATGATTATTTACTTATGGGCATGTCTCTTTCATTACACCATGAATAATTTGAGGTCTAGGATTCAGTCAAACATTGCTAGAATCCCCAGCAGCAAAATCATCACCTGTGTATTCTGTTGTTGTTAGGTGCTGTCCAGTTGGGTCCAACTCATAGCAACCCTCATAGGGTTCTCAATGGCTGACTGTTTTGGGATTGCCTCAGGAGTGGATTGCCATGTTCTTCTCCCATTTTTGTGGTGTTGGGATTTGAACCCGGGACCTCAGAGACTGCAGAGCAGCGCACAACCAACTGAGCTAAATCCCAGCCCAGAGGTGCAGAGTAGATAGCAGCAAATGGGGCTGAACCACAGAAATGCTGTTTTTGTTTTTGTTTTTGTTTTTAATCCCAGGCTGGTATTGCAGGTGGCAGGAACATTTACCATTGTTAATCCTCTCCTCTGCCAGTTTTGAAGTTCCATAGAGACAAATCTGGGCTCTTCACCAGCCATGGCCACTGGGCTGAACTGTAAAGCCTCCGAAACTCCATTACTGGGTTTATTAGTCCTGGTTCAATAGGGCAGAGATACATTCCAAGCCACTCAACAAGCAATTCCCTCATGGTCAGATGCCACTTGCCGATCTACACAGTCTGTGCACTTGACAGTATTGGCGTAGCCAGTCTAGACTTGATGGGGATCTGGAGAATTGTGTTCTGACCTGTGAGGGGAAAAGCAAAAGAAAATGGACACTTGCTTGACAATTAGGATTCCCTCCCATCACAAGAAACCCTGACGCATAGATCGAGGACTTCAGTCAGACAAACAGAAGGAGGTCTATCTGCCCACCTAGGTGGTTATTTCCACGGAACTAAAGAACATGTGGGAGACGACCCAGCAACACACTCCCAAACATGAATCCACCATTGAAAACCCTATGAATAGCAGAGAAGCACTGACAATAGTGTTTCACCTGTTGTACGCAGGGTCACTGTGAGTCAGATACTGACTTGACGGCACCTAACAACACAAAAGAACATGTCTGGAAGTATAAACATGACAAAAGAGTCAGGGGAGGAAGAGGAGGTAAGGGTTGCATCTCGGGCCAGAGCTCTTCTGAAAATCATTTTCTGGGCTTATATGAGATCACGTGTGGTGATTTCATTTGTTTGATATTTGGTTGTTTTTGAGTTGGAGTCTTGCTGTGAAGCCCAGGGTGGCCTCAAACTCACCATCCTCCTGCCTCAGCCTCTGGAGTAGAGGGATTATAGGTCATGTGCCACTATGGATAGCATGTTGTTATTGTTATTGTTGTTGTTAAGTGTTGTTGAGTCAGGCCTGACTCATAGCGATCCTATGTACAATAGAACGAACACCACCTCACAGTGACTCACAGCTTCTCTGCTATTGATAGGGTTTTAGATGGTTGATTGTTTCCGGAGTGGGCTGCCGGGTCCTTCTCTCATTTTTGTGGTGCTGGCGATGGAACCCAGCGCCTCAGAGAATGCAGAGCAGCGCTCTACCCACTGACCTAAACCCCTGCCCCAATTCCCTGTGGATGTCATTATGTACAAATACCCACCTTACCCTCTAGGCCCCCAAATGAATTGTGCTCATCTGGCTTTCATTTCTCAGCTGGCAGATCAGACAAAGTCTCTTTGTTTGAAAAAATGGCGGGGCAGGGGGAAGAACAGGAAAAAGAAGAAAAGAAAGTTCCTTCCCTGTCTGCTTTGCGCCGGTTCCCTCCAGCAAGTCGCTTGGTGACCTGCTGAGCGCCTTGCTGCACTGGTTCCTCCATCAGTTACAGAGGAAAGGTCACGGCCACTGTCCTCCCATAACTCAGGGCCCACGTGGGGTGACGCATCCTGTGCATTTTTGCCATTATCATCTGCTTGGGGACATCGCTGTAGTCTGCACAGTCCCCTTAGCTACCCTGAGCTTTGAGGTTAATCTGATTTTACTCTAGGATCTGGGTGGGGGAGCAAAAGAAGCTGGCAAGAAGGATGGTTGGAGTGGTAAGCAGTCGCAGCCGCTCTTGGCTCCCACCCAAAGCTCTCAGCCTGGGTGATCGATTTCCCCTCCAGCCGGCGCCTTGCTCAGCGTTTCTGCCCATCATGGCTCCGGCATGCCCCCGGGGGACTGGCCATCACTCTGGAACCTCTGCCAGTCCTCGTGATAAATCAGCGGGCGCAGGCTGGGCGTGCAGGACGCAGGCTCAGAAGATGCATCTGCTTTCCACACTCCTTCCTGCCTCCTGGTCCCCTTGGCTGTGCGGATCAGAGTGGTCACCCAGCCTGACAGAGGATTGGGAGGCGCGTGGGGGAGGGGTGTGTGTGTGGAGACCTCAGAGTCAAAGGTGGAAATTCCTGGAATGAGATTGACGGAGCTTCTAGGCAGGGTCCTGCACCCTCTCTGCCCTAGGCCCATCTTTGACAAATGTCTGGGGACCTCATGGGGATTTTCCGGTCTCTGCAAGGTCAGAGACAAAGCCGCTCTGTGTTCAGAGTGGAGAGGCAGTGAGGATTGGGGTCCACACGTTCATTTGCATAAGAGGCCAAGAAGTGGGGGCAGATGGGGAGGGAGTAAAAGACCACCCTGGCCAGATTTATGCAGAGCCACTTTCTAAATGAAACCCAGCTGAGCCCTTTCTGGGCCCCCAGATCCAGATAAGGCGGGTGTAGACCGCGTGGGCCGTGGAAGGCGAGACTCCGCGCCCAGACTCTGTGTGTTATTTGGGATCTCTGTGGTTTTATGAGCTCTGGCTCCAGCCTTCCTCCCCAGCTGAGTGCGCGCTCCCTGTCCCCTGTCCTGTGGCTGGTCCTTTATTTTCATGCTGGCTGTAGCCCAGACATGAAGAACTTGGCCCCTTTCCTTGCTTTCCACAAAATAACCGTTCGCACATGGAGTGGACGGACATTTCTGGGCAGCAACGTGAACTATTTTAAACTGAGTGGGAGATGTTTCTCTTCTTGAAAGGCCGTTGGCCATGCTAACGCCATCTTGCTCTGTCATCTGTAGTCCATCTTGTTCTTCCGGGGAAGGGCCGCACGCTCTGGTGGACAGCTGGGAACGTGAAGGCCACTGCCAGGGTTCAGGTCCTGCTATGGCCCCCGCCGGCTGTGTGTGCTAGGAAGTCACTTCCCCTCTCTGTGCCTCACTCTGCTCATCTGTGAGATGGACGTAGTAACAGGCCCGCCTCATCAAGTGGTTGTGTAGGAGGGAGGGGGAGAGAGAGAGAGAGAGAGAGAGAGAGAGAGAGAGAGAGGGAGAGGGGGAGTGGGAGGGAAAGAGAGAGTGAGGGGAGAGAGAGGGGAAAGAGAGGGAGACAGAGAGGGAGAGGGAGAGAGGGAGAGAAAGAGAGAAGTGGAGAAGGGAAGGACCAGGGGAAAGGATGCCTCTGTGGGATCCCCTTTATCTTCAGTGGCCTCCTGTCGTGGACCCCACAGGACAGCCTGAGGAGCCTGGGGTGCCCAGGAGAAGCAATCACTATTACTATATGCACTGCCTTAGCCATCCCTTTGCTTTGTCCCCTCCAAATAGCTCACCACAGTGCCACTCTTCCAGGGCCAGATGTTTCCAGCTCAGTGGTCTAACAAGGACTGTTTGCTTTCTAAGAAGATGGGGGACTTTGCTGTAGTAAAATCCTTGCCGCCTTCTGCAAAGATGTCCTGCAGACCTTCTGCAGAGGCTGGAGAAAGAAAACTGCAACAGCATGTGCTTTTCCCGGGCTATTCACGGAGAGCAAGAGGGGGCAAAAGGGAGGAGCGGGTAACCTGGGTGGCACCCTTGGCTCTCAAGCCCACGTGGGTAAGAGGCAGACCTCCCACTTCTTCCAGTAACCAAACCTCCACGGGCCTGTGTGGGTGGCTCCTTTCCCAGTGGCCTCTTGCTGATAGACTGGTGAATCCCTATTTGGATTAAGGCCTGGGGCAGAAGGAGCCTATGATGACCTGCTATAGGCTGCACTGTGTACCCCCAAATTCTTATGTTGAAATCCCAGCCCCGAGTGTAGTTGAGAACATGACTGCATTTGGAGAGCGTCCTTACAAAGGTCACTGAGGGAGCTGGGCGCCGTGGCACACGCCTGCCATCCAGTGACCCCGGAGGCTGAAGCACGTGGACTGTGAGCTTGAGGGCAGACTCAGCCTGTGCAACCTAGTGAGACTCTGTCTCAAGACAGACATTCTAAAGAGGCTCAAGGTGCAGTGCAGTGGCAGAGCACCTGCCTGGCTTTCTTGGGGCCCTGGGTTCAACCTTGCAGTTCTGAAAAACAAAAAAAGATAATTAAGGTAAAAGGGTGGGCCCCATCCAGTATGATTTATGTTCTCTTGTTGTTGTTAGGTGTTGTCGAGTCAGTTTCCAACTCATACAACACGATTGTCAGTGCTTCTCTGCTGTTCATAGGGTTTTCAATGGCAGATTGATTTTTGGGAGTTGGTTGCTGGGTGTGTCTCCCAAAAGAAAGATCCCCTCTCCCCTGGTGACAAGCCAGTAGTTCCTTATTAAAGCAGTATTTGTTCTATTAAAATACTGTTTGTTCAACTGAAGGTTGCTTCTCGTTGATGTTGTTAGGTGCCGTCGAGTTGGTGTCTGACTTATAACGACCCTATGTACAACAGGTGAAACACTATTATCAGCGCTTCTCCGCTTTTCATAGGGTTTTCAATGGTGGATTGATTTTTGGGAGTGGGTAGCCAGGTCCTTCTCCCAAGCCCACAGCACCTGGTGTTCCCAGATGGTCTCCCATCCAAAGACTAACCAGGCCCAACCCTACTTAGCTTCTGAGATCTAACGGGGATCAGATGCCACAGGGCTATAGCTGCAGGTACTATGTTCTCTTAAGAAGAGATTAAGACTCCGATCCCTAGAGGGACAGCGCCATGGGGAGCCAGCCATCTACACGCCAAGAGATCAGCCTCAGGAGAAGCCCAAGGCGCTGACATCTTGATCTCAGACCTTTAGCCTCAGAAATGACAGTGAAGTTCAGTTGCCGAAGCCACTCAAGCTTGAGATTCCTCCTTGCAGCAGCCTGGGAAGCAAATGTTCTTCTCCTTCCAAGGTCGCTGCCTACCCTCCTCCTCCAACTCAGGCCTTTAGACGGTTGAGGAAAGGCCAGCGGAGTCCCGAGAAGCACTTGAGGTCCCCGCTCTTCCTCATTGCTCACTCTTAGGAACAGTGCATGGGGTGCCGTGCTAATATTTTGAATTAAGTGTACGTTCCGATCCGTGAGACTTAGGAGTCCAAGCGCTGTCACCCGCTACTTCATTTCTTTAAAGCAGATTTACTCTGCTCCACCCTTGTCCCTCCTAGGTGGCTGGAAGCAAGCTCAGCCATGGTTGGGGTCCCCCTTCCAGATGTATCACTGGTCCTGGGGGTCTTACAGAGTCTACCGCCTTTGGCGAAGGCCTTCTGGGCTGGTCTTCAGTCGCTCTGGTCTCTGATGACCTGCTCATTGTCTAGGCTTCTGTGAACTCTTTTTTTTTTTTTTTGAACCCAGGGCCTCACGCCTGCATGCTTTGCAAGGGCTGAACCACTGAGTTGCGCCCCCAGCCTTTTTTTTTTTTTTTTTTTTTTTTTTTTTTTTTTTTTACTTTTTTGAGACAGGGTCTTGAAGTTATGCAGACTGCCTCTGGTCTCGAACTTGGGATCCTCCTGCCTCTGCCTCCCTAGCCACTGGGATGACAGACATGCACCATAGCGCCTGGTGCTCTGAGAATTCTTAAAGGGGACATTTGCCCTGCCCAGGTCTAGGGTCTTTGCAGTGCCCTTTGGTCTAGAAAAAGTCTTCAAGGTTCTTCTTTCACTGGTCTGCCTCCTTCCCTCCAGCCTCACCCCACAGCCTTCTACCTGCTGGACAAGCCAACCAAGTTCTTTTGGCCTGGAAAACACGATGGACGTCTCTGAGCGCTCCTAAGGTTAGAAGCACCAGTTTACTTCCTGAAGGAAATTCACAGGAACAAGCTGAAATTCTACAGCCAAGACTGCGTGTGAACGAACCTCTTGGCAAACCAGCTGCTTCGTTTCCAAGGGGTTAAGGAAGCCAGATTTCTGCGAGGGGCAGGGGTACAGCTGGATTTCTGTCCCCAAAGGAGCAAGGACTTGGTTGGCATCTTCTCTGAGTTCAGATTCCTATGGGGCACAAGGCCCCCTGTGGCTGGTTGGACTCTTATCCACGCCCAGGAACCCCACACTGCCTTTCCTGACCCAGGGAGCTAAATCATGCAGCCAGATTTAGCCCTCACCTCAGGTTTATAACAGATAAAACCAACCTGGCAAATCTCCCCGCTCGGGAACTGGTGACAGGTGTCACACAGCCGCCCACCGACACCTCCCACCCTGCTGTGGCTGCAGGCGGAAGGGAAAACAGACGCCTCCAAGTCCTGGGGCAGGGCGGCTGCCTTCCGGACGATGATGAGGACCCCAGGGAGAATCTACACTCAGACAGACGCTGAGTCCTTGTCAAAGGTGACGCAGGTGGCAGATGAGAGGCAGGCAGACTCGAGCAGCCGCTGCGTGTCCCTGATGTGCAAAATTGCTCATCGTCTAGGCTTCTGTGAACTCTTAAAGGGGACATACGCCCTGCCTAAGTCTGGGGTCTTTGCAGTGCCTTCTGGTCTGGAAGAAGTCGTTGAGATTTTCTTTTGCTGGTCAGCCTCCTTTCCTCCAGCCTCACCCCACGGCCTTCTACCTCCTGGACCAGCCTTCGTTCAGGAGGCTACCAGGAGCCCGCGCTCCCCGGGGAAGCCTCCGGGCTTCTTGTATTTTTTAAAAGAAGAACCAGATCCTTCTGACTAGAAAACTGTTTCTCTCCTCTCAGCCTTTAGCTCTGCCTCTAGGACACACAGACAGACAGACAGACAGACAGACACACACACACACACACACACACACACATACACAGACACACACACACACTCACTCCCACACACATGGGGACGTTCCATCTTGTCTGTCCAGATGTTCACTTTCTGCCCCTGTCTAATGGCACCGGCACCCCTGTCCCTTCCTTATCCCGTCTCCATGCCCCGCCTGAGGATCTGTTACTTGTAAATTAGCATGGCGGGTGGTTGTTTGGGGGAGAAATAACCTCAGTTTTCCTCTTCACTCTGTTTGGGGAGTTTTCCTTCAGGGAAGACAATGGGACAGAGGAAGCCCAGCATGATCTCAGCTTCACAGTACATTTAAACCACCAGCGGGAAAGCCTAGAGGAAAGGCAACGTTTAAAGCGCAGAGTGGAGTGGGATGATGTCACACACTGTCATTTGCAGGGGCCTACAATGATGCACAGAGCTCGACAGGGGTTGTTGTTGTTGTTGATAGGTGCTGTGGAGTTGGGTCCACCTCATAGCGACCTGATGTACAACAGAATGAAACACTACCTAACACTGTGCCGTGTACATGATCTTTTTTATGTTTCAGGCCAATGCTGCAGCCACTATGTCAATCCATCTAGTGGAAGGTCTTCCTTTTCTTTCATTGACCTGCCACTCTCCCAAAAATGATGTCCTTCTCCAGGGATTGGTCCCTTCTGACAATATCTTCAAAATAAATAAGATACAGTCTGGCCATCCTTACTTCCAAGGAGCCCTCTGGTTGCACTTTTTCTAGGACCGATCTGTTGGTTATTTTGGCAGTCCATGGTATATTCAATATTCATCTCCAGCACCATAATTCAAAAGCATCAATTCTTTCTCTGTCTCCCTTATTCACTGTCCAGCTTTCATGACCATATGATGTGACTAAAAATACCATGGCATGAGTCAGGCGCACCTTCGTCTTCAATGCAGCATCTTTACTTTTCAACACTTTAAAGAGGTCTTTTGCAACAGCTTTTCCCAATGCAATGTGTCTTTTGATTTCCTCACTGGGCTTCTGTGGGTGTTGATTGTAAAACCAAGTAAAGCAAAATCCTGGACAATCTTTTGAGGACAACCTCAATCTTTTCTCTATTTATCATGAAGTTGCTTACTGACCCAGTTGTAAAGATTTTTGTTTTGTTGACGTTGAGGCACAATCCATACTGAAGTCAGTGCTCTTTGATCTTCATCAGTAATTGTTTCAAATCCTCTTCACTTTCAGCAAGTAAAGTTGTGTCATCTGCATAACGCAGGTTGTTAATGTGTCTTCTTCCAATCCTGATGCTGTGTTCTTCTTCATAAAGTCCAGATTCTTGGACTATTTGCTCAGCATAGAGACTGAAAAGATATGGTGAAAGGGTACAGCCCTGACGCACACCTTTCCTGACTTTACACCAGGCAATGTTTCCTTGTTCTGTTCAAACGACTGCCTCCTGGTCCATGTACAGATTCCTCGTGGGTCCAATTAGGTGCTCTGGGATTCCCATTCTTTGA
Organism: Pedetes capensis; assembly: GCA_007922755.1. NCBI lineage: Eukaryota > Metazoa > Chordata > Mammalia > Rodentia > Pedetidae > Pedetes > Pedetes capensis. The sequence goes on from VMDO01000503.1 coordinate 50,866, forward strand.
CAGGAGTTGTTGTTGTTGTTAGGTGCTATCAGGTTGGTATCTGACTCACAGCGACCCTGCATACAGCAGGCAAAACACTATTGTCAGTGCTTCTCTGCTATTCATAGGGTTTTCAATGGCAGATTGTTTTGGGGGAGTGGGTTGCCAGGTCCGTCTCCCAAGCCTACAGCACCTGGTGTTCCCAGGCGGTCTCCCATCCAAGGATTAACCAGGCCCAACCCTGCTTAACTTCTGAGAGCTGATGGGATTGGACACCACAGTGGTATGGCTGCAGTATCAAGTGGCAAATGGGGACTCTGTGCAAGGAAAGCAGGGTGGCCAAAGATCTTGATTCTCCCCTTGCTGTATGTCCTTCTAGCTCCAGCTGAAATCACATTTTTATCCAGCTCCCCCTTGTTTCTCTCTCTCCCACACACCCTGACTCTGTGAGTTCAGGAAACACTTCTGTCTCATCCCCTTCTGCGTCCTAAGTGCTGAAAATAGTTCCCGGCACTGGGTGGGCGCACAGTACACGTTCACGGAATGGGTGACTCAGTGGGCGGTGCAGAGGAAAGGAAGAGAAGGGAGCTTCTATGAGGTGCAAAGGGATGGATGTGGTTTCATTTCACCCTCACAGTACCACCAGCCCCCAGCCGAGACATCATCATCCCCACCATGCACATAAGGAAAATGAAGTCAAAGAAAGCAAGCGACTTCCCAAGGGTCTCAGGCCCAGGGAGAGGTAAAGCTGGGAGTGATAGGTAAAATGGAAACAGGAAGTTCAGGCTACCATCTTGCAAGATCTTGATTATGCCTGAAGAGATTAAGGAAGGGTGGGCGCTGTGCACATCTATAATCCCAGCACTTGGGAGGCAGAGAGTTACACAGTGAGACCCTGTCTTGAGAATAAACAAACAAAAAAGTCAAACCAAGCTGGGCACTGTGGCGCACGCCTATAATCCCAGCAACGCAGGAGGCAGAAGCAGGAGGATGGCAGATTGGAGACTAAAGGCAGCCTGAGTAACTCAGCGAGACTCTGCCTCAAGGTAAAAAATAAAAAATGGGCTGGGGGTGCAGCTCAGTTGTAGAACACTTGCAAAGTATGTGTGAGACCCAGGGTTCAACCCTCAACTACTGCAAAAAAAAAAAAAAAAAACCCAAAAATCCAAAACCAACAAACAAAATCAAAACCCAACAAAACCCCCCAAAACCAAAAACCAAAAACAAACAGAAAACAACAAAACAAAAGCAACAAAACAAATCAACCAAAACCTCCAGAGAGACCAATGAAGGCTGGAACGAATAAAGTGGGGGGAAGGGAGTTAGAGAGACCAGGTCAGCTGAGGAGGCAGTGCACTGATCAAATTGACAAGACCCGGGCCTGGGCAGAGAGGGAGAAACCCCTGGGCACACTCCTCTCCACTGAAGGGGCTGCTCCCAACCTCTCTCCCCGCTGCAGTGAATCACCTGGGCACCACAGGAGAAAAAAATGTAGGCATGGCTACTAATTAGGTATTTAACTTTGGGTGACTTGGCTTCTCTGAGCGTGTTTCCCCTGCAAAATGATGATGATGATTGTTGTTGTTAGGTGCCGTCAAGTCGAGTCTGACTCATAGCGACCCTATCTACAGCAGATCGAAACACTTCCCAATTCTGTGCCAGGCAAACGATCTTATTTATTTTTAAGCTCATTGTTGCAGATTTTTTTTTTCAACAACAATTGTTGCAGACACTGTGTCAATCCATCTGGTGGAGGGTTTTCCTTTTTTTCGATGACCTGCCACTCTCCCAAACATGACGTCCTTCTCCAGGGATTGGTCCCTTCTGACTACATGTCCGAAATATGTAAGACGCAGTCTGGCCATCCTTGTTTGTACGGAACACTCAGGTTGCAGTTCTTCTAGGACAGATCTGTTGGTTCTTTCGGCAGTCCATGGTGTATTCAATAGACGTCTCCAGCACCACAATTCAAAAGCATCTTATTTTCTGTCTCTCTTGTTCAATGTTCAACTTTCACAGCCATGTGATGTGACTGAAAACACCATGGCATGAGTCAGATGCACCTTCGTCTTCAATGTGCCATCTTTACTTTTCAATACTCTAAAGAGATCTTTTGCCACAGCTTTTCCTAGAGCAATGCATCTTTTGATTTCTTCATTGCTGCTTCCATGGGTGTTGATTATAGAGCCAACCAAAGCAAAATCCTGGACAACCTCAATCTTTTCTCCATTTATTGTGAAGTTGCGTGCTGACCCAATCATAAGGATTTTTGTTTTGTTGATGTTTAGTCACAACCCATATTGAAGGCTATGATCTTTGATCTTCATCAGTAAGTTTTAAATCCTCTTCACTTTCAGCAAGCAGAGTTGGGCCATCTGCATAACGCAGGTTGTTAAAGAGTCTTCCTCCAATCCTGATGCTGCGCTCTTCCTCATAAAGACCACCTTCTCAGATTATTTGCTCAGAATATAAATTGAAGAGATAGGGTGAAAGTATATAGCACACCTTTCTCAACTTTAAACCACTCAGTGTTTCCTTGTTCTATTTGAACAACTGCCTCCTGGTTCATGTACAGATTCCTCATGAGCACAATTAGGTGCTCTGGTATTCCCATTTTCCAAAGTGTTATCCATAATTTGTTATGATCTATGGTCATGATAATAGGTTAGCTTTAAGTGTTGTAGGGCTGGAGTTTAGCTCAGCTGGTAGAGTGCTCCTCTGTGCTCTCTAAGGCCCTGGGATTTATCCCCAGCACTGCAAAAATAGGAAAAGGACCTGGTAGCCCACTCCCAAAACAATCCTTAAACAATCCGTCACTGAAAAGTATGAGTAATAGAGAAGCACTGACATAGTGCTAGGCATGGCACAGTGTTGGGGATTGTTTCGTTCTGTTGTATATCAAGTCACTATGAGTCACACCCAACTCAACGGCACCTAGCAACAACAATTAAGTATTGTGAGATGATAATCATAAAGCACGCAGGCAGGAAAGTTCCTTTGCTGTTGTTGTTAGGTGCCATCTAGTAGGGTCCAACTCATCGCAACACTCAGAGGGTTTTCAATGGCTGATTGTTTCGGGATTGCTTCAGGAATGGGCTGTCATGTCCTTCTTCCATTTTTGCAGTGCTGGGGATCAAACCCAGGTCCTCAGAGAGTGCAGAGCAGTGCCCTACCAACAGAACTAAACCCCAGCCCCTATAATTCAATGTGTATTAATCAAATTAATTAAATAATCAAATTTATTAACAAGTTGAATACACTCATCTTTCCCCATGGCTTCGGGTGTCTTTTGGCCTTTAGAATGACGTTCCCAAGAACGAGAACAAAGAGGAAAGAAGGAAGAAGGGTCAGCAGGACATCTGCCTGGCGCAGGTATGGTAAGGGAAAGCGTTTTCTAGGTTTCTGAGAATTTTTTTTAAAAAACTGGGTGTGGTCGCACATACCTGTAATCCTAGCTCCGTGAGATGCTGAGACAGGACTGCAGACTCAGTGCCAGCATGGGTTACATAAGACCTGTCAAAAAATAAAAGAAAATAAAAATAAAACAGGCAGCGAGTGAGTGATAAGCAGGCGGCGAGGAGTGGACGGCTGGGAGGCTGGGGGAGGATCCGGTGGAGACTACTTGCCTCTGTGCGAGGAAACCTCTGGCCCCCGGGGATGGAGGCTTAGACAAGAAACCAGAATTGGGAAGGATTGTGGCCAGTCTCTGTTCTGCAGAAAAGGCACAGCCACAGCTTGGTGAGGGGAGTCGGGGGGCCATTTGGCCCGTCCCTCATCTGTTTGAATTTGCCTGCCTCCCCCCATGAGATTATTTACCAGGTTATAATATAGGGTTAAAAAATCACTAGTGAGGTTTTTATTTATTTGAACAGTGCTGGGGATTGAACCCAGGGCCTTATGCATGCGAGGCAAGTACCCTACCACTGAGCTACACCTATAGCTAGACCTATTTGTGTGTTTCAGTATGCCCTAGTGCCTCTTAGAAAAATTAAGAATCTTCCATTTCTTAAAATGTAATGTTGGCCAGGCGTGGTGGCCTGTAATCCCATGCCTGTAATCCCAGCGACTGGGAAGGCGGAGGCAGGAGGATCGCCAAGTTTGAGACCAGAGGCAGTCTGCGTAATTTAGCGAGACCCTGTCTCAAAAAGTAAAAAAATGGGTTGGGGGCACAGCTCAGTGGTCCAGCACTTGCAGAGCATGCAAGCGTGAGGGCCTGGGTTCAACCCCCAGTACCACACACACACACACACACACACACACACACACACACACACACGTTTACTACTCTATAAAAAATGTTTCCTGAAATAAACTATCTAGGGAATCATTTAAATAAGGGGTTCATTTATAAACAAACTTTACAACTTTTTGTAACTGTCTCTGAATTTCTTTAAAAGAAAAGAAAGAGAAAGAGAAAGAGAGAAAGAAAGAAAGGAAAGAAAGAGAGAGAAAAGAAAAGAAAGAAAAAGAAAAGGAAGGAAGGAAGGGAAGGAGGGAGGGAAGGAGGCAGGGAAAGGGGCAAGGCCTACACCTTAGAGTCTTACCCCAGTCTTTGGAATTGCAAGGTTTAGGTAGCCCACACAAAAGCCGACTCCAGAGGGACGAGACCCTCTTACCGCACTTGTTTACAGCGCCACCTGGTGCTTATAATGCATAATGTTTTCAAGCTTCATCCTTGTTAAGGTCCCGACACTGTGCCCTGCCTAGCACTATTGTCAGTGCTTCTCTGCTATTCCTAGGGTTTTCAATGGCTGATTGTTTCAACACTGTTTGGGAGTGGGCTGCCAGGTCCTTGTCTTGCATTTGCAGTGCTGGGTATGGAACCCAGGGCCTCAGAGAGCACAGAGCAGCCCTCTACCAGCTGAGCTAAACTCCAGCCTGCCTCATCCTTAGGAGTTGCAATTTTCTGAGTAAAATGCCCACAAGTATTTTCTGAAGCACCCTTTTTCAGAATCTGTTTTCTTTCACTTGAAATGTTTGAGGCACATAAATAAGAATAATAAAAAATAATGGCTGGTTCCCTAACACTTTCATTTTTTTAAAGCTATGAAATATTGATTCCCCCCACATATCTGTCAGCTTGTGTTGCTGTGATGCTGAAAGCTATGCCACAGGCATCAGTATGGATTATACCTCAACATCAAGAAAACAAAAATCCTTACAACTGAGTCAGAAAACAACTTCATGATAAATGGAGAAAAGATTGAGGTTGTCCAAGATCTGGATTTATTTGTTTCTGCAATCAACACCCACAGAAGCAGCAGTCAGGAAATCAAAAGATGCATTGCATTGGGAAAAGCTGTGGCAAAAAAACCTCTTTAAGGTGTTGAAAAATAAAGATGTCACATTGAAGATGAAGATGCGCCTGGCTCATGTCATGGTATTTTCGATAACATCATATGGTTGTGAAAGGTGGGCATTGAACAAGGGAGACAGGAGAAGAATTGATGCTTTTGAATTGTGGTGCTGGAGACGTCTATTGAATATACCATGGACTGCCAAAAGAACCAACAGATCTGTCCTAGAAGAAGTGCAACCAGAGTGTTCCTTGGAAGCAAGGATGGCTAGATTGGGTCTTATGTAATGTTGGACATGTCAGGAGGGACCAATCCCTGGAAAAAGATGTCATGTTTGGGAGAGTGGCAGGTCAACAATAAAAATAAAGGCCTTCAACTAGGTGTATTGACACAGTGGCTGCAACAATGGATTTAAACATAAGAAAGATCACATCCATGGCACAGTGTTTGTTCTGCTGTACATAGAGTCTCTGTGAAGCAGACTCGACTCCATGGCTCCTAAGAATAATAACAATGCCACTGGTATTTCAGATACCAGCAGGGCCACTCATGGTGGACAGGTTTTAGCTGAGCTTCCAGACTCAGACAGACTAGGGAGAAGGACCCGGCAGCCCACACCCAAAACAATCAGCCACTGAAAACCCTATGAATATCATGGGAGGGGTAAGAGGGAGGTAACATGGGCAGTGTACAATGAAATGCACGTATGGAAATGTCGTAATGAGACTCATTAAGTCCTACATCAAAAGTTACTCATAAAAAAGTTTAAAAAAAAGAAAATCCTATGAATAGTAGAGAAACACTGTCAAATATAGTGCAGGAAAATGAGCCCCCCAGGCTGGAAGGCATTCAAGAAACGACTGGGGAAGAGTTGTCTCCTCAAAGCAGAGTGGACCTTAATGACAGGAATGGAGTAAAGCCCCTGGGACCTCCTTTTGCTGACGTGGCACTATTTGAAATGAAAAGAAATACAGTGGCTACAATAATGGCTCAAACATATTAAAAAAAATTGTGTACATGGCACAGTGTTGTGTAGTGTTTCCTTCTGTTGTACTTCGGGCCACTATGAGTTGGACCTGACTTAATGGCACCTAATAACATAAAACAATATTGAAGGGAAGGTTTGTATGTAATACTAATTAAGATTTATTGAGTAGCCAGGCACAGCTCATACCTATAAATCCCAGCACTCAGGAGGCTGAGGCAGGAGGACTATGAGTCTGAGGGCAGCCTTGGCTACACGCAAGACTCTTGTCTCAAAAAAAGGAAAAAGAAATGCATTTATTCCCAGATCCTAAGTACCCTACATGGATTAAAGAACTAGCGATTATAACTCCAAAGACAGGTATTATTAGTTCCATCTCCATTTTACAGGTGGAAGCTGAGGCCCAGAGAGTTTAATAAAATTGCCAAAAATAACCCAGGTACAAAGCAGCAAATCCAACAGTTACATCCGGGCATCCTGGCTGAAGTGCCCATGACTTTAACCACTGCTCTCTGGCTATGTGCGTTTCAAGAAAAGCCATCCTCTCAGTTTTTGTTTGGATTGATATTAAGAATTTAACTTCTCTGGGTAAAGCTCAATGGACCAATTGCAAACAGGGCAGCAAAGATGTTAACAACGTGCCTTAAATAGTTCTATCATTCTGTGATCCCAGAGACTTGAGATACGGAGGCTGGAGGATCGCCAGCTTGAGGCCAGAGGCAGCCTGTGCAACTAGTGAGACCCTGGCTCGAAATAAAACTAAAAATAGAACGGCAGCTGGGGGTGCAGCTCCGTGATAGCAGACTCGCCGAGTGTCCGTGAGGCCTTGGGTTCAATCCCCCCATGCCCGGTCAAAACAAAACCAACCAACAAAAAACAAATTTGATTTTAGCTGGGTGTGGTGGCACATGTCTGCCATCCAAGCACGCAAGAGGCTCAGGCAGGAGGGTCACTGCAAGTCTGAGGCTAGCCCAGGCTGTGTAGTGAGTCCTGAGCTAGCTTCAGCTAGAGAGTGAGTGTATCTCAAACAACCAAAAAAGGAAAAAGAAAAAATAGAAGAAAGAAAAAAAAAATAATTGTGATTCAGGAAACATTAATCTTTTCTGAATCACAGATTCCCCTTTGGAATCACATATTATTCAGCTGGGTGTGGCGGCACATGTCTCAATGCCAGCACTTGGGAGGCAGAGAAAGGAGGATCCTGAGTTTGAAGCCAGCCTGGGCTACACAGGGAGACCCTGCCCCAAACAACAGCAAAATGTCACACAAGCCCAAAGGCAGGCAGACAATACAAGTCACTTAGCTTTTATTTCTAACAAGTCTCCTCTAGGAAAACACTAGACTCTCTCATCATCCTTTTCTGAGTTCAATCATCCAGGCGCTTGGACCCTTAAAAAGGATAATAGCAAGTAATAATGTTGTTGTTGTTGTTGCTGTTGTTGTTAGGTGCCGTCGAGTTGGCGTCCCACTCATAGTGACCCTATGTACAACAGGTAAAACACTATTGTCAGTGCTTCTCTGCTGTTCATAGGGTTTTCAAGGACTAATTGTTTTTTTTTGGGGGGAGTGGGTTGTCAGGTCCTTCTCCCAAGCCTACAGCACCTGGTGTTCTCAGGAGGTCTCCTATCCAACAACTAACCAGGATGTCCCCACTTAGCTTCCGAGATCAGGCAGGATTGGATGCCAGGGTGCTAGATGGTAGATGTCTTCAAATAGTTGGGGGTTAACCAGTGGAAGAGAGAGAAGATTCTTAGGTTGCTTCAGAAAAAGGCCAAGGACAAATGGGTGAGGTTTCAAAGCATCTCTGGCAATCAGAGCTGATTCCAGAAGCTACAGCTTGCATGGCTCCTTAAAGGCAGTCGAGAGCAGGCGGGGGCCCGATCTCCAGGTGACTCATGCATCAAGTGGCCCATTGCACCATACACCTTGGGGATCCTGATTTGTTGACTGGCTTAGCTTTGAGATACACCTGCCAATGAAAACCATGTGGCCGCCGCTTTCAGAGAGTTGAAGTCTGTTTTCTCGACGGTTATTTTCTGCTGCTGTTGTTTCCATGCCTGCAGCCATAGCCCTGTGGCATCCGATCCTGTCAGATCTCGGAAGCTAAGCAGGGTCGGGCCTGGTTAGTACCTGGATGGGAGACCACCTGGGAACACCAGAAGCTGTAGGCTTGGGAGATGGACCCGGCAACCCACTCCCAAAAATCAATCCACCCTTGAAAATCCAATGAACAGCGAACAGCAGAGAAGCACTGACAATAGTGTTACACCTGTTGTACGCAGGGTCGCTATGAGTTGGACACTTGACGGCACCTAACAACAACAACAACATTGTTTCCATAAATCCTATGGGAAGCCCCTGGCCGCTTGGCTTCTCTCATTCTTATGGACTCACTGTGGGCTGGAGCTGGAAGAGGTGTAAGACCTGCTGCCCCCAAACAGCCAGGCAGGTGCCCTGGAGTCCTGCGCCCACGAGGTGCCTGCAGAGAGCAGAAGGCGGCAACATCGCTGCCTCTGTGCTGGCACCTGAGGTCTGGCCTCGGTGACAAACAGACCAGGGCTGTTGGGTTGACATGAAAGAAGTGCCAAGGGACACCATGAAGGAGCGGCGTGGCAGCTCCAGAACCAGCCGGGAGAACCAGGCTCCTTTGTCCCCCGATGCACCCTGCTCTGGGCGGGGCATCTGTCCTTGGCGCTGTGCCCTCTGATCACTCCTGGCAGGACAAGGACGAGCGAGTGGCGGCTCTCGGTGTGGACGAACTCCCCCAGCGGTCTCGCCCAGCGGCTACCGCTCACGTCTCCCTGGCTGCGTCTTTCTGCTGGGGGCAGGGAAGGGGCTGAAAGATGTGGCTCACACTGGGCCATCTGTCACCCATTAGAAGCTGGGGCTCTGGTGCTGGGGAGGTGGCGGACACAGAGCAGCTGATCACAGTCCTCCTCCACGTTCTCTCTCAGTCCCTCTCACAGGAGTGCCTGCAGTGTGGCCAGAGTCCTCAGGGGACCCCGGACTCACGCTGAGCACGGGGCAACTACACCCCTTCTGCAGGGGCGGGGAGAAGGTCCTCATGGAGGGAGCAGGGGGACAAACTCAGTAGGCAGACAGGAAGGCGCGGTCAGCTCTAGGGGCAGGACACAGAACACAGGACACAGGACAGGGCGGGTTATCCACCCCCGCTTTACAAACAGAAAACTGGGAGGCAGCTGTGTGGACTTGCTCAGAGCCTTGGTATCTCAGGGGCGAGGCTGACCCCGGTGCCCAGCTCAGGGCTGGCTTTGAAGGCAGAGAACACAGACAGCGATCCAGGGACATTGGGGGACACATGGGGCCAGGTCAACCTGGCAGGGGAGGGGGCTGCGGAGGTCAGCAAGGAGAGGGCCGGTGGGACACCGGGGTGGAGGCCTCAGCGATGGGCTCTGAGTCCTGCTCCGGGCTGGCGAAAGGTGAGTCAGCCTTGGCCTTGGCTCAGCCTGCGGAACAGATGGGCAGGAAGCTGGAGCGGCCTCCAAATGGGCCTCATGGCAGGCTGCCTGCCTTCCCCACGTCGGCCGAGGCTCTGTGACCCGGCGGGTCACAGCCAGCTGCACACTGAGGGGCTTCTCCCAGCAGGGCGGGGACAGCTGGGCTGAGCTGCCCACCAGGGGCAAATGGCTCCTTGCGACATTCGGACCCTATTCCTGACTCCTCTGAGCACAGGGTCCCTCTGTTGAGGTCTTCACCAGGTGTTCCCCAGAGGCCCAGATCACTCTTCCGCTCCTACCTCTTGCTGTTGTGTCTGACCCCGTCAGATCTTGGAAGCTAAGCAGGGCTGGGCCCTAGGAACAGCGGAGAAGCTCTGACAATATAGTGTTTCGCCTGTTGCACGCAGAGTCACTATGAATCGGACACTGACTCAATGGCACCTTACGACAACAATCCCCAGAACTGCAAAAATGGAAGAATGTCCTGGCAGCCCACTCCAAAAACATCAGCTATTGAAAACCCTATGAATAGCTAAAATTTAAAAATTAAAAAAAAATAGTAACACTACCAAAGGCTGACAATAATGTAAACGGACGAGATCAGTCAAGTAATACTGCTGAGAATGTAAAAGGTCGATCACCATAGAAACGTTTGGACTTATATCAAAATTGGGATGCATGTATATAGTCTCACAAAAGGATATGCAAGTAGAAAGGAGACCATCAGTGGGGGGGTGGGGATGGGGAGGAGGTCTTGAGAGGGTCTGGGGGATGTTATGTGAGCAACGTATGATGAAACGCATACATGGAAATGTCATAGTGAAACCCATGCAGTCGTACATTAAAAATTACCAATTAAAAAAGAAAGCAAGCAAACCCTACGCATAGCAGAGCAGCGCTGACAGTGCCGGGCACGGCGCACTGCTGGGGAGGTTTCGCTCTGTGGCACCCAGAACCCAGCTCCATGGCGCCTAACAACCCCTCTCACAGGGGTGCCTGCAGTGTGGCCGGAGTCGTCAAGGGGACCCGGGCCTCACAGAGAGCACATGCAGTGTGACAGGGGCAAATCCACCCCGTCTGCAGGGGCGGGGACAAAGTCCTTGTGGAGGGAGCTCAGGAGCAACCCTTGTGGGTGGCCAGGAAGGCACGGTCAGCTTTAGGGACAGGGCACAGAATGCGGTTTTCCTGCACCTCCGGTCACAGCGTCTGCCTGGAGGATTGCAAGGTTTTGGAAAGCAGCACACTTCTGCCCGGCGATTGCAGCGGGCTGCAGGGGAAGGGCAGACCAGGCTGGGAGGAGAGGAGAGCGAGGTCCCTTCTTCACCTTCCAGACACTGCATGCGTTTTGGATTCTGCCTGTGGACTCCCCATTCGCTGATTGCAACGAAAAGCTGACTGTGGTCTGCTCAGAACTCCGGGCAGCCAGGCTTTCAGAAAAGCTTTCTCAAGTGAGGAGTCTGGAGTGGAAGTGTAGTCATGAAGATTGTGACTGTAGCCTCTAGAGGGAAATTAGGAAAGGGGCGGAGTGGGCGGGGACAGCTGCGGAGGCCCCATTTCCCTGGAGAAGGCATGACATGAGCCATTTCCTCCTCCAGGACGCTTCTGGCCCCTCACAGCCACCTGCAGCCTGCGAGACGAGGCTCTTCAAGTGATTGCAGAGACCCTCCAAGCCCTCTTCGCTCCCCACAGGCCCTCTGTAATCCTGAGAGCCCAGACTCATCCAATCTAAACTCGGGCCTCCCGAAGGCTGGGCTCCCTGCCTCCACGAGGGCACCATCAGGGCTGAGAGTCTTCCGGAGCCCTGTGGGTCCTCTGGGGTGGGGGAGGCAGCAGGGACGAGCTCCCCACCCCTGCCAGCGCCATCTGCTCTCAATTCCCAGCCCTCAGAAGCCAGCGGAAGGTGGCTGCGCTGCCTGCGGGTTCTCTATGATCAGCTTGTCCTCGCTGTTTGAGGATTGCACGCGTGGCGCCAGCTGGGAGCAGGATTCCCGAGTGCCAGCTCTTTCCTCCTCCAAAAGGAAAGTGCCGAGCCCTTAGGTATTACTCTGCCTGCAGCTGTAGCCCTGTGGCATCTGATCCCGTCAGATCTCAGAAGCTAAGCAGGGTAGGGCCTGGTTAGTACCTGGCTGGGAGACCGCCTGGGAACACCAGAAGCTGTAGGCTTGGGAGAAGGACCTGGCAACCTCCTCCCAAAAATCAATCTGCCATTGAAAACCCTATGAACAGCAGAGAAGCACTGACAATAGTGTTTCTCCTGTTGTACAGAGGGTCGCTATGAGTCGGATACTGACTCCACGGCACCTAACAACAACAACAAAGGTATTACTCTACTCATGGGAAAACGGTTACTACAGGGGAAGGAAAGTCTTGTTTTCTAGGTGGGCCCCGATCCTCCCCACGGCTGGGTGGCTCCTCTGTCCGCTCTCGACAGTCACCATCCAGACACTGCTTGCTGCCAGTGAGCCTTGCTGGCATCAAGGCGGGGCCGGGGGTGGTGACAAATGTCGGCCATCCTGGGCTACACCACAAGATCGTGTTTCAAAAAACGAAACAAAACAAACACAGAGAAGGAAGAAACGGAATGGTGTTCTTCCAGTTTCTGCGTTGTCACCCCCGGGTCCTGCGCTCGCTCCTCCTCCCCTTCCCGGGTGTGTGAGAACCGGACCATGGCAGAGGTTCGGCTCCTTGTAACCCACGTGGGAGCAGGGCCAGCACAGGGCGCCTTCTTCCCAGCTGCTGAGCCAGGACCAAAGCAAGTGGCTTGGCTCACGCTGCAAATGCTTGGGGTTTTCCACAGGCAAGCAGCAGCCAGCCGGGCTTGGCTCCCAGCCAACGTAAAAAGGACGAGGGTGGCTTCATGCAATGCACACCCTGAGGGCTGCACCGTGGACCTGAAATCCAGGCTCCCACTGAGAGAGAGGCAGAGACGTTGGAGGGCTGAGAGCCTTGTGCACAGGGGTAACGAAAGCCACCACAAGAGCCACAGTTCACAGGCAAAGTCATGGAGAGAGAAGACGGCGGTGACCACAAGCCTTTACCTCATTTCTGAATCAGGCAACGCAACTCGTTTTTTCTCATGCTGTGTGTTGTGGTTGTGAGGTGCCGGTGAGTCCTGTCTGACTCACGGCAACTCTCACAGGGTTCCCAATGGCTGATTGTTTCAGGATTGCCTCGGGAGTGGATTGCCACGTCCTTCTCCCATTTTTGTGGTGCTAAGAATCGAACCTGGGACCTCAGAGACTGCAGAGCAGCGCTCTACCAACTGAGTTCAATCCCAACCCTGTCATATTATACAGACGGTGGTAAGTAGTGACATGAACATGCCAGTAGCCACACGACACACCTCTGGGTTGTTCTTACCAGCATAGGTTTTGTTGGCTTTTTCCTATCACCTAAATTTTCTAAGCCTGCAGCCATTCCACAGTGGTGTCTGAACCATCAGATCTCGGAAGCTAAGCAGCGTTGGGCCTGGTTAGTCCTTGGATGGGAGACCGCCTGGGGACACCAGGTGCTGTAGGCTTGGGAGAAGGACCTGGCAACCCACTCCCAAAAATCAATCCGCCATTGAAAACCCTATGAATAGCAGAGAAGCACTGACAATAGTGTTTCGTCTGTTACACATAGGGTCGCAATGAGTTGGACACTGACTCCATGGCACCTAACAACAGATTTCCTGAAATTTAAGACTCAATCTATATATGGAATAAATGTTTTGCTTATCATGTTAAGGAAAATATAAAAATGCCTATTTAAATATTTAGCATGAAAACGACACCCAAAATGGTACCATTTTTTTAATATTTTTTTTATATATTTTTTTATATTTTAGGTATGTTATAGTGTAAGAAAATGTGTACTGATCTGTGTCTTACACCGAGCCTAACAGGGGCTACTGTCTGAGAAGGGAATTGCCAATATGGAAAGGGAGAAAATTACATCCAAAATTAAGATGACACGCAGCAATAAGAAATATCCCAATCTCTCAGCACCGTATTTCAGAAGCAATTTACCTTAAGAAAGTATCCAAGAGGCAAATCTGGAAAACAGTCAATTATCAAGTGTAATAAATTAGAAGCGAAATCAGAACAAAAGAATATATGGCTTACAAAAAGATTCACAAGTTCAAGTCTGAATGTGTGGAATTTTCAGAGTCCTTTTGGATCGCTCTTAACCTCTGACAGCTGTGATTTACCAAAATCTGGTTTAACTCAACCTGCAGGGACCCATGGCCCGAAAACAAGGAAGCACCAGAGAACCCGGGCACCGCCGGGGCTCGGTCCTTGCACTAATCCCTCCCCTGGGGAAGGGATCAGAAACAGGCCCGGGTGTTCAGAGACCAGTGCACCACGGCCAGTAGCAGGCCCCGTCCAGCAGCTCTCACTTCTCTCCAGTGATGAACAGGTGGACGTTCTTCTTGGACTGAAGCATCTGCGCCGCCCTCTCCACGCCGACCACGGCGGCCAGGCGCTGCGCGTCGTACTTGCAGTACAGCACGGTGCAGGTCCACGCGGCCTCCTCTCCCCTGCTGGTGGTGCTCAGCATGTTGCAGATCTCACTGTAGAAGTGCGGGTAGGTCGGCAGCTCATAGAATATCAGGTTCCTGATACCTTTTATCGTGTACCTGTTAAAGCAGCAGAGAGGGGACACGTTTGTCTACCTGAGAACTGACTCACGGAAAAGCTGCCTAAGGTCTTCCCCGGGGCATGGGTCACCCTTGCTCCTTCATGCCAGGGGAAAATAAAGGCACAAATGACAGAGCAGAGGGCATCCTAGTTAGACCCGCAGGAGGCTGGGGGAGCTGAGGTCAGGACACGGGAAAAGCCTGCAGCACCTCACACCCCCGAGGGAGCCCTCTTTCCGAGGAGGACGTGGAAGTCTGCACTGGGTGGGGAGTTGCTATGGTAACCGCCAAATCCACACCAGCCTGGCAGCTCCCACCCACACCGTGGCCTGCAGGCGAGGGGCAACCAGACCTAGGCATCATCTACCTTAACCTCTGCGTTCAACTCAGAATCTCAGGAAGCATAGAGGAGAAAGAGAAAAGCGACGAGGGGGCGCTTGGACTGCGAAGGCACCGGCCAGCCTGTGGGATTCTGCAGAAATAGGCCAGCAGGATAGAAACTCTCTTCATCATGAATTTTCTTTTCAGGGGGAGATGAAGATAGAGAGGCGTAAACGGCAGTGTGTAAATTCTGACTTGAGTACAGCCTCTGTGCTCAAAATCTTTCCTGAGGAAATACCATCAAAATACACACATGTGGCTTTCTTGGCAGTATTACGTATACAGTCAGCCCCATGCATTTGGGGGAGACTGGTTTCAGGATCCCTTCAAATGCCAAAATCTGCAGATGCCCAAGTTGGTTCTATAAAATGGTGTGGCAGCACGGCGCTGTAGTGCACATCTATAATTGCAGCAACTCAGGAGGCAGGATTGCAGGTTTGAGGCCAGAGGCAGCCTGTGCAACTTTGTGAGGCCCTGAATCAATATACATGCAAAAAAGGAGGCGTGGGAGTGCGGCTCAGTGGTGGAGTGCAGGCCTAGCATGCGCAAGGCCCTGGGTTCAGACCCCCAGGACTGTAAAATAGTGTAGTATTTGCATATCACCTCTACAATCTTCCTAATATATTTTAAACCATCTCTTAATTACTTATAATTCCTAATACAGTGTATATGCTACGAAAAGAGTTATACTGTGCTGTCTAGGAAATAATGACAAGAAAACAGAAAAGAAAATCAGCATACTTTCAGTGCAGCCAGAAGTTTTTTTGGAGTATTTTTGAGGTACAGTTGGCTGAATCCTCAAATGTGAAACCCATGGATTCAGAGAGTCAACTGCAACAGCAAAAACTGAACGTGTGTGCCTGTTAAGAGAACCTGAGCTTGTCATACAACCAAACAATATAGAAAATACTACGTAACCATTAAGAAGGTTATGTCATATACCTCGTAGATTATTAATTAATTACACAGAAAAGACACCCTTCCAACGGAGATATCCAGCAGGCCCGCCTGACCATGTGCTTCTGATTCAGCGAAAGCAAAAGTGGGAGAACGTGGCCTATGCTTTGTGATGAGACGGAGTGGGAAGCCCACGGCATCCTTCACACAGATTCCTCCCCTTGAGCTGGGGAAAGTTGAGCCCACTGCCTTGTGCATGCTTCGCCTGGGCTCTGCCACTGAGCTGCGTGCCCAGCCCCTTTCTAAACTTTTTTTTATTTTTGACACAGGGTCTTGCTAAGTTAAGCAAGCTACCTCTGGCTTCAAACTTGCAATCCTCCTGGCTCAGTCTCCACAATCACTGGGAATTCCTTTTTTTTTTTTTTTTTTCACGGTACTGGGGGTTGAACCCAAGGCCTCACGTTCACATGCTCTGCAAGTGCTGGACCACTGCGCTGCACCCTCACCCCATTTTTTTTTTTTACTTTTTGAGACAGAGTCTCACTAAGTTACACAGACTGCCTCTGGTGTCAAACTTGCGATCCTCCTGCCTCCGCCTCCCAAGCCACTGGGATTACAGGCGTGCACCACCGCACCCACTATCGCTGGGAATTCTTGTTAGGTGCTGTCGAGTCGGTATCTGACTCATAGTGACCCCTATAGGGTTTTCAATGGCTGTTTCGGGATTGCCTTGGGAGTGGATTGCCAGGCCCCTCTCCCATTTTTGCGGTGCTGGGAATTGAACTTGGGACCTCAGAGACTGCAGTGCAGCGCTCTACCAACTGAGCTAAATCCCAGCCCTCACTGGGAATTCTTAACTAAACATATTGACTCTGATCTAAACGAGCAGTACCCACAGACATGTGCATGGAAATCATTCGGCTCTTGTCTCTCTCCCTCCCCGCCCTGCACTCTGACAGTCCTCACACATGGCCCTCTTCCCCAGATGCTGTGATTTAATTGACACTGGGATGTGACCTGGGTATTTGGATTTTTAAAAGCTCCTCAAAATCAAGGGGTTTTAATATGCGCCAAAGTTTGGGAACCATGGATCTAACAAGGAAACTGTTAAAATCCAGGTAAGATGACATTCTACAGGAAACTGGACTGGACTCTTCCAAAAGTACCAATATGATGGGAAAAAAAAAAAAAAACCAAGAGAACTTTTCTAGATTAGGGCTCCTCAACTTCCACATACTGGTATTTCGAGCCAGGTAATTATTTGCTGTAGGGGCTTCCTGTGCCCTGTAGGATGCTTAGTGCATCTGTGGTCTCAACCCACGAGAACCACTAGAACAACCCTCCAT
Source organism: Pedetes capensis (assembly GCA_007922755.1). Lineage (NCBI taxonomy): Eukaryota > Metazoa > Chordata > Mammalia > Rodentia > Pedetidae > Pedetes > Pedetes capensis. The sequence continues at coordinate 67,830 of VMDO01000503.1, forward strand.
TAAGACAACCTAAACTGACTCCAAGGATTGCCAAATGTCCCTGAGGAGGAAAACTGCCCGAGTGGCCACAGAAACAGGAGCGAGTTACCCAGGGCAGCACAGGGGCCCTGACTGAACCCTCGAGTGGGAGGGAGCAGCTGCGTTTCCACTTTGGGGACAACTAGGCAAACAGGAATTCAGACAACGTAAGGCTGATCTGTGGGCCGATCATGACGCTGGGGTTACGTAAGAGAACGTTCTTGTTTTTAGGAGCCACGTGCAGAGCTATTCAGGGGTAACGTGGCGTGAAGCTTTCCTCTAAGGCGTCTCCCTGTGCTGCCCAGCTGGCCCTGAATTCCTGGCCTGTGCTTCGAGATGAGATGGGGTGGGAAGCACAGCTTCCTTTATGCAAGTTTTCTTCCTTGTGCTGGGAAGGGTTGAGCTGAGTCCCTCGTGCTGTGCCCGGGCTCTGCCACTGAGCTGCGCGCTCAGCCCCTTTCTGAACTTTTCTATTTTTGAGACAGGGCCTCGCTAGGTTGAGCGAGCGAGTGTGCAGAACTGCAGGTGTCTGGTGCTCCACGTGGTTACAACTCACTTTCAACTGGGTCAGGAAGCGGAGGTGACAGATGTGAGTGAGCGAGAGTGTGTGGATGTGCAAACGCGGCCAGACGCTGACAGCTGGTGAGTGAGTTGGGGCGTACAGATGTTGACGGTGAGGCTCTCAGGATTTTCTTCTGAAATGAAATCTTTCCATATCAAAAGTTGAGGAGGAGGACATGGGATAGATCTATATATATAAACTTCCAAATACATTCACAATATGCACATCCATGGCAAAATATTAACATGCCTGAATCTTTTTAAGATGTGCACAGAAAACATTTAAGACAAAGGAAAAAAAATCACAATGTGTACAGTGAGATCCCAAGTTTGGTATTTGAAAAAAAAAATCTATAAACGGGGCTGGGGTTCAGCTCAGTTGGTAGAGTGCTGCTTTGTGCTCTCTGAAGCCCTGAATTCAACCCCCAGCACCGCAAAAATGGGAGGACCTGGCAGCCCACTCCTGGAACAATCCTGAAAAAATCCGCCATGGAAAACCCTATGAATAGTAGAGAAGCACTGACAGTGCCAGGCATGGCACAGTATTGGGGAGTGTTTTGTTCGGTTGTACATTGGGTTGCCATGAGTTGGTCCCGACTCGATGGCACCTAAGAACAACAACAAAAACAACAGCAGCAGCATCTATAAATGCATATGTATGTGCACACACATTTACACATATTTTCCATCTAAAAAAGATAGGAAAAAATATATCACAGCAATAAGAGTACAGGTGATTACATTTTTCCTTTTTTTTTTTTTTTTAACATAGATATCCTGTGTTCTCTATGTGGAGTGCCCCTATAATCAGGAAAACCAAAATAAAAGCACTAAGCATTATATCTAAGAACAAAAGACCACGCACACACAAAACAAGAAAATCTGTCCCAATTTGCCCACAACACAAGGCAGGAACCGCCTACAAACAGACGATGTGACCAAGGCCTGTTCGGAGGGACAGCTAGTGCTGACTCTCCTGCACCTGTCATCTGCCTTCCTGCTCCCTGCTTTGAATCCCCAGTGACTCCTGCAGATGCAGCCTCCCTTCCTGACAGGACCTCAGGCTGTGGGCATTCCAGACGCCTGTGTTACCCATCAACTATTAAAGACAAGTGAGGTGCCTACACTGCCTAGGGAGGCTGGCTCCTCTGCGTGGTCTAGAAGACCAAGTCTATTCCTTCTCGAACCTGGGATTCTGATACAGACCCCCAGCACCGCAAAAATGGGAGAAGGCCCTGGCAGCCACTCCTGGAACAATCCTGAAACAATCCACCATGGAATACCCTATGAATAGCAGAGAAGCACTGACAGTGCCGGGCACGGCACAGTATTGGGGAGTGTTTTGTTCAGTTGTACATTGGGTTGCCATGAGTTGGACCTCACTTGATGGTACCTAACAACAGCAGCAGCATCTATAAATGTGTATGTATGTGCACATGCACGTAGAGATAATTAGTTGCACAGAACTCTGAGGCACGTTTCTGTACCTTCATCCACCCTCAGGAACACCCCAGCAGCTTTTCCAACCTCCATCATCCCACCCTGTGGTTTAGAATCCTCCCTGCCATGGTACCTCTGTGGTAAGGCACAGGAGAAAGAGCTGTGAATTGTCCTTCAAAGGGCGGCCACAGCCAATGCCCATCCAGTTCTAAGATGCTATTTTCATTTCCCAAAGAAAACGAATCGCCAGGCTGAAAAATCTCTGCTACATTAAAAAATGAATTCTCAAGGCCACGCAGGGTGGCCCACGCCTGTAATCCCAGCACTCGGGAGGCTGAAGCAGGAGGATCGCCTGATCTTCATATCGAGTTCCAGGCCAGGTGGGGCTACACAGAAAGACATGGTCTCATCCGGGTGTAGTGGCGCACGCCTATAATCCCAGTGGCTCGGGAAGCGGACGCAGGAGGATCCCAAGTTTGACATCAGAGGCAGTCTGCGTAACTTAGCAAGACCCTGTCTCAAAAAAGTAAAAAAAAAAAAAAAAAAAAAAAAAAAAAAAAAAAAAAAAAAAAAAAAAAAAAGGGCTGGGGGTGCAGCTCGGTGGTCCAGCACTTGAAGAGCATGCAAGGGCGAGGCCCTGGGTTCAACCCCCAGTTCTGCCAAAAAAACCAAAAAAACAAAAACCAAAAACAGAAAGACGTGGTGTCACAAAGCAAAACAAAAAACCGTAAAATAATTCTCATCTTCCTAACACTGCCCATTGTCATAGAGAATATTAAAATAGTTTCAGTGTCAGTGCTATAGTTCAAGATACTCCCACTGCTGCGCGTGGTGGTACATGCCTCTAATCCCAGTGACTCAGAAGGCTGAGGCGGGAGGATTCCGAGTTTGAGGCCAGAGGCAGCCTGTATAACTTCAAGAGACCCTGTCTCAAGATAAAAAAGTAAAAAATGGGACAGGAGTGTGGCTCAGCGATACAGCATTTGCCCAGGACGTGTGAGGCCCTGAGTGTTCAGCTCCAGGGAACCACAATAAATCAAATCAAATCAAATCAAATCAACTACTTCAAGGGCTGGGAGTAGTTCAGTGGCGGAGCACTTACCTAGCATGTGTGAGTTCCTGGCACCACAGCACACGCACACACACACACACACACACACACACACACACACACGCAGTCACTCTTACTTTTTCCAAGGTCAGATATAAAACCAAATCACAAAGGCATTGGAGGACAAGACTCATCGCCTTAGCGATCTCTCAGACAAAACCTTTAGCAGCTGTTAACGTTGAGATAAATGGTTGCGCAGAACTCTGAGCCATGTTTCTGCAGCTTCATCCACGCTCAGCCTAAGGAAAACCCACAGCACTGGTCCGGAGCATAGAGAAAACGGCACACTCCAAGACACGTCTCTCTGGTGACGTTTAGGAAGGCGTGACTTGTAAATAAACAGGGTAAGACAGCGAGCTGTCCGGTCTGAAGGGCTCCTCTGGACACCCTGCTGTCCCGATGAAGAGCCGCAGAGCTACCTGACAGCCGACCAGCTTCCCTCACAGCAGCTACGGACAGTCACGTGGGGGAGTCGTCCAACCACCCACTCCTACTTGGCTTCAAGGGCTTGGCTTTCCTTTGCCAAGCGGACAGAAAGCTAAGGGCTTTTAAAACCTGGTGCTGCAACTCCCCCAGAATACTTTCTAACATGAATGCGAATGATAACTTACTGAACAAAGCAAACTACTACGGCAACACGCACGCACTGATTAACGCTCTGCTCAAGCAGCCTTGTCTGCCAAGAATAGAGCTGGGGAGATACAAGTTCAGTCAGCTCTCAGCTCTCCATTCAGATGAGCAAGTCATGCCAGCTTGCGGACCCTTCCCTCACCGTCCTGGAAGACAGAACATGCATGGGGACAAAGGCCTGCGATGCCAAGGGGCACCACCTAACTTGTTCCAAAGTTGGGGAGACTTCCCACTTATCTGCTCATGAGTCTCTGAAGAAACGTACCCCTCATTAGGACTGCCGGTTAGAAAGCCAGAAATTCAAATTCAAATTATGTTTTGAGATTATTTACTTTGTTTATGAACTTTACTGCAAGGGTTTATTGTAAAATGTTGTTGTGTTGTTAGGTATAGTTGAGTCACAGCAACCCTGCATACAACAGGGGAAACACTATTGTCAGTGCTTCTCTGCTGTTCATAGGGTTTTCAATGGCGGGTTGTTTTTTGGGAGTGGGTTGCTGGGTCCTTCTCCCAAGCCTACAGCACCTGGTATTCCCAGGCGGTCTCCCATCCAAGTACTAACCAGGCCTGACCCTGTTTAGCTTTCAAGATCTTGTGGTAGTAAAAGGTACAGTTGGTTCTGGTTCCAAAAAAAAAAAAAAAAAAAAAGAGGGAGAGAAATTAAATTTACTGCACATTACTGTGAAATCAGTAAATAGAATATAATTTTCATACTTATAGGTAAGGTTGAAAAATGCTTTTCTATTTGGCAGCTGGGAGAACCTCGAAAAACAATACAATATCTGTGCTCTGCAGCTACAAAAGGCTGCACCTATCCCAAACAGTACCAGAAAACTAATTACTACTAACCACAGAATTAGACAAATAAAACTTAGCCGGGCTTGATGACACATTCCTGTCATCCCAAAGACTCGGGAGGCAGTGGCAGGAGGATCGCAAATTTGAGGCCAGAGGCAGCCAGTGTAAGTAATTTAGCAAGACCTTGTCTCAAAATAGAAAAATTAAATATGGGCTGAGAGTGCAACCCAGTAGTGTAGCACTTAAAAAGTGTGTGAGGCCCTGGGCTGAACCTCTAAATATTGTCAATAATAACAACAAAACAACAATGATACGATAAGATAAAAAGGCTAAATAAGTTACTTTGTCAACATTACCTAATGGACGATCTAAGCAATATAACTCTTATTCAAAATACTCTGCTCTGAGCCCTTCTCTTTCTGACTGCTGCCAACACTAAGGGGCCCAGAGTGTAGGAAGAAATTGGGAGGAAGGTGGCAAAAAACCCAAAACTGGGAAAATGGCTTCTGAAGATCTGGTTTGTAAATTAGAAATCTAGGGAAAATGGAAGTAACTTGATTGGACATTTGTACAAAACCTTTCATAAATCCCCTGAACCTGATTGGACAATTTCACTCAAAGCTGATTGGCTCAGGCCATTCAGAGCAAGCTATACAAGGAGCTGCACTGCAGCAGCTCGCTCTCGCGTGCTCGCTCGTCCTCGGCCCCTCTCCCTCTCTCTCTCCCTCCCTCCCTCCCTCCCTCCTTCTCTCCTGACAGAGCAAGAGACAACAACTCTCTCTCTGCTATGGACCACCTGCGAGGAAAGGACTCTCTCTTGATTCCACCAGCAAAGGGAAGCATCTGCCCTTGAGGCAGTGTAAGAGCTGCTAACACTTGTTACAGCTGTGCACTTGTTTGGGCTTCTCTCTGCCCTTATCAGGGCTGAGAGGCAATAAAGAGCTGTGTTTGTCCCCGCAAGGCAAAAGTGCCAGAGGCTTTTTCCTTTCTCCCGTCTCCACTGGTCTCCACCAGCGTTCCCAGGGGCCGCAGGAGTCTGCACCCTCACCCGAGGCTTTGAGTGATATCTGTCTGCGTGGTGCCGCCCATCCGAACATCCAGGCAGGGCTGGGAGGTGTGCGCCCCACACCAGAGCCCTGGTCCTCCACGGCGGGCCGCCCCGCGTGCACCTCCTCAAGAGCGCTGCCACTTTCGTTCTCAGCCCTGGCGCTGTGCTCCATCTCCATCTCCCCAGACCCCGGGCCCTCTGTGCCCCGACCTGTGCTTCAGTGACACGTCCCCCCTGGGCCTGGAGTCACCTGAGCTGTCCCTGTCGTGAGTTGATCCCCTCTGTAACATCAACCTTAAGGTGCACGACCACAGCTACCTTCCAGATCACACACAGTTATGCTTCGGTTCCTCCCACCTCCCCGCCCACCAACAAGCGCCCGTCCAGCTCCAAAGCTGCTGGGCTTTTCTGCAAGCGCGGGGACAGGGCGCAAGAACCTCTGGGCTCGGCAGAGCGGGCCAGAGGCTGGGAAGCAGGCAGGCACCTGCGCCACGGCCTCCTGCCCCGGAGGCGGAGTCCTGGCCTCTACCTTTTGTAGAAGTGGAAGCGCTCTGTGAAGAGCAGAAACTGCTTCTCTCCGTGGAGGAAGAAGTGCCGGGCCCTGGAGACACTGGACTTCTGGGTGTACTCGCAGATGTGGGTGAAGTTCAGCTCCTCCTTCTTGAAGTAATTCCGGAGACGCACGAAGTCGAAGTAGGAGGGGACATAGATGAGTGTGTGGGACATGACGGCATCGCGGTACTGAGGCAGAATCTTGTTTACGAAGAAGTTAAACCTGATTTGGAAAGGTAAAGAATAAAGGTAATGGCCCAGAGCTGAGCCTATGGAGTCAGTCTTTTCTTTTCTTTCTTTCTTTTTTTTTTTTTGCAGTACTAGGGGGCGCTGAACCCAGGGCCTTGCACTTCCATGCTTTCCAAGTGCTGTACACTGAGCTGCCTGCAGCTGTAGCACTGTGGCATCTGATCCCGTCAGATCTCAGAAGCTAAGCAGGGTCTGGCCTGGTTAGTCCTTGGATGGCAGACCGCCTGGGAACACTAGATGCTGTAGGCTTGGGAGAAGGACCTGGCAGCCACTGTCAAAAAGCAATCAGCCATTGAAAACCCTATGAATAGCAGAGAAGCACTGACAGTAGGGTTTCATCTGTTATACACAGGGTTGCTGTGAGTCGGACACTGACTCAATGGCACCTAACAACAACAACAACAACAACATACACTGAGCTGCACCCCCAGCCCATGTTTTTTTTTACTTTGAGGAAGGGTCTTACTGAATTACGCAGTCTGCCTCTGGTCTTGAACTTGCGATCCTCCTACCTCTGCCTCTCACATGTCTGGGATTACAGATATGCACCACTGTGCCCAGCTGAGCCTATGGAGTCAGCTAATTCTGTGGCCCTGGGCAAATCAGAGTCTCATGTTAAGAGATTACTCCTAGAAGCCAATATGACTTACCTGCCCTCAAAGATAATGTAAGGACTAACCCCAATAAGCACATTTAAAAATTAAAAATTAGACGCTAACACCACTTGTAAAAAGTGGATGGGAGGCTGCGGTGCAGCTCAGTGGTGCAGCGCTTGCCTAGCATGTGCAAGGCCATAGGTTCAAACCCAACACTGCAAGGAAACAAAACAAAACAAAACACATGTATGCCATGATATCCCAGAGAGTTATTGCAGAAGTATACACCACACCAGCCTTTCATTCATTCAGCTGGTCAGTCAACCATCACAGGACGGCTACCCTATGCTGAACACCATGATGCCACCATTGTTGTTGTCAGGTGCCCTCAAGTCGGTATCCGACGCATAGAGACCCTACGTACAACAGCAAAAACCACTACTGACAGTGCTTCTCTGCTATTCACAGGGTTTTCAGTGGTTGATTGTGTTTTGGGAGTGGGTTGCTGAGCCCTTCTCCCAAGCCTACAGCACCTGGTATTCCCAGGCAGTCTGCCATCCAAGGACTAACCAGGCCCAACCCTGCTTAGCTTCGGAGATCTGACGGGATTGGATGCCACAGGGCTACAGCTGCAGGTTGATGCCACCATAGGGTCCTCAAACTAAACATAATGAGGAAAAAGTGGAGAAGTACATAGAGAATTAGGAAAATAGCAAAAAACCAAAAACCCCAGGGCTGAAGCGAGGCGTGGTGCCATGTGCCTGTTACCCCAGGACTCAGGAGGATTGCTGCAATTTGATGACAGCCTGGTCTGCATGGAGAGTTCCAGGCCAGGTGTGGCTATACAGCAAGATCCCGTTTCAGGGGAGGAAAATGAGGGGAGGGAAGGAGAGAAGAGAAGAGGGGAAAAATAAAAAGGATCTCGCCCTAAAGGGCTTAGAATCAAGTTGCTGACATAAGATGATTTCTCCACAAAGGAGGGCGATGTGATTTTTAAATGCCGTGGTCTAGAGGGAAGAAGCACTGATTTACAGCGCTAACCCTGTCATGAACTCCACAGACAACCTCGGCCATGTTGCCAGTCCTCTGTGGGCCTGACGTTCCTGCCCTGTCAAACCGCATGACTGAGTTCAATGATTGGATCCAGTGTGGTGGACGGCAATCCATAAACGCAGCCCAGAAGCCAGCTCTGAGTTTGATGCCAAGGTCTGATTTCCCAGGGGAGGCCCTTCGGGGGGCGGGGTTACCTGGCATCGATCACTGAAGCCAGGCTCTCGGCTTCCATCCTCTGGAAGACGTGCGGGAGCTGCACGAGCACGTGACTGATGGAGCCCGTCACCGGGACGTTCCGCACGGCCACCTGCCAGGAGCCGATGGGACGTTAGGAGGCCAGGCACCCGCGGGCTGCCCAGACCCCTCACCTTCCCACGCCTCGATCTGCACGATAACCAGCGCTGCGCGAACCCACCTGGCCTTGTGAATTGACGCAGTACTTGTTGAACACAGAGTTGATCTGGGCGTCCTGCAGGGCCCCAAACACCAGCGTCTGGCGATAGTACTTGGACCAGTTATTGAGGCTCCACATCCGCACCCGGGAGAAGTCGACCCCGTGCGAGTCCGTGGGCAGCAGGTTCACGTGGTTCATCAAATGCTTCGAGCAGAAAGGACACGGCCATTACTCTCTGGGCATGTCCACGCTGCACGCCGGGGCGCATTCTGTATGTCTACCCCCTCCTCCCAAATCACGGCAAGAAGACACAGGCTCTGACCAGTGTCATGCCCACGGTCAGCTGAACCCCCCAACAGGAAAATAAGGTGACACTGGCCACTTTGTGGACCTTAAAATATACAAATAAAATAAGAAAATGGCGCCTATTGACATATCCCTTTGAACAGAACTTCTGAAATGCCACCCTAGTCCCTCAATGGGCTCCTCAGTGCCAGACTTGGAGAAAAGAGGAAACAACATGGAAAACAGGGCTGCCGTCCTTCAGTGCCTTGGTTCTTAAAACATCTCTGGCCCAGAGCTTGCCTTCCCTCAAATCAAGGAATGTGACAACCCACTGACGCGCCTTTTCCACTTTAGCTGCATTCTCAACCAGAAACATACACCGAAGGGTTGCTGTTGTTGTTAGGCACTGTAGAGTCAGTGTCCACACCAACTCACAGCGACCCTACATACAACAGGCAAAACACTATTGTCAGTGCTTCTCTGCTCTTCATAGCATTCAATGGCTGATTGATTTTTGGGAGTGAGTTGTTGCCGGGTCCTTCTCCCAAGCCTACAGCACCTGGTGTTCCCAGGCGGTCTCCCATCCAAGGACTAAGTAGGCCCCACCCTGCTTAGCTTCTGAGATCTGATGGGATCGGATGCCACAGGGCTACAGCTACAAACACTGAACGGTTATGAGTGCTAAAAATTCATTCCCCTCTGTGTCCCAAGGGCTGAGGTTTAGCTCAGTGTGTAGAGCACTACTCTGGTACTCTCTGAGGACCTGGGTTGATCCCCAGCACCACAAAAACGGGAGAAGGATGTGGTCATCCACTCCCAAAGCAATCCTATAACTATCAGTCACTGAAAACTCTATGAGGGTCCCTATGAGTTAGAGGCTCGACGGCACCTAACAACATCATCAACAACAAGTATCCCAAACATCCTGCAAGCTCCAAGTCCTGGGGTTATGGGAGAGGTGAGTTGTGTGCCTTAAAAAAATAAACCTATAATTCTGTGGTAAGGACCTTTCAATCCTAAAACCAACAACCCTACGGACTATGCTGAGAGGAGAAAACGTTACAGCACACACACAGCAGAGGGAGGAAGATTTCCCATAAAACAAGACCCTACATGAAGCAATGTTAGGCAATGCTCTCCCTTCTCCACTGAAGACCAAACAAGAGAGAATGAGCACAGATTGTGTGAGGACTCTTAGGTCACGTTGTTCCCGGTAAAGATTTCACCCACCCATCCACCCACCCACTTATCCATTCATCTACCCATCCACCCATCCATCTACCCATCCACCTGTCCACCCACCTATCCACCCACCCACCTACCTACCCATCCACTCACACATCCATCCATCCACCCATCCATCTACCCATCCACCTGTCCATCCACCCACCCACCCACCTACCTATCCATCCACTCACACATCCACCCATCCACCCATCCACCCATCCATCTACCCATCCACCTGTCCATCCACCTACTCATCCACCCGTCCACCTACCCATCCATCCACCTACCCATCCATCCACTCACACATCCACCCATCCACCCATCCATCTACCCATCCACCTGTCCATCCACCTATCCACCCACCTACCCACCCACCCACCTACCTATCCATCCACCCACACATCCATCCATCCACCCATCCATCCATCCACCCACTCACCCACCTACCCATCCACCTACTCATCCACCCGTCCACCTACCCATCCATCCACCTACTCATCCATCCATCTACCCATCCACCCATCCACCTACCCATTCATCTGTCCATCCACCCATCCATCTGTCCATCCACCTATCCACCTACCCACCTACCCACCCATCCACCCACCCACCCACCTTCCCAGCAGTAGACAGAGACCTTCGAGAGGAAAAAGGTTTTCCTGGAGATCTGAGAACTCTGACCAGAATTTTTCCCTCTCAGGATGGTTTAACATTGACTAACCCTGTGGCAGAAGAGGGGACAGAAGACTTTTCCAAACTGGAAAATGGGGAGGATTTCCTGTTTCCAAACTGAGTTTCACTTTACACTCAGGCCACTGAACTTCTTGTCTCTCTGAGTAAGAACGCTGTCCCTCTAAATGCGGCATTTAGGGGCTGGGGTACAGCTCAGTGGCAGCGCACTTACCTAGCACGTGTGAGGTCCTGGGTTCAACTCCCAGCACCTCCAAAAACCAAACCAAACCACAGCAAAACCAAAACCCAAAAACGAACCGCATGCAGCATTACCAGGACGTGCTCCCAGTTCTGCATCAGGTAGATGTCGGCTTGATCCAGGATGAGCAGCTCGATAGAAGACAGAAAGTCAAAATCTCTCTTCTTCTCCCCCTCTCCACCAATGACGGTCCTCAAGCCCAGAGGGGAGGCGATGAGAATGTCCGAGGAGTAAAAGGGGGCGTAGAGCCGGATGCTCCTCTGCAGTATGGCCACGCCTACACAAACACAGAGGACACCGTGCTCATGAGTCCGCACCGAGCCAGTGCCCTCCATGCCCTCAAAGCGCCCCACCCCCACCTGCCACCTCTACATTCCCTTAGCGCGCAACCATGCTGAGTGCTTTAATTGTTGGACACAATGGTAACGACCCCTCCCTTGCGTCTATCGTCTTCCAAGCTTCCCCATTCTTGTCTTTTCCTTCACTGCCAACCTGCCAGACAATGTTCACTCCGTTCGCCTCTCCGTTCACTCCTCGCCCCAGCCATGGGGCCTTAGACTCCCTCGGCTAAAACGACCAGAAGGTCCCCACTGGCCCTCAGGTACCAACTTCACAGACACCCTGTAGGGCTTCCTGTCGGGAATGCAGAGACGCAGACTAAACACAGCCTCCATGAAATGCTTTTTCCTTACTAACGGCTCCCCAGACTTTGGCACTCGCTTCCGCTCATCACCCATCTGACTCGTCTGCCTTCCCAGATCCACCAAACACCTCTTCTTCCTCAGACCTGCGGGTTCGCCCCAGTTCTCTTACTCTAAACAGCTTTCACTAAATGTATTCCCCTGCCCATGACTCCAACCTCACCTTCCTAAAGATCTGTCCTCCCAGCCCACAGCGCCTGCCCGGGCCTCAGAGCAATCCTCCAGCCACTTGCTGGACACCTGGACACGCACGATGGAACGCCAGCTCTCAGCCCCTGGCGCCTTCCAAGCAGCCACAGCATGGCCTGTGGAAATCCCTCGCACTCCAGGCTTCACTGCCTGTCGGAAACACATTCCTCCCTTCCCACCAGCGCCCTGGGTAAGTGGCTAAGTCCCACTCAGGTTTCAGTGCCAGGCCACTGTCCCCTCCCTACCTGCCCCATGCTGGGGAAGGAGGGCTGCGGGAAATGATCCCAGATCACACACCGCACAGCCATCCCGTACTGTTCTCCCCTTGCAATGAGTTCCTTGGCAAAAGGGACCGTGGCTTTTGTGTCCAGGCGCCTTGACAGTGGCGAGCTGCAGGCACTCAGTATGTGTTCGTGAGTGGGCGTGAGCGATTACCAATCGCTGCCCAGGAACTTTGCTCTGTCAAGGGGCGACCAACCAGGGAAATGGGAGATGGAGGAGACAAAGACACCCGAAAAGCTGGCAATGGGTGGCAAGACTGGATCACCCAGGGAGGAGCAGGCGCCCCACATGACAGGATGAACCTCTTCCTTCTGTGCACTGAGGTTCTCAGCCCCCAGAATGATCCCAGTCAGCGCCGGTCACTTCCAACTTCCCCAAGAACCCCTCACAGCAGCAGTGACAGCCATGCTAAGTCGTCTCAGCTGGACGTGCACGGCCTCTCCCCCATGGCTGTGGAGACTCCCCAGCCGCAAACAAATGTGCACGGGTCTGAGAGGCTCTGTCAGGGACCCCAGGAGGCTGGCTTCTGGCCCCTGGCTCTCCACGAGGAAGCATTACCGATCCTGAAGTGGTCATCGATGTTGCCCGCAAACTCGGCTTCGTAATCCTCCGGCCTCTTCAGGTTGGGAGGCCTCTCCGCGGGGTCGGACCCGTACTCCCCCTGGAACCTCTTTTTGTTGCTCACGATGATCTTCTTCTTGCTGTCGCCCTCCAGGAGGCTGATGAAGAGCTGAACCACCCGCAAGGCCGCTTCCCGGAATGGGACCACGATCAGCACCTGTGGAGGGAGCAACGGCAGCCTTGCTGGGGGGGAGAGGAAGGAAGAGCGGCTTGAGGTGAGCCTGCTGAGGAAGCGGAGCTCAGAAGCCCTAAGCACAGCAGCCGCCCTGGCCAGGGACCACGCCTACGTCACTGCTTTGGCTCAGAACTAGAAGCTGAGCACCTTCTGTACCCCCAGCACCCTGTCCTGGGAACAGGGGTCCCGTGGCTCCATGCAAGACACTTCTCAGGCAAAATCTGCAAATGCCTTTCACATAAGGCAGTGCCTGTAACAGATGGGATCAGGAGCGAAAGCTCAAGGACGTGATGCACAAGGTCCCTGAGGACAGGGGGGCTACTCATCTGTCTCCCACAGAGCTTAGTGCAGTGTTTGGACCCCGAAGACCCACCCGAAAAATACACGCTCAATAAACAAACCAAATAAGGGAAGAAATAAAGACGGAAAAGGATCAACACACCATTACTCTTCCGGTACATTCCTTTGAACATTTTTCGAAACTAATGATAAAGTGGCTGGGTATAATGGTGCGTGCCTGGGGTCCCAGCAACTTGGGAGGCTGAGGCAGGAGGATCGCAAGTTCGAGGCCAGAGGCAGTCTGCGTAACTTAGTGAGACCCTGTCTCAAGATAAAAAATATAGAAAGGACTAGGGGTTCAGACCAGTGGTAGAGCACTTACAAAGTATGTGTGAGGTCCTGGGTTCAACCCTAGTGCCACCAAAAAATAAAAATAACAAAAAATGATAAAGCTTTTCTGAAATAAGACCACTAATTCCATGGAACCTGCAGCAGTACCACTGTGGCTTCCAATCCTGTCAGATCTCAGAAGCTAAGCAGGGTTTGGCCTGGTTAGTCCTTGGATGGGAGACCACCTGGGAACACCAGGTGCTGTAGGCTTAGGAGATGGACCCAGCAACCCACTCCCAGAAATCAGTCAGCCATTGAAAACCCTATGAATAGCAGAGAAGCACTAATAGTGTTTCACCTGTTGTATGTAGGGTCACTATGAGTCGGATACCGACTCCACAGCACCTAACAACAACAATTCCATGGAAAAACAGGAATTGGTTTTCTAAGCTTTTAAAAAATGCATAAAGTTACAGATGACAGAAATACAGAAGATGGTTAAGAGATGGTTGATTTCTAACTGTGCTGTCAACAGCATCAACAGACTTAACCCCAGTCAAAGCATGCAATTTACCACCACACAAATACACTTCTTTTGCAACCTGCCTCTTAGTCTTCAATGCAATGCTAAATGGCACCAGACAACCTTGTAAGTCTCGTTGAAGATCCTCAGGCAGCTTCCCAACACAGCACCCAGCCCAGGGACTCAGCTTGGTCCAGTACAGGGATGGGAGGCCAGAACTGCAGCGGGGTGGATTATAGTCCCGGCTGTGTTGCTCAGGAAGTATCTGGGCTTTCGTTTCCCCAGCTAGCAAATTACAGGTCTAAGAAATCTCTAAAACCCACATCAGCATTTCAATCCTAGAATCCTATTAAACTCCATGGGAAAAATCTGCAAAGAGGAGGCTTCTTCAATGCAGCAAAAAAGAGGCTAAGGGGATGGGGGTAAGGATTCACTCCACATCGCGGACTTTATGGACAGACTTAAAAGACACGCGTCTCCTTTTCCATCAGAGCCGCAAACCCCCAGCCTAGGCTTATGAGCACAAATTAATGTAACTGTTCCTGTAGCAGGAACAACTTTACAGGGGCAGACACGGACCCCTGTGTTCAAGGCCTCCTCATCTGTGGGGCATAGTGAAAAGAGCCCTGGGTTCGAGTCCCAGCTCCGCGACTCTTGGCCCACTCGGCTCTAGCAGAGCCTTCAACCAGCCCGGGATCTGTCCAGCGCTGTCTACGTCGGGACTGAATGAAACGTCCGCTGAAGGCCCCCGAGCTCTGACAGCCCTGGGAGGCGCTGACCCTGGAGTGTTATTTACAGTGATCTGAGTGCCCTTTGGGGACAGCATCATTCCCACCGTCAGAAACAGTGCCCTGAGCAGTCAGCAGTGCCTCGGTGACCCCACCTGCCTGCCTGCTGTGCCCCCTTTCAGATCCACTCTTCGCCCCAGCCAGTCACAAGGCCCCTCCAGGGCCTGCTGAGGGCCGAGCCTGCCACACAGTGCCCAGCTGCCTCCTTGAGGGCGAAGCTCTCCGATGCCCTCACCTTGGGTCTTGTGAGCCCCTGGTCCCTGAAGTCGTCATCGTTGCCCACCCCGAGCTTCCGGCCACGGCGCCTGCTGTTGTTGCCCAGCACCTGGGCGTTGGCCTTGAGGACGTGATTGAGTGCGTGCAGGCAGTAGGCGCCACGGATCTCCTCCCCGTTCCTCAGGGCCGTCCTCTCAGGGTACAACAGGTCCCGGTAGGAATTCATGATGCAGAAGAGCTCCCTCTGGAGCGGGGTGAAGGGGCCGCTGGACCTCTGGGGGCCGGAGAGGAAGTGGCTGTTGGTCTTGGCCCAGGTGGACTCCAGAGGCTTCTGGAGATGCAGCGACTTCAGGTTGACGTCCTTCGGAGGCCTGAAGGTTTCCAGCTTCTGGAACCTGGATGAGAAGACAAGCTGGCCCAGGACCGGCCACTGGGGGAGAGAAGGACCAGGAGCTGAGCCAGAAACGAACACCAGCACCTGCATTCCCACAGTGCTGTGCGATTCACCAGAACCTGCGTGACTTACACACTGCCCTATCTAACTCTCATGCCACCCCCATGGGATACTCGGATGTTACAGGTGAGACACTGGGGACCAGGGACAGGAGGACCCGGACAAAGCTGAGACAGGAGGCGCAGGGCTCAGAGCCCAACGCGCCTGCCTGCGGAGCTGAGCCCCGCCGTCCATCACTGCTTCCCTCACGGTCCTGTGGTACACACCATGGGAACACCCAAGGTTCACGGGAGAAAGCACAGGCTCTATGCACAAACGACCTGGGTGGATTTCACCAACCCTAATCACCCAGAGGGAGTCACAGTGCACACTGAACACCGACAGTGCTGGGGGTCTCAGAACAACTCCACCTCCTCCTCCAGCTCAGACGCTTTCAAATTTATATGGGAAGAAACAGTTTCTCTTTTTCTTTTCTTTCTTTTCCTTCTTCCCTTCATTTCTTTCCTTCCTTCCTTCCTATTTCTTTTTTCTTTTTCTGAGACACAAACATTAGAACTCTAAAGAATACCATTTTGTGGGATCCAAGTTTGGCAATTTTTTCATTGTAGCACAATTGGTGATCTAAAAATAGGACGAACAGTGGGGTGTAGTGGCACATGCCTATATCCCAGTGGTTCAGGACGCGGGGACAGGAGGACCACAAGTTCGAGGCCAGAGGCAGTCTGCGTAACTTAGCGAGACCCTGTCTCAAAAAGTAAAAAAATGGGCTGAGGGTGCAGCTCAGTGGCCCAGCACCTGCAGAGCATGGAAGTGCAAGGCCCTGGGTTCAACCCCAGTACCACAAAAAAAAAAAAAAAAGTAAAGAGAGAAAAGGCCGACCACCTCTCAGTATCACTGGTGGCAAAAGTAAGGACACACTGTCCAGTCATCTGAACAAATGAACGCAGCTGGGACGGGCCGAGCAGCCCCTGTTCAAAGCTCTGACATCTGAAAGGCTCCAAAACCCAGACTTGACAATTTTCAGATTCAGAGGATTGTGGATGCCACACTTTCGGAGTAGGGCTGCTCACACGGCAAAAACCATGCAGACCTTCCCCAAACCGCAAACTCCAAAGGCTGACACGTTTCTTAAGCATTTCCAATAAGGGATCCTCGCACTGCCTTCTATTGCTTTGTTGAATGCCGTTTATTGAACACTTACTATGTGTTGTTGGTCAGTAAATTAAATCACTTGATTTTATAGATGGCTTTACTGTCCCTACCTAACCTGTGAGAATAACGAAGAGCAGAGAGGCGACTAACTTGAGGCGGGTCAAGGGACAGCCCCTGGCAGATGCTGGTCGAGATCCCGGTGCCCGGTCTCCACAGCCACGTCCCCACGGCTGTATTACGTGATTAATGCCCACAGAGAGGCGACTAACTTGCGGCGGGTCAAGGGACAGCCCCTGGCAGATGCTAGTCGAGATCCCGGTGCCCGGTCTCCACAGCCACATCCCCACGGCTGTATTACGTGATTAATGCCCACACGCCAGCCTCCCAACGCCCTTCCAGCTGTGTCCGCCTCGGCTCTTCCAGCCTTCCTATGTCCTGCCTCCCCATCAACCACCTGCTACTGGGGTACGTAGGAGCCTGAAAATCCAAGGCCACTGTTTCACGTGGCGCTTCCTCCACGTGCGACTGGGACCACCCAGTCACACTCACTTTTAGCTGCTGCGTGGCTCTGGGGTTCGTGGCGATCGCTTGGACTTCCTTTTCCTTCAGCTGTCTGCTCACGTGCTGCAGAAATGGATCTAGTGCAGAACAGAGACGCGTCATCGCGCGGGGCAGATGCAGGGGTCTGTGGTCCTCCCGTGTGGACGCCACGCTGACCCTTCTTTCCAGCCCCCTCCCTGCCCTTTAGCCCAGCCCAGAGCTTACAGCCTTCTACCAGGCCCGTCTTCCTACAGCATTTCTCTAACCCCATGGCGTCCCAGCTCCAACACCATGGAAGAAACGCCTCGGGCCGCAGCCAGGGCACTGGGCACTGGACACTGCCCCTCCGCCTCCTCCTCAGTGATTTCTGAGCTCCAGGGCCCTCGCTGGGGATGCTGCTCGGTGGTGAGCACTGGTCTAAACTGCAAGGCCCTCAGATGCTTCTGAGTCTTTAACCCCAATCCCTGCCTCTTCTTCCCCTCATTTCTGCTGTCCAATTACCCACACTCAAATGTTTCCCAGGGCTACTGGTCCAGCCCTGTGGTGGCTGCCTCAGGAGGCCGTCCCTGGCCCCTCTACACAGTCATCGCTCTCTGAAGTCCCCTCCCTGACTCAGCCACTCATCCACACACACGTGGCCCCGGGGGAAGGCAGGATCCCCAAAGGCAGGCTATGAGCCTCACTGATCCTGCAGCGCTGGACACAGCAATTCTCAAAACTCATCTGAATGGAGGGCCCGCACTCTGGGCACGCGTGAGTGACCTGCACCGGCCACTTAATCTCCCCCAGTCTGGTTCATTAGGAAACACAGCAAAATGTGAGCCGCGCGCAGTGGCGCATGCCTGTAATCCCAGCGGCTCAAGAGGCGGAGGCAGGTGGAACGCAAGTTCGAGACCAGAGGCAGTTTGTGTAACTTAGCGAGACCCTGTCTCAAAAAGTAAAAAAATGGGCTGGGGGAGCAGCTCAGTGGTCCAGCACATGCAAAGCATGCAGGCTCAAGGCCTTGGGTTCAAACCCCAGTGCTGCAAAAACAAAACAAAACAGCAAAGTGGAAAGACTCCCTGGAGGATCCAAACATTAAAATCCAGATGAAAGCACCTGTGCTACACGCCCACGGTTAAGAAACAGCAATGTGAGGCGACCTCTAGGGGCCGATGGCTCTGCACAGGCGGGACATCTGGAGACATCCAGGACAGCTGGGCCTCCTCGGCTTCCTCCCCGCTTTCTAAGCCTGCATGGTTCCCAACAGGGTCTGTGCTCAAATACGACGACCTCTACCTGCAGCTTCTCCTCCTCCCACGAACAGCCAACAGGACCCAATGGGTGGGAACCTTGCAACCTCATTAAAGACCACGCTGGACTGAAGGAGGGCACTGGGCATGGGGAGGGCACTCGGGACCCAGAAAGACACCACCCTGACCTGCCCACCTGGGGCCAGGCTGGGAAACGACGTGAGCTAGCAGAGGCTGCAGGCAGCCCATCCTATGGGCTGTCGCTGGGTCCCAGGCTCAGGGAGCTCCCTGAAGGAGATGGGGACAATGTCCCGGCTTTGGGGGCTCTCCCTGGTAACAAAGCCACATAGAGTGGCCGGGGCTGGGATTTAGCTCAGTGGGTAGAGCACCGCTCTGCAGTCTCTGAGGTCCCGGGCTCGATTCCCAGCACTGCAAAAATGGGAGAAGGACGTGGCAACCCACTCACGAGGCAATCCTGAAATAATCAGCCATTGAAAACCCTATGAGGGTTGCTATGAGTCGGACATGACTCGACAGCACCTAACAACAACAGAATGGCCACTCCTGGGCCTTGTCAATCTGACAAATTATGACTCCCACGAAGAAGAACAAGTGAGAGGCGGACAGATAATCGGTAAGTATTTCCTCCTTTTTCTCTCCCTTCCCTGCTTAGGGAGAGACACAGAAGAGCTCCCTAGCCCCCAATTCTAGAAACGCAGGGCCTGGGGAATGGGCCTGCCCACCTGTCATCCTCAAGCCAAACATCCTGGCTCGGCTCTAACTACTGAAAGCCCAAGACGTCTTTGAGAGTTTCCTCCTCCCAGGCCAGCTCTGGCTCCAGCTGCTGGGCCGCCTGCTTCGACTGTCGTCTGCTCCCGGGGACTAAACGGTGCATGGCCCCGTGCAGCCCTGGGGAACCGGAGCGCGGGCTGGGCTCTGACCTTGGGATGCTTGCAGGCAGCTGGAGCCTGCGCTTTCCTCTTCCAGAAAATTGGTTTCCAGGCTGAACAGGGCCTCGTGTTTTTCGTCCGTGAACTCCTCCGGGGATCTGTGCGACGCACCAGGTGGCTGTTCCCCGTCTTTCCCCTCCGGGTCAGCAGATGAGGCCGCCTCTGTGATTTTGAGAAACAATTTATAAAGTTACGGACTCACAAACCCAGTAATACTTTTTCTGGCAAATAAACTCAAATTCTTTAGCTTATTTCAGCCCTGATGCTCACTGCTATTATTTACTTTTAAATAACAATTACATAATTCAGGTGAGAAGGCAGAGATGTCAAAACGAAGCCTGATCAGTGACGCAGCATCAACAGTTATTCCTGTATCTTAGCTGGGCACAGGAGCCTGGGCGTTTGTGAGACCGTTCCTTGGAATGTTTCTGTGCGGGTTTTTTCAGCTGAGATTTGTTATTCAATTGTAGCCTCTGTGGAAAGCACACTGCTCTCCATAAAGTGGGGGGCCTCAGCCAATCTGAAGACCCGAGCAGAACAGAGAAAAGGCTGGGTTCCCCTGAGAAGAGGGGGAGCCCTTCCAGCAAGCTGCCCCTGCACTGCCACTCCAGCAACTTCCAGCAGCTCCTCCTGGCTCCTGCCTGACACCTCTGGACCTGACCGGCGACTCAGGGACTTCCTGGGCCTCAAGCCCGCTGCCCTCGCCCTTCGGCTATTCTGCACCTGCCAATCCCGCGTAGCCACGTGAGCCAGTTCCTTACAGCACCGCTCTTTTTATATACACGCATCTGGTGAAGTCTGTTTCGCTGGGGAATTCTCATCAACCCACTTCCGGTTCTAGGCACTTAACTCTAAAATGGCACACCAAGATGACAGTAACGGGTGTCCAAAGCAGCACTAATTATGATATGAAGTAACTGAAGCAAAGTGAAATGCCTACCAATGGAGTATTAAATAAATTATCACACGTCACCCACGACTGAGCACCATACAGTTAATAAGGTAATGCGGACCCAGTTATATTAGACAAAGAAAAAATCCATGGTATGTTGCTAAACATATGGGACACGAGAGAACATTATACACGCACACACCCAAGCACACGCATGGACTCACACTCGGACACATCCATAAAAACATGGAGAAGCCAAGGACGTAATGTTAAAGGTGTTTCTCTCCGGGTGGTGGAGAAATGGGTTAACCACACTACCCGCTTAAATTTTTGCACTTTTATAATTTAAAAAAGACTTTTCATTTTAAAAAATCCAAAAAAGCAAAGAAAACCAAAACCAAACTGAAACTAAAGGCCCACTAACAAACTCTGAGTTTGAGGCAATGAATTTTCATCCCAGTACAGCCTTAGTTAAAACACTAAAGAATGTATGTGGCATCTTAAAGAAAGGGGTGTGGGGAAGGAGGCTGGGAGGACAGCAGGCATGAATAGTAAGAATTAAACAGTCTGGAGGCAGGAGGATCGCAAGTTCAAGACCAGAGGCAGTCTGCGTAACTTAGTGAGATACTGTCTCAAAAAGTAAAAACTGGGCTGGGGGTGCAGCTCAGGGGCCCAGCACTGGCAAAACATGCAAGTGGGGGCCTTGGGTTCAAAAAAATGTAAGGGGGCCCTGAAAAAAAAAAGTAAATAGTCACCCAGATATATTCAGAGGGTGGAATACTACTCCAGCAATAAAAAGGAACGAACTACTAAGATATGAGGGCTGGGATTTAGCTCAGTTGGTAGAGCACTGCTCTGCAGTCTCTCAGGTCCTGGGTTCGATTACCAGCACGGGAAAAATGGGAGAAGGATGTGGCAATCCACTCCCAAGGCAATCCTGAAACAGTCAGCCACTGAAAACCCTCTGAGGGTCTCTATGAGTCGGACACAACTCGACGGCACCTGACAACAACAAACTAAGATATGAATGTAGATGAATCACAGTAATGGAAACAGCAAAAGATGGACACGAAAAGAGTTTCCACCGGCTGACGCAGTGGCACACACCTGTCATCCCAGCACTTGGGACGTGGAGGCAGAAGGATCATAGGTTCAAGGCCAGAGGCAGCCTGTGTAACTTAGCAAGACCCCGTCTCAATTTAAAAAATATAAAAGAGGCTGGTGGTGCAGTCCAGTGGGAAAGCGCCTGCAAAGCATGTGTGAGGCCTGGGGTTCTGCCCCCAAGTACCAAAAAAAAAGAAAAAGAAAAAGAAAGAAAAAAGAAGAAGAAAGGGTTCATACTGTATGATCCCACTTCTCTGAATTTGTGTGACAGATACACATAATCTATAGTGACAGTCCGTGGCTGTCTCACATCAGAGTTGGGGAACAAGGGGAAAAGTAGCAGCTGACCTTTTTGGAGGAAACATATATCCTGTGTCTTGATTTCAGTGGCAATGACATGGATGCACACGTTTTGTCAAGACCGTCAAATCGTGACCTTAACCTGGGTGCATTTAACTGCACATAAAACACGCTCCAGTGGAGGTGACCATATCGTGAAGGGGTAAGTCGCTTAGGAATCTGAGACCTGGAACCCCTGGACCCCGCAATGTCACCTCTTCCCTGAAGTCTTCCCTAATTCCCCCTGGCTGCGTGCGCCTACTCTGCATCTGTTCCATATGTGGCCTCTAGTGGTTCTGGGCAAGTGCAAATTCATGCCTGAAAATTTTTGTGTTTTTATGCCTACGTTCCGTCAAACTTGGTCTTCCTCCAGGAGGAGGCGTAAGGGGCCCCGTAAGCTGAGGTGGCACAGTGACGGTGCCACTCTCCCTGTGTGTGGGGGTCTTGCATTAGGGCAGGTGAAGGCTCTGTAACGGCAATGTAATAGCTGAGCCTGGTTCCGGTGAGCGGGTCCCGAGCGCCCACCAGATGCTCGAAGCATCGGGAAGCCTGCGTGTTGGCTTGGGTCCCCGCTCTGGATCCAGGTGCTCTCGCACAGCTCAGATGGCAGGGCACTGCGTCCCCAACCCTGGCAAAGACGTGAGCCGATGCCACCACACTTACGCTCCCGCGCAGCAGCGTGCTCCACTGTGGCTTCCTCTTCCACGGAGACATCACCTCCATCATCTCCACCGTCCACCTTTGCGCCGTCTGTCACACTGTCCGCCTCCTCCGCCTCCTCCTCCTCCTCCTCCTCATCGTCTTCTTCTTCTTCCTCATTGTCCTCAGAAGCCCTCTTTAACGTGGCGAGTAGTTTCTGGTACCCAGAGATCTGTTCTGGCTCGCTCTCCGATTCACCTTCAGAATCTGAAGTATCAGAAGTCTCTGACTAAAGGGAAAATGGGAATTGTAAAAAACAGAAACTGTACCATTCTCACCGCTACCCTAAGGTGCCAACGCGGGACAAGGACGTGGCAGTCCCCTCCCGAAGCAAGCCCAGAACAATCAGCTACTGAAAGTACTATGAGGGTCTCTATGAGTCGGACCCGACTCGATGGCACCTAACAACAAACAATAACAAAGGTGACAACAGATTCAGACTCCTCTAAATACAAATGACCATTTCTGCAAATATCATACAATCCGATCTAATCAACCAAGCCCAGCACCAAATTTGCTTTCAACAGTTAGCCCAGGTCTTATGGTTCCTGAATGCTAACGTCCCACAAAGGAAGAAGAAGGACTTTTACAGCAGAACTTTAGGTAATAATGAGATTTAACTTATGTCCTAGACATTGGGCTATAGGATGAAAGGAACAAGAGGAAAATTACAGAATAAAATAATATCGTTTGTGGTAATGCAATAACCTTTGTTCATTTTGCATACTGTTTGCAAATCCTTTTATGCTAATCAAAAAAAAAAAAAAAAAAAAAAGATACTCGCCCCTGGGATGCATTAAGAGACCTCTGGTAAACCTCTTGGACAGGGTCAAACAGGTTGGTGTCTCAGGACAGCTTTGGGCTCTGCCTTCTGCATTTTCACAATGGGATTTTTTAGAAGAGATCTGCATTTAAAACTAAGCAACATTACTAAAAGATCAGCTAACATCTAGAACAGAAATGAGTAGAAGCGTACTCAAGCGTTATTTATTTATTTATTTATTTATTTATTTGCGGTACTGGGGGTTGAACCCAGGGCCTCGCGCCTGCATGCTCTGCAAGTGCTGGACCACTGAGCTACAACCCCAGCCCATTTTTTTACTTTATGACACAAGGTCTCGCTAAGTTATGCAAACTGCCTCTGGTCTCGAATTTGCGATCCTCCTGCTTCTGCCTCCCGAGCAGCTGGGATCACAGGCTTGCGCCACCGGGCCCGGCTCTTGAACGTTATTTTTATACATAATCTCACAGATAACAACCCAGTTCAAATGATTATAAAGAAGGTATAAAGCATTACCAGTTGACAAATCTGTGGCTTTGCCTCCTTTCTGGAAACCCTGAAAAAGAAACAAGGAATGTTGAACTCTATAACTACTAGTCTGTAAAAGTTAATTAAAAGTCTAATGAGACTCTAAAGGAAAAAGGCCAAATATACCATTATAAGTACATTATAACTACAGTCATATAAAAGCTACCTATGAGGGCTGGGGCTGGGATTTAGCTCAGTGGGTAGAGCGCTGCGCTGCAGTCTCTGAGGTCCCGAGTTCAATTCCTAGCACCGCAAAAATGGGAGAAGGACCTGGCAATCCACTCCCAAGGCAATCCTGAAACAGTCTATCATTGAAAACCCTATGAGGGTAGCTATGAGTCGGATACCGACTCAACAGCACCTAAGAACAACAACAACAACAATGAGGGCTGGGTGTGGTGTTGGATGCCTGTAATCCCTTTGTGACCTGGGGTTTAATTCAGTTGGTACGGTGTCTGCTCTGTACTCTCTGAAGACCCAGGTTCAATCCCTAGCACAACAAAAATGGGAGAAGAATGTGGCAGTCCACTTCCAAAAAATCCCAAAACAATGAGCCATTGAAAACCCTATGAGGGTTGCTGTAAATCGGACCCAATTCAATGGCACCGAACAACAAGGCAGAGGTTGGAGGATCGTGAGTTAAAGGTCAGAGGCAGCCTGCAGAATTTATCAAGACCCTGACTCAAAATAAAAGAGAAAAAAATGGACCAGGGGTGAGCCAGATGGCAGAGCACTTGCAAAGTATGTGCAAGGCCCTGGGTTCAACTCCTAAATACTGCAAAACAAAACAAAAAGCAGAACAAAACGAAACATCCCCAAAACTGTACACGCACTTGTACAGGGATTACAAGAATGTGGCCAATGTCTAACGGGTGGATGAGTTTAATACGTCACATGACAAAAAAGGAATCACACACTAACCGGCTCTCACCCAAAAGGATACAATTTAGCAAAGAAAAGGTGGTGGGAGGTGAGTTTCATCTCTTCCTAGCAACTTTCTTTTCTTTTCTTTCTCTTCCTTTCTCTCTCTCTTCCCCTCTCTCCCTCCCTCCCTCCCTTCTTCTCTCCCTCCCTCCCTCCCTTCCTCTCTCCCTCCCTCTCTCTCTCTCTCCCCCCTCCCTCCCCGACAGCATCTTGATAGCTAACCCAGGCCTCATCCTCCCAGGTGCTAGGATTACAGGCAGGCAGCACCCGGCCTGGTGCTCCTAGTAAATTTCTTAAAGTCTCTCTAAATGGAAATAAAGCAGCTCAGAATGGTGGATGCTAAGATTATAACTGATTCTGGACATTTCCAGGGGAACCCACGGCTGCCGGCACCTCTGTCCCGAACAATAACAAAAAAGTAAAGCAAAAAGTGAAGATGTCACATTGAAGACAAAGGTGCGCCTGACTCATGCCATGGTATTTTCAGTCGCATCATATGCTTGTGAAAGCTGGACACTGAACAAGGGAGACAGGAAAGGAGTTGATGCTTTTGAATTATGGTGCTGCAGACGTCTATTAAATATACCATGGACTGCCAAAAGAACCAACAGATCTGTCCTAGAAGCGCAACCAGAGTGCTCCTTGGAAGCAAGCATGGCCAGACTGTTGCTTACGTATTTCAGACATGTAGTCAGGAAAGACCAATCCCTGGAGAAGGACATCATGTTTGGGAGAGTGGCAGGTCAACGAGAAAAAGGAAAACCCTCCACCAGATGGATTGGCACAGTGTCTGCAACAGCGGGCTTAAACATTAAAAAACCCGTGTGCCTGGCACAGTGTCGGAGAGCGCTTTGCCAGTTGTACATCGGGTCGCTGTGAGTCGGACCCAAGGGCACCTGACAGCAAACCCAGGACGCCGGCCCCGCCGGAACCCGCCCGCGCCCGCGAACCTGTCGTGGAAGGGGTGCTCCTCGCCGAAATCCCGCAGGTGCTTCTTCTGCTTTTTGGTCAGCGCACCGAGCAGCCGGCTCCGGCCCCGGCGCCCACGCTTGCCCATGGCGACCGCGCTGCGCACGCACCGGAAGCCGTCGCCCTGACGCGCGCACGCGCCCTCGCAGGCGGCACTTTACGGCGGAAGAAGGTGCCACAAAGCAGATCCGCCGTCCGGCGCGCTTGTACGACAGCTGTGGAACGCCCGGGGCTCGCCTCCGCCCTCTGCTGACTCTCCGAGGAAGCGCATGCGCGCTAGCTCGTGCGGCCTAGGAGCCGCAGGACTTTGACAGACCGAGCATGGGGCCCATCGCAGGGTCGGCCGCGGAGGAGGGAATTTGCTTTGTGCTTCTCCAGTGGTTGAGGAAGTAGCGCGCGGAAATGGGTAGCGGCAGAATGGGCCGAATGCAGGGACTTTATATTATGTTGTTAGGGCCCAAGATGGGGCTGGGATTTAGCTCAATTGGCAGAGCGCTGCTCTGCGGTCTCTGAGGTCCCGAGTTCGATTCCCAGCACCGCAAAAATGGGAGAAGGGCCTGGCAATCCACTCCCAAGGCAATCCCGAAACAATCAGCCATTGAAAACCCTATGAGGGTCGCTATTAGTCGCACACGACTCAACAGCACCTAACAACAACAACAACAACAGGGGCCAAGAAGTCGAGTCAGACTCACCGTGACCCGATGTAACAGCAGAACGGAACACTCCCCGACACTGTGCTGTGCCCGACGCTATGTCACTGCTTCTCTGCCATTCATAGGGTTTTCTATGGCTGATGGTTTTGGGATTGCTTTGGATTGCCCCATGCTTCTCCCATGTTTGCGGTGCTGTGGACGGAGCCCAGGGCCTCAGCGCAGACCAGCTCTCTCCCAACGGAGCTAGACCCAGCCCACTGTGTATTACACTGCACGAAAAATGTCTGCCCACGTTGAAGGGGATGGAACACCTCACTTCCCTATAAAAACATTATGCCGATGGGCCTTGTTCATAAACCTGATGGAGCAGAGGAGGAAACCGGTGCTTAGAAAGGCTACTCGTTAGCAAGAAGGAGAGGAAACCTGTGGTCTAATGAAGCACAGGCTTTTGCCCACTAGCGGCCGCCACCTGCTGTGTTATACGGAGAACCTGAGCCTTAGGCTGAGATTCCCTTCCTTAGGCCGCTTCTTCATTTTCTGAGAATATTAGTTGTTGTTGCTGTTGTTAGGTGTCGGACTCATGTTGTTATTGTTGTCAGGTGCCATCGAGCCCAGTCTGACTCATAGCGACCCTATGTACAGCAGATGGAAACACTTTCCGATTCTGTGCCAGGCACACGATCTTATTTATGTTTAAGCCCATTGTTACAGACAGTGTGTCAATCCATCTGGTGGAGGGTTTTCCTCTTTTGCGTTGACCTGCCACTCCCCCAAACATGATGTCCTTCTCCAGGGATTGATCTCTCCTGACTACATGTCTGAAATATGTTAAGACCAGTCTGGCCATCTTTGCTTCCAAGGAGCACTCTGGTTGTACTTCTTCTAGGACAGATTTGTTGGTTCTTTTGGCAGTCCATGGTATATTCAATAGACGTCTCCAGCACCATAATTCAAAAGCATCAATTCTTTTTCTGTCTCCCTTGTTCAATGTCCAGCTTTCACCACCATATGATGTGACTGAAAATACCATGGCATGAGTCAGACGCACCTTCGTCTTCAATGTGACATCTTTGCTTTTCAATACTCCAAAGAGATCTTTTGCCACAGATTTTCCTAGAGCAATGCGTCTGACTCATAGTGACCCTCACAGGGTTTTCCATGGCTGATTGTTTCAGGGTAGCCTCGGGAGTGCATTGCCACGTCCCTCTCCCATTGAGCATATTAGTAGAGCCCCTGGAAACAAATCTTTTCTGACATTCTTCATCTGTGAAAAGCAGAAACAAATCCTAAGAGGCAAAATGACATCTTGTATGTTATTACCAAAATGAGTCAAAGTGTGCATTTAAAACAGGTGGAGTTTTTGTGTGTAAATAATAGCCTGTGTAAGGGTTGGCGGGGTAGCTCAGTGGTAGAGCAATTGCCTACCACGTGACAGGTTTGATCCCCAGCACCACTAAAGCCTACACACACAAGTGGGGCTGGCGGCGCCTGCTTGTCATCCCAGCACTCAGACGTTCTCACCTTGGACGCCAGGCTGGGCTGCGGACCTGCTCTGGGGCCGGCTAGGCTAAAGGTCAAGACGCTGTTTCAAAAAACAAAACAAACCCTAAACAAACAAAGAGGGAAAAGCAAGAAGATATAACCGGGTTCAGCATGTCACGGATACGCAGGACAACTTGAGACAATCGCATGAACTGAGTCAGACGCTTTTCCTTTTCAGAGGAACTTTTCACTTCGTGTTCCATAAATGTGAAACGATAAATCCCCGACCACAGAATTCCTTCAAATATGACGGTATAAAACAGGAGCCATGGAGGAGCGTGTCCAGCTGGGCATGGGGGCTCCCACCTGGAACCCCAGCACTCAGGGGGCTGAGGCAGGAGGATGGAGAGTTCGGAGCCAGCCTGGGCTACCTTACAAGGTCCAGGGCAGCCTGAGCTACATAGTGAGACCCTGTCTCAAACACAAAGCAAGCATAAACCAAGCAACAAAACCGAAAAGCCCAAAACCAAACAACACAAATAAAAACAAACAAAACACACTCACTTTGCCATCGGGAATGCTGCGGAAAATTCGAGTCTCGCTCAACACCCTGTCGCACCATAGACAGCTAAAATTACCAGAATGCTATGGTCTGCTCTAGTGGCCAGGCACTTTTTTTTTTTTTTTTTTTTTTTTGTAGTACTGGCCATTGAACCTAGAGCTTTGCATATACTAGGCAGGTGCTCTACCATTGAGCTATACCCCCAGCCCCTATTAATTGCTTTAAATTCTTATTTTATTTTTTATTTATTTTTTATTTTTTTATTTTTTGTGGTACTGGGGGTTAAACCCTGGGCCTCGCACCTACCTGCGTGCTTTGCAAGTGCACTGAGCTGCACCACCAGCCCATTTTTTTACTTTTTGAGACAGGGTCTCGCTAAGTTACACAGACTGCCTCTGGTCTTGAACTTGCGATCCTCTTGCCTCCGCCTCCCCAGCTGCTGGGATTACAGGCGTGTGCCACTGCACCTGCCTTAAGTTTTACTTTTATTTTTTACATTTTATTTTTTATTTAATTATTTTTTTCGAGACAGGGTGTTGCTAAGTTTCACAGGCAGCCTTTGCACTTGAATTCACAGTCCTCCTGCCTCAGCCTCCTAGTGGCTAGGGTTACAAGGGTGCGCCACAGTGCCTGGATGGCCACAGACTCCTCGTCTGATTCTGAGAGGCTGGCGTGGGGAAGAAAGGATAGGACAAGGGGATATGCAAAGAAACAGGCAGACAGGGAGGGTGGTGCCCACAGCCAGCCCAGCCGCAGAACCCATAAATAAATATCTGTCTTCTGTCTCATTTTGAGATAAAAGGTACAGTCACTTAGGTCAACAAAAGCCTGTTTGCAAAATGTCACCATCTAGGGTCTTTTATGGCACTGATCGCAATGCAACAGTTTGGAGCTGCTGCATTTTTCCTCTTTCATCGTATCACAAGTGCCTTGGCCTCCCTCCCCAGAGACGGCCCGAGTCTTGGTGTTCTTCCAGAGACCCTCTGTGAAGAGCTCAGGGGTCCTTCAGGTGTCTCGCGCTCTCTCTGGGCCTCCTGGTCCTCCTGCTCCAGTGCACAGGTCTGCACTGTCCTCCGGTTCAGGCAACAAGGCAGCCTGGCCCCACACCAGCAGGCTGATCCCTGGTTACTGAGTCATGGAAACCAAGCCCCCTCTCTCCCCAGAAGAGTTCTATTAGCCTGCAGCAACATAAAAAGGCCCCTTTGTGAACGTTTAACCTGATAGCCAGAAACTTAACCATTTTTCTTTCTGCCTCCAGCGGGAGCTGAGTTCGTTCCACAAAGGAAGTGTGTGAGCCAACAGATGGAGTGCCTGGGAGAGTCAGAGTCAAGATGGAATCTCTTATGCGCTTTTCTCTTTCCACACTCAGCCTCCCTCCCTCCGCTCTCCCAAAGTTTCCTTTTACCTTTACTCAAAGGCAGTACTCAGTAAATTCAGGGCTAAAGGTAGACCAGGAAATAATCTATGTGAGTTTACAAAGAGATGTTAATGGCTTAATAAGCTACTTTTCTGGGGCTATTTGCATATTCTAGAAGATTCCCTAGGATAATGATTTTAAGGGGTGAACGAAGGATGGCACCCCCCCTTAGGATAAGAATTTCAGAATGTTCAAGAAGCTGTTAATAGTCTGAAAAAAATCTGTGAAAAACTTCAAGTACAGTATATACAAATCTAGACAAAATGGTATGATAAATTCCCCATGCCTGTTATGCCTGGTAATGAACTTTAATAATGATCAAATTAAGGTTATTTTGTTCTATATATATGTTTGCCTACTACTCCCACACTACTCTGTATGTTTTTGTAGCAAATCCCAAAAATCACATTATTTTATCTGTAAATATTTTAGCATGCATTTGCAAAATAATTCTTTAAAAAAAACATAGGCATAAGTGTATTATTTTACCTAAAAAAGTAAAAACTGTTTCCTACCATCATCTATTTATCTGTCTATCTTGCCAGTCAATGTTAAAGTTTCTGATTATCTCATAAATTTCACGTCTTCGGTTTTTATACTTCGTTGGTTGACAAGTTCTGCTGTCCCGGATAACTCTTCATGGCTTTGTTCTTGGATCTAGAAGTTGATCAGGCTTTGTAAGTGTTGGTGTGTTTTTATACCTCCATCGTAAGGCATATGATGTCTGATTTCCTTCCTTTTTGTGAAGTTGTCAAACATGGGTGCACAATGTCTGGGTTCATCTTTCCATTTTCAACATCAGGAGGTGGGCACTAAATCTCATGATGACCAATCAAGTTTTGTTTTTAGTGTGATGGTGAATTCAGAATCATACAAAGTGATGTGTCTTGTTTGGATGAGCCTGCTTGTTACATGGGAGAAGGACCTGGCAACCCACTCCCAAAAAACAATCCGCCACTGAAAACCCTACGCATAGCAGAGAAGCACTGACAATAGTGTTTCCCTTGTTGTACATAGCGTCCCTATGAGTTGGACACCGGCTGGACAGCATCTAACAACAACAATAACAACTCATTACATAGCTACATATTTAAGAGAAAACCACTTTCTCATGTAAACTATGGCACCTCTGTCTGTGACAGAGCCAGGGGAGCACGGTGTGAGGGTACATCTTAGATAGTGGGGCTATTTGAGATTTAAAATGTGATGACATGATAACAAGGCTGGGGGTTGCTCAGTGGGTAGAGCATTGTTCTGCACTCTCTGCAGACCTGGGTTCAACTCCCAGCACCACGAACACGGCAGAAGGACGTGGCAATCCACTCCCACAGCAACCCCAAAGCAATCAGCCAGTGAAACCACTATGAGGGTCACTATGAGTCGGATTTGACTTGGTGACACCTCACAACAACACGTGGTAGCAAGGACTCATCTGAAAGTGAGTCACCTGTTATCCAAAGGTATGACTGTAAGGATGAAAACTCAGACATCTCACTGGGGAAGGTCGTGTGTGTGTGTGCGTGTGTGTGTTTGTGTCCGTGCACACACGAGCATGCGCACACATGGCCCAGTGTGCCCACGTGTTTATGAGTCCTCCTAGTGGGCTTATGTCAGACAATTTCCAACATGCAAGACAGCTTCACCATCACCTACCTACGCGCGTCTCTCCACACACCCAACCCCATCCAGCCTTTCCCTGCAGGGGCGGACAGAAATGGTGCTCTCCCTAACTCCTGAAATTATGAAGTAAGCTTGGTTATTCATTCCAGAAATATGTGCTGGACCCTTGCCATATGCCAGGTGCTAGGCGGGCAGGTGAGGCTGGGAGAAAGAATAAGATCTGTGCCAATTTCCTCAAGGAGTTCGCAGTCTTATCTGGGTACAGATGGGTGCTCAGACAATCACAATATCCTGTCACATAGATGGGGAGCGATCAGCGCTGGGTGCTAAAGAAGCAGCCAGCCTGTGGTCACCCGGCTAGGAGAACCTGCTTTCAGGCTCAGCACTGGGCAATCAAGAACATTCACTGAACTCAAAGTGGATGGAGCGTCTAGGTATGGGGTATATGAGTTGTTTCTGCTACCCACAGGAAGCGTGTGTGTGCGTGTGTGTGTGTGTGTGTGTGTGTGTGTGTGTGTGGACAAGAAATGAGGGTTCCTGGACAAGAGGAAATTAGAAAGCTACGTAGCTGGATTTCACAGCATTTATTGTATATAGAGAAATAAGATTTCTAGGTGGAGCCAGTTTTAGAAAAGGACAATGCCTGGGAACAGTTTTATAACGCGTTCTACAGAATGTTACCAGATGCAGTTGAGTTGGATCCGACTCATACTGACCCTCATAGAGTTTGCAATGGCTGACTGTTTCAGGATTATATCAGGAGTGGGCTGCCACGTCCTTCTCCCATTTTTGCGGGGCTGGGAATCGAACCTGGGACCTCAGAGAGTGCAGAGCAGTGCTCTACTAATTGAGCTAAACTGCAGCCCCATCTACATTAATGTAGACATGTGAAGTACATGGTTCTTTCCCTTCTATTCATCTGCTCATAGCAAGTTGTTGTTGTTGTTAGGTGCCGTCAAGTTGTGTCCGACTCAAAGCGACCCTCATAGGGTTTTCAATGGCAGATTGTTTCAGGATTGCCTTGGGAGTGGATTACCACATCCTTCTCCCATTTTTGCGGTGCTGGGAATTGAACCGGGCCCTCAGAGACTTCAGAGTGGTGCTCTACTAACTGAGCTAAATCCTAGCCCACTCATAACAAGTACCCACTGCTAAACCCAGAGCCTGAAATAGAGTGACTTTTAATAAATATTTCCTCAGGATTATCAGCCTGCAGCCATAGCCCTGTGGCATCCAATCCCATCAGATCTCAGAAGCTAAGCAGGGTTGGGCCCGGTTAGTCCTTGGATGGGAGACCACCTGGGAATACCAGGTGCTATAGGCTTGGGAGAAGGACCTGGTAACCCACTCCCAAAAATCAATCCACCATTGAAAACCCTATGAACAACAGAGAAGCACTGACAATAGTGTTTCACTTGTTGTACGTAGGGTCGCTATGAGTTGGATACTGACTCGACGGCACCTAACAACAACAACAACAGGATTATCAGAAACTTGATTGACCATTAGTTCTAGACTACAGATGAAAATATTTTGTCAGTTTGCATTAATCTTGTTCAGAACAAGCCTAAAATGCTATTAGAGAAGATAAAGTTTTATATCACCCCTTCTGCTGGCATGCTGGTGTAACTGTGCTCTATTTTTATATTTTCTAGCAAGGACTTGGCAGGTAGGCATTCATTCATTTTCAAAGCCTAAGTCATTACTATGTTCCAGACATGTCCTTAGGAGTCAAGGCTTTTCAAAGGTCAAACCTTGTGATTTCCTTTTGAAGAGCTCACAGTGTAATTGGGAGACAAAGCAATTGACAAATAATTACATTGTTGTCAGCTGTGCTGGCGGCTTAAGGTAGAACTGTGAGTTAAATAAACTTCTTTCCTGTCTAAATTACCCAGTCTCAGGTGTTCTGTTACAGTAACAGGAAATGGAGTAAGCCAGGAATCAAACGAAATCACCTAGTGTGAATACAAAGAAGCCAGAATTGAGCCCTGGGACCCTGTACACTTAAGAGGATGGGGGGATTAGGAAGAACCAGCTGGGTGGTTCAGAAGGAGCAGCCACTGAAGAGGAGGAAAGCTGGTGTGTCTCACACTTCCTGACTGACTCTTCTCAGGAAAGGCAGATTTATGAGGGGGTTCAGGCCGAGGGTTGCCAGACTCACATGGGTTCTGATTCAAACCTCAGTGGCACAGTCAAGGCTACATAGTTTTTACACTTCTTATATGCCCCCAGAGGGATGGGATTTAGCTCAAATGGTAGAGCACTGCGCTGCAGTCTCTGAGGTCCTGAGTTCAATTCCCAGCACCGCAAAAATGGGAGAAGGGCCTGGCAATCCACTCCCAAGGCAATCCTGAAACAGCCAGCCATTGAAAACCCTATGAGGGTCGCTATGAGTCGGGTACCGACTCGACGGCACCTAACAACAACAACCACATATGGCCCCGGGCTCAGCAGAGGACCTGAAGGGCACTTGCTTGTTGAGTGATTATCGATCATGTGCTGCCACACTGTGGGTATTTATTGAATGCCAAGGGAGTTTATGTGAACAAATAAAGTCCCTGGCCCCGGGAGCTCACAGGTAGTGTGAAAAGTGGTAATGGATGTGTATGTTTGTCAATTTTCCATCCCTATATTTGTCATCCATTTACAAAGGTAAAGCAGCTTCTAGTCAGGCGCGGCGGCACACCTGTAATCCCGGTGGCTCGGGAGGCAGAGGCAGGAGGATGGCAAGTTCGAGACCAGAGGCAGTTTTCACAACTTAGCGAGACCCTGCCTCAAAAAGTAAAAAATGGGCTGGGGGAGCAGCTCAGTGGTCCAGAACTTGCAGAGCATGCAAGAGCAAGGCCCTGGGTTCAACCCCCAGTACCGCAAAAAAAAAAAAAAAAAAAAAAAAAGGTAAATCAGCTTCTAAAAAGAAAGATTTATTTTGGGTCACAGTTTGGGAGTTTTCAGTCCACAGCTGGCTGAACCCTTTGCTTTCCAGCCTGTGGTGAGGACACAGGCCATGGCTGGGGGCACGTGGCAGAACAAAACCTCCACCTCAGTGTCAGCAGGGGAAAGAGGGCAAGGAGGGGCCAAGCGCCCACCGGCCCCCTCAAGGTCCTGTGCTCAGTGATGTGTTGAAGACCTCCCACTAGGGCCCATCTTTAAAGTTTCTACCACCTAGCTACCACGCCACTCTGGGGTGCAAGCTGTTCACACAGGGGCCTCGGGGGACCTTAAAGATCCAAACTCCAGGCGGGCGCCTTGGCCCACGCCTATAATCCTAGTGGCCTGGGAGTCGGAGGCAGAAGGATCACAAGTTGGATACCAGAGGCAGTCTGGATAACTTAGCAAGACCCTGTCTCAAAAGTAAAAAAATGGGCTGGGGGTGCAGCTCAGTGGCCCAGCACTTGCAGAGCATGCAGGCGCAAGGCCCTGGGTTCAACCCTCAGTACCACGGGAAAAAAAAAAAGATCTCAACTTCAGCGGGCACTGATGATTCTTCACAATGTCATTACGTGGCAAATTCTTTCATGAAATTGTGAGCCAGGCTCTAAGAAAACAGCAAAGAGCGAATGAGTCATCCAGCCTGGGAAGGGCGGATTTGAATACAACGTTCCTTTCCTTATTCACCTTTTAATGCCATTTCCCCCCCGCAATCACCATGGCTCTTCTGAGCCCCACCCATCACTGGGATGATTAGGAGAATTGTTTTCTTTTAGAGAAAAGGATGAGAAACAATTCCTCTGGGTGCACATGGTGATCCTCTTTTACGTTTTCCAGTGCTGGGGATCAAACCCAGGGCTGCGCTCCTGCCAGGCAGGTGCTCTAATCCTGAGCTGCAGCCCCTGCCTGGTGCATTAACAACCTCAAGCATTACAACCTTGAGTGAAATTGGGTCTATAATGACCTATGGGCCTAAGTTAATGTCCGCATCCTGGAACCTGTTTTGGCTCTTCAGAACACGAAAAGGCCTCGAAAACTCAGCAAAAGAAAAGAAACCCAGAGAATTATATGTTCCTGATTATTTATTTATTTATCTATTTATTTTTGCAGTGCTTGTACTTTGAACTCAGGGCCTCTCACATACTTTGCAAGTGCTCAACCCCTGGGCTACACCCCTAGCCCATTTTTATTCTCTTTTAGTTTTGAGACAGGATCTTGCGGAGTTGCACAGGTGGCCTCTGGCCTTGAACTTGTGATCCTCCTGCCTCAGCCTCCTGAGTCGCTGGGATTACAAGTGTGCCCCACCCTGGCTGTGTTCTTGATTTTTAAAATAAAAACACTAGCTTTTTCCCTAAGAAAAGATAGTTAAGGTTTCTTTCCCAAGTACAGTATTTATTGGAAGAACAATCAATTTTGAAAGTCGACCCTGTGCTTCAGCCTTGGATTAAAAGGTCCAAGCTCGTTTTTCAGTCCAGCAACCCCAGTGATGGTGAGCATCTGTGTGATTAGATTAGCAGGAAGCCCTTTTCCCCCCATAGTTTGGCCAAGTCTCTCAAAGGTGCTGAGTCCAGGTGGGGGTGGGGGTGCGTGCCTGTACTCCCAGCACTTGGGAGGCTGAGGCAGGAGGATCGATGGCAGTGTGAGGCCAGCCTGGGCTTCACAGTGAGACCCTGTCTCAACACCCCCACGCACCTCCCAAAAAGATACCGACTCCATTCATCCTGAGTCGTCCCCTCTGAAATTGGGTTGTGCTCCAGGGAGCAACCGCAGAGAGTCTCCCCAACTCCTCCTCCTCCCTCACCCAGGTCCCCCCAATTCATCATGCTCAGCTTTAGGACAACTCGTCCTGAGAATGCAGCTCCTTGGGGGCCACGCTCTTCAGTTCCCATGTGTGTGGCCATTTCCCTAAGCCTCTCATGGTGTCAAGGAGGTGTCAGCTCATGCTGTCCCCAGGGCCAGCCCTCCCCCACAGGGTGCTCCTGGTCCTGTATCACCAGTCCAGGGTGTCCACTCTCATTTCCTAGTCACAGCTGTCATTGAGCCTCTGTCAGGCACCCCTAGTTCATCTGACATGTTTTGTTATTGTTGTTGTTGTTGTTAGGTGCCGTCAAGTCAGTGTCCAACTCATGGTGATCCAATGTACAATAGGCAAAACACTATTGTCAGTGCTTCTCTGATATTCACAGGGTTTTCAATGGATGGTTGTTTTTTTGGGAGTGGTTTGCCAGGCCCATCCCCCAAGCCTACAGCACCTGGTGTTCCCAGGTGGTCTCCCATCCAAGGACTAACCAGTCCCAACCCTGCTTAGCTTCTGAGATCTGACAGGATCGGAGGCCACAGTGCCATGGTTGCAGACTTGATGTGTTCTGGTGACTGAATCTCAGAGACTAGGTCAGTCGTGACCAGTTTGGGCTTCAGTTATGTTTTTGAGCACTCTGCTGTCTAAGCACTAGTTTCTACTAAGTTAAACTCAGTGAAACAGAAAGGGAGGGGAGAATTGGCTCTGCTGCTCCCAGATAAGTGGGTGCATATGTGTGGGTGCAGGGGTACCTCTGAGTGTGTGTGTGTGTGTGTGTGAGAGAGAGAGAGAGAGAGAGAGAGACGGGGAGAGGAGCAGACTAGAAAAACCAGGTCTGAGAGCACATTCCTCCGCTGTTGTGATTTCCTAAGAGAATGTGGGTCAGGACCGCCATAAAGATGTGACCGATAGACTCTGCAGGAGGGGAATCCTATAACTTCTTGCGGATGACTCACCCTCAGTCCACAGCCTAGAATTCCTGAGCTTCCGGCGATTTGGGTGGAGACCTTGCACTGGCGTTGGTGGCCCCACAAACCATTTCCGTAAGCTCTGCCAATCACGGCCCACTGGGTCCGCTAGGAGGCCTAGAGCTGCCTGCCAGGGCTGGGAATCCAGAGGGATCGAGATGCTTCCCTGGCTATTGCAAATAGATTAACGTGGCACAGCACCGTTTGGAGCGCGGAACGTCTCCTTTGTGCTTGTTGTTGTTGTTAGGTGCCGTCGAGTCGGTATCCGACTCATAGTGACCCTCATAGGGTTTTCAATGGCTGACTGTTTCGGGATTGCCTTGGGAGTGGGTTGCCAGGTCCTTCTCCCATTTTTGCAGTGCTGGGAATTGAACTCAGGACCTCAGAGACTGCAGCGCAGCGCTCTACCAACTGAGCTAAATCCCAGCCCCCCTTTGTGCTAGGCCTTTATAAAATAAATGCGTGGCTCTTCCTGTGGATGAGGCCAATGCCTGCTTGGGGGAAGCACAAGGTTGAACATCCTGGAAAGACTTGAGAAAACTGACTCTGCGCAGGGCCCCTGGGCACGATCTGCAGCTGCCCTGTTACCACTGTGTGATCGACGACCTTAGGGCAGAAATGCTTATCCTTGCACTGGAGGCACACAGGTCGGGCAGGTCGGCATCCTACTCACTGTGCACCAGCTGTGGGACCTGCATAAGACTTTCCTAAAATTAAAAAATTTTAAATCCCCTGTTGTTGTTGTTAGGTGTCGTCGAGTCGTGTCCGACTCATAGTGACCCTCATAGGGTTTTCAATGGCTGACTGTTTTGGGATTGCCTTGGGAGTGGATTGCCACGTCCTTCTCCCATTTTGCAGTGCTGGGGATCGAACTCGGGACCTCAGAGACTACAGAGCAGCACTCTATCAACTAAGCTAAATCCCAGACCATTAACTAGAGATGTTGTTGTTGTTGTTAGGTGCCCTCGAGTCGGTATCCTACTCATAGCGGCCCTCATAGTGTTTTCAATGGCTGAGTGCTTCAGGATTGCCTTGGGAGTGGATTGCCAGGTCCTTCTCCCATTTTGCGGTGCTGGGAATTGAACTCGGGACCTCAGAGATTGCGGCGCAGCGCTCTACCCACTGAGCAAAATCCCAGCCCTAAATCCCCTGGCATATTAAAAAATAAAGCTATTTAAGGAAAATGCAAATGCCCACAATCAGCTGAGCCTGGCAGAGCACACCTGCCCTCCCTATACGAGGAGGCTGAGGCTGGAGGATCTTGAGCACAGGGTCAGCCTAGGCTGTCTCAAAAAGAAAAATAAGAGAAAGAAGAAGAAGAAGAAAATAAAGCCCAAGATGTGGCTGGCTGGCAGTGCCGTGCGGGGATTCCTGTGCAGAGAGGTCCTTCTGCATGGACACTCTGCGCTGCCATGGCCTGAGTCTTGGCATCTAGGAAGGGTTCGCTCCTTGTGGGTAGGGCGCCTGGTCAGAGGTGGCATGGCAGCAGCTGGCAGCCCTTCCTCCTTTCTGCCAGGCTGAGCCAAGGCTGAGATGGGAGCTCCAGGCTTTGCGACCCCCCAGGTGGTTCCAACCTGGGAAAGGAGACGTGCCTTCTCCTGCCAAGATCCACCTGGAAAGGTAGCGCCAAACCGAACCACCCTGTCTACGGCAG
Source organism: Pedetes capensis (assembly GCA_007922755.1). Taxonomy (NCBI): domain Eukaryota; kingdom Metazoa; phylum Chordata; class Mammalia; order Rodentia; family Pedetidae; genus Pedetes; species Pedetes capensis. Next base: position 106,476 of record VMDO01000503.1, read on the forward strand.
GATGCGGTGGGAACGGGCCAGAGTGGGGCTGGACGAGAAGAGGCTCACAGCCCGCTCCTGGGCGAGGCAGGCATCTTCCTACATGAAGTGACGTTCCTTTGGGACGATGAGAAGAATTGCTTTTAATTATGTTAATTATGGCAACAGAGGACTTCATTCCCAGCAGAGCTTTTCATCTTCAAAGGGGGCTCCGGGCGGGAGCATTAAGGGTTGGCATGAGAGTGTCTGGAGTTTGAGAGCTGAGGTCAGAAGGGCCCTCGCTGTGTGGGCTGAGCCCTGGGCGGTGGCCGCAAAGCCGATGCCCAAGGAACTCTGTGGCTTCCGAGTGAGGGGCCGGTCAAGGAAGGGAGCCGTGTCCAGCAGTTGGACCTTCCCTCGGTGTGAGTGGAGGGGCAGGGGAGGGAGTGTCCGCCTCAGTCTGGCTCCCCTGGGGACTGACCCCTCAGAGTGAGATGTCCAGGTAAATCAAGGGCACTGAGTTGAATTGGACTTTCAGGTAAATCACAAATACTTGCTTAGTATGTTGTTAGTGTTTGTTACTTATCTGAATGTTGTGTGGTTATTTGCTTGAGCTGGAGGCTCTGCCCTAGGTGCTCTACTATACACACACACACACATGCAAACATACACGCATGCACACACAGAGACACACACGCACGCACGCACACGCACGCACGTACACGCACACACACGCACACACATGCAAACATACACACATGCACACACAGACACACGTGCGCACACACATGCACACACATGCAAACATACATGCATGCACACACAGACACACACGCACACACAGACACGCGTGCACACACATACAGACACACATGCACGCGCACACACACATACAGACACACACGGACGCACACATGCGTGCGCACACACATGCACAGAGCCCAGCTCCTGCCTGGCCAACTCAAGCCTGGGAGGTCCGCGAGTCACATCGAGTTGTCCCAGGGACACAGATCAGTGGGGACTCTGCAGATCCACCCAGGCTCAGCCCTGTCCTGACTTCCTTTGTGACTGTGAGAAGTCCCCTTTCAACCCTGGGGACTGCAAATCGAGAGCAGGACATGGGGGCCTCAAGTCCAGCCTCCCCACTCCTTCCTCTGCTTGGAATTGGGGCTTTGGCAGCCCTGGGAATGGAGCCTTCCCTCCGTCTCCCCTCCGCCCTTCTCTTCCCTCTGCCCTCCACTCTGCAGCCTGGGACAGAGCCTGTGGCCACTTGTCCCCCAGCTGCCAGAATGGAATTCCTCCGTGATGAGAAGCAGAGAGAGATGGGCCCTGGGCTGAGATCAGCTTCCTGCATCCGCAGTGGAATCCGGCCGGCCAGGACAGGCCTGGGCCTGAGCTAAGCACGCCCCAGGTCTCCGGCTGGGCGGGGAGGGAAGGCAAGCCCGCACCTGCCGGGCGCCTGGGACCTGGGAGGCTGCGATGCCTGCCCTGCGCCATGGTGAAACTCCTGGGGCCTCCCGACACCAGGGCTCCCAGAGACTTCCCAGGCTCCCAGGCTCCACGCCAGCCCCTGGGCTCAGCAGGCGTCAAGGACAGAGCAGGTGGCCTTCTTCACAGCCCCAGGACAGACAGATGGTCCCACACATGCCCATTCTGGGATGTTACTTCAGGCCTCCGGGCAAGATTAACATTCCACAGCTGCAGTCCGCCAGTTCCTCTATGACCTCATGGAAAGGCACGGAGTCACACAGATCGGGCGGGGCCGGCTTCCTACTCACGGTGCACCAGCTGTGGGGCCTGCATAAGACTTTCCTAAAATTAAAAAAAATTAAATCCCCTGGCATATGAAAAAAAAAATAAAGCTATTTAAGGAAAACCCAAATGTCCAAGATAGGCTGAGCCTGGCGGAGCACACCTGCCGTCCCTACAGGAGGAGGCTGAGGCTGGAGGGCCTGGAGTTCAGGGTCGGGCTAGGCTGTCTCCAAAAGAAAAATAAGAGAAAGAAGAAGATGAAGAAAATAAAGCCCAAGCTGTGCCTGGCTGGCAGTGCTGTGCAGGGGGTTCCCGGGCAGAGAGGGGCAGGAAACTCAGCCACAACTTCCCCTTAAACGTGCAGGATTCTGGAGGAGTTCCAGAAAAGCCGAGGCTGGTAGAGAATTGTGTTGGAGAACAGAAGCGGTAACTTTCTCCCACGGATTGCAGTTGGTAAAACACACCAATGTTTCTGGCCTTCCCTATCCTTTTTAATAAATGTGTACAAGCATATGATTAAAGTATGACACACTCAGCTCACAGACATTCACATCATTAGAGTATACCGAGCACAGAGGGGCTTTATTGAATGTTTATTGATTGATGCACCGCCTAGGGGAAGACAGGAAGGGAGAGAGGAAGGAAAGAAGAAAGGATGGATTTTATTCCAGCTGAGATCTTAGTGGAATCCCTGGCTCTTATTTTCGAGGCCTCCAAGGCTGGTTTTATATTTCTAATACCACTTTGCTAGGTCCACCGTTTTCCCATCTCCTTCCACGTTTATTTATGTGGCAGCCATTCCCAGCTCCGCTAAGCAGGTTTTGTACGTAGTGAACTGGAGCCGAGGGAGCTTGGAAGTTTCCTGGCTCCCCTGGAGGGATTTGACTGGAGAGGCACCTGGCTGGCGTGGGTCTGGCGGGTCCTGCTTTGGCTCTGACAGGGAGCAACTGCTGCCACGAACGGCTCAGCATCACGCAGATGTCACTGTGCTGGGGAGGAACAGGTGGTATGTGGGCACCTCGTCTCTGACTCCTATGTCTACACAAAATAAGAGGGGAAAATAGTCCCCGAGGAGGATCAGAAGGACCCCCAGGGATTCACAACGACGTAGAGCCATGCCCGGACCTCGGTGATGTGTGGAGACAACCCAGGGTTAGACCTCTTTCAGCCTTTGCTCCTTCTCCATTGCTTGTGATCTTGTCTACGTTGAGGTTTACAGATTTGGACTTGAACCTGACTATGAATACTTTGCAGGTAATCTTGGGGATTACTCGCTAGCAGGCTTTGTTTCCTTAAGTGTAAAATAAAAATGCTGCTAACTAACCCATGCACTGGGTCTGACACTGCTCTGACCTCTCTGAGGTCCCGGGTTCGATACCCAGCACTGCAAAAATGGGAGAAAGACCTGGCAGCCCATTCCTGAAACAATCTCAAAACAATCAGCCATCGAAAACCACTGACATAGTGCCAGGCATGGCACGGTGCCGGGGAGTGTTTAATTCTGTTATATAAAGTGGTTCACTGAGTCAGATCTGACTTGACAGCACTTAACAATAGCTACCCATATACAGCTGGGATTTAGCTCAGTTGGTAGAGCGCTGCACTGCAGTCTCTGAGAACCCAAGTTCAATTCCCAGCACCGCAAAAATGGGAGAAGGACCTGGCAATCCACTCCCAAGGCAATCCTGAAACAGTCAGCCATTGAAAACCCTATGAGGGTAGCTATGAGTTGGATATGACTCGATGACACCTAACAACAACAACAACAAACCCATATACAAGCCTGCAGCCGTGGCATCTGATCCCGTCAGATCTCAGAAGCTAAGCAGGGTCGGGCCTGCATAGTCCTTGGATGGGAGACCTCCTGGGAACACCAGCTGCTGCAGGCTTAGGAGAAGGACCCGGCAACCCACTCCCAAAAATCAGTCTGCCATTGAAAACCCTATGAATAGCAGAGAAGCACTGACAATAGAGTTTTGCCTGTTGTATGGAGAGTCGCTATGAGTCGGACACTGACTTGACAGCACCTAACAACAACAACAACAATCATTCTGGTTATTAATATTCCAACCATTGGGAACTTCATCAAGGATAGAAGATCAGCAGGTGACAGTGTGTTCAAGGAAGGTGCATTTAATATGGTTGAAAGGTAGAGGGATGGTCAGCGGTGTAGTTGGAAAAGCAGACGGGAGCCACTAAGCAGCCTTTCCACTGGTCTCCCTGCCTGGCCCTTTCTTTCCTTCTGAAACACGGCAGCCAAGACGATCCTGCCAATGAGTTACATCCTACCACTCCTCAGCTCAAAAGCCTCTGTGGCTTCCTATCGCTCTGAGTAGAAGAGGAAGCAAACATTTTGTGTCTTGGACCTCATATCCTACCACTTTCCCCTTGCTCCCTCCTGTTCTAGCCACTCTGACCTCCCTGCCTGTCCCTAGCAGGTCAGTATGCACCTGCCACAGGGCCTTTTCACCTGGCAGCCCCTCTTTCTGGAATTACCTTCCCTCGGATACCCACATGGCTCCCTCCATTACATCCTCAGGTGTCTACTCAAATATCTTCCTCCTCAGTGGACCTAAGATGTCATTGTGCCCACACTGCTTCCTAATCTGTTCAGTTGCCCTTCTTAGAAACTACCATTAACTAGCCAGGCGTGTTGGTGCACATTTATAATTCCAGCACTGGGGAGGCTGAGGCAGGAGGATCAGGATGAGTTTGAGGCCAGCCTGGACTACATAGAAAGCTCCAGGACCGCCTGGGCTACACGGTGAGACCCTGTCTAGAAAATGAATAAATAAATAAATGGAAATTAGCATGAATGACCATTGGCTCCCTCGCTATAATATAAGCACCCAGAGAACAGAGACAGTTATCTAACTTGCTCACTGTTAAATCCCCAGCATCTAGACCAGAGCCCAGAACACAATAAATACAAGTAATACATTTGTTGGGTGGGTGGATCAAGTTTCTTAATTCAATAAACATTAGGAAATCATAGAATATTCTCAAGCAGCAGGGCTGTGGGATCAGAGCTTTGGGGTAAATCGGGGTGGGACTGTGAGCTGGGATGGGAGGTAATCACAGCATTAGGAGAGCACAGGAGTGGAAGTTTAAGCAGAAAGCTTTGGCAGGAACAGAAGGAAGCCACAGATGGCAAGAAGTTTCAAAAGGATCTGGGTTTTCTCAGTTGCATAGTAGATGCTCAATAAATACAGACTGAATGATGAACGAGGGAATGTGCTTGTGTCTCAGGTGGAACAAGCCCAGGGTCCTGGCCTGAGCCTTTATTGTTGTTGTTAGGTGCCATCGAGCTGTGTCTGACTCATAGTGATCCTCATAGGGTTTTGAATGGCGGACTGTTTCGGGATTGCCTCAGGAGTGGGTTGCCACGTCCTTCTCCCATTTTTGTGGTGCTGGGAATCAAACTGGGGACCTCAGACACTGCAGAGTGGCGCTCTACCAATTGAGCTAAATCCCAGCCCAAGCCTTTATTAGAAAGACCTAAATCCCTTTTGCTTCTGATGGTTTTCCAGCCAGGAGTTCTATGTCAGCACTGATCTGTACTTTCCTGGACCTTGTCTCCTTAGCGCAGACAAAGCTGGGATGTAAACTGTAGGAACTGAGGTGGGGTTGGGGCTGCCAGCCCCCAGGGGCAGGAACCAGATTGAGTGACCTCTTTGAATGCTATGCAACTAAAATGTTAGGAAAGGTGAGAAACTCGCGTGGAAAGGGGTCTGGAGGACTTCTCTGGACACTGGGACTCCCTGCAGGCACCATCTTTGCCTTGTCCACAGAACCATGGGGTTGTTGGCTAAGAGCTTGGTCTCAGCTTAGCCTGGGCATGTGGACTACATTCGTAGCAGGTTCCCACAGCGGAAGGGTGCAGAGGAGGGGCTGATACTTGGTGAGGGAACCTCTCATTTATGCTCTCCCTTCCCCGACATTGGGTGAGCCACCTCTCAAGGGAATGATTCACGAAGCGGCGAGACCATGCTTGAGCCTTGCTTCCAGCCCAATCAACAAGGAGGAGGTGCTTCATCTTCTCTCTGCCCTAAGCATCGTAGCCTGAACCTCACTGGTTTTATTAAGTCAATGGGGGGGGGGCAGAACCGTGCCATATCATTGACTAAAAAGGCGAGTAGGGGAGGGAACAGATCAATATAGAAAGGTAACACTTGAGCCTGGCGCGGTGGTGCACGCTGTCATCCCAGCGGCTCAGGAGGCAGAGACAGGAGGATCGCAAGTTTGAGACCAGAGGTAGTCTGTGTAACTTAGTGAGACCCTGTCTCAAAAAGTGAAAAAATGGGCTGAGGGTGCAGCTTGGTGGTCCAGCACTTGCAGAGCATGCAAGCGCGAGGCCCTGGATTCAACCCCAGTACTGCAAAAAAAAAAAAAAAAAAAAAAAAAAAGGTAACACTTGCTGAAACCTATTTATGTTTCATTTATTCCTCGTCCACTCTGTGAGGTAGGCAGTGTGTGTGTGTGTGTGTGTGTGTGTGTGTGTGTGTGTGTGTGTGTGTATAGAGGGCAGGAATCGAGAGAGGCTCTCACTATGTAATAGCCCAGGTTGGTCTTAAACTTGGGATCCTCCTGCCTCAGCCTCCCCAGTGCCAAGGTCACCACAATCCTGGCTTGGTATTCTCATTTATGAGGTGAACAAACTGAGGCTCTGATTGCTCAGACAATTAGGAAATGAGAAAAGGGACATGGGAGGTAAAGTTGGTTCCAAAGCACAGTTTGTTTTTCTGAGGGTCTCAGTGTTGCCTCTAGAATTCAATCATGGAGCTAGGCATTGTTGGAACTAGAAGGCGATTATGGTATTTGTTCAGCTCCTCCACAAATGATATTTTCTCTTTATTGAAAAACAAAGTAGTCAGGCACAGTAACACATGCTTATAATCCCATCACTTGGGAAGCTAAGGCAGGAGGATCTTGTATTCAAGGCTAGCCTGGGCTACATAGCGAGTTCGAGGCCAGCCAAGGCTACCTAGAGAGATATTCTCTTGAAAAAACAAAATAATAATAAAATAAATAAAATAATAATAAAAATAAATTGTTACATATTAGTCATATCTGCTTTAAAAGTCAAAGAGAGCCAGGAATCATGGCACACTCCTGTGATCTCAGTGATTCGGGAGGCTGAGGCAGGAGGATCACAGGTTCGAGGCCAGAGGTAACCTGTACTATTTAGTGAGACTCTGTCTCAAAAAATTAAAGAAATGGTGCTGTGGGTACCCCCACTGTGCACTGTGCTGGGGGTACAGCTCAGGGGTAGAACACTTGCCTAGCATGTGTAAACCTCTGAGTTCAAACCCTCAGTACTGAAAAAAAAAAAATCAAACAGTACCGAAAGCTTTACAGCTAAAATATCAGCCCTGCTCCTATTTTTGCTGAGATAGTATTTTTGTCTCCTAATATATATATTTTTAAAATCACTCATCCATTCTTATCCCCTCTCCTGTGCTTTTCTGTGCTACTTGAACCTTGTGGGCTAGGATATAAGTTTTTAGTCCTTCACTGCCATTATACTGGGGGATCTGGGGAGGCCCAGTAGGTAAACACATTTGGCCAGTCATGTTGAATAGAAGTCCAGCCTCTTGGTCCATTGCTCCCCTGAAAGAGTCTGTATCCATAGGTACCTCATCTTCCCAAAGTCAACAAACTGTCCCGGGGTCACCTCGCTGACACTGAGCCCTGCGGTATGCTAGGAGGTCCTGGCCCACAGGAGGTCCCATCTGGTCACCCTCAAAGGCTTGGAGGCCTGGAGAGAATGATTTGCATGAAGAAATAAAGAGTAGGTGACAGCAGCGAGGGGTGCTGCCATCCACGCGGTGCCCCACCCACTGCGGGGAGCCGTCACCTCTGCCAGCTCCTTTCACACAGGATGTGCTCACAAGAGAGGCTGGTGCTGGCCGTAAAGCCAGAGTCGGAGCAGCCTGTGTGGATCAGAACCAGGCAGCCTCACGTTCACGGTGGTTATAATTTCTTCTCCAGCTCTTTTGTCTGCAGAGCCAGGGGAAACTCCCCAAGGCAGGACAAGATGGGAAGTGGACCCTCAAACCTGCCCTTAAGGGGAGGAAGGGTAGACGGACAGCCCTTGAGGGGAGCTTACATCCAAGAGACTTACCCAACCTTATTTTTCTTCTTTGTAGAAGAAAATATTTTTCTTCTTTGTATTTTTCTTCTTTGTCTTCTTCTTCTTTGTATTTTTCTTCTTTGTCGTCTTCTTCTTTGTATTTTTCTTCTGTCTTATGTAGATCTTTGGGATAAAGAGTTGCTTTCATGAGAACACTTATTGGTGCTCAGCAAGGATAAAAAGTCAGAAATGAGTAATCCTGAACACTTTTTTTTGTTTGTTTTTTGCGTTACTGGGGGTTGAACCCAGGGCCTCGCGCTTGCATGCTTTGCAAGTGCTGGACCACTGAGCTGTTGCCTCCAGCCCATTTTTTTACTTTTGTGAGACAGGGTCTCGCTAAGTTACGCAGACTACCTCTGGTCTGGAACTTGCGATCCTCCTGCCTCTGCCTCCAGAGCCGCTGGGATTATAGGCGTGCGCCACCACGCCTGGCCTAATCCTGAACACTTTGTTTTTGAGACACACTCTCTCTGTGTAGACCAAGCTATCCTGGAACTCACTAGGTAGACCAGGCTGCCCTTGAATTTATGTCGATCCTCCTGCCTCAGCCTCCTGAGGGCTGGGATGACAGGCATGTAAGTAGTAGAAAATTCTCCTACAACCCCAAGCCAAATTCTGCTCATTGCCTGGGTCAGAAAGCAAGATCCATTTGTGTATTGATTTCTGCTGCCAGCCTGCTGCAAGTGCCTGCCATCTGGATGATTCTGGGATTTAGAACATATTCTAGGTTGTAACTCACAGAGGGTAAGACGCCGCATATGCCAGATTGCCAGAATATGGCGACAAGCCATATTCACTAGTGTAGGCAATATGTTAGGCTCACCTGAAACCCTGATACCTTGACACACCTGCATGGAGGCAGAGAGAAACCAAGGCCCAGAAAAGACTTAGGGGACCCCTGATCGGCTCCAGAATGCCTTCCAGAAGGCTGACTGGGGTATGAGTTCCTTTGAAAGTGCCCAGAACTGCCTTGTTTAGCTGGATGTCCCCACAGCCTCCCTCTTCAGCAACCCCACCAAATGGCAGTCCAGCCTCAGAGATTGTCTGCTGTCATGGACTCCAGCAGGACGGAGCTCCCCCGTAGGGAGGTTTGGGGTGGGTGCCCAGCTTCCTCACCCTTTGCTCTGCCAAGAGGGGAGCAGGACTGGGGTTTCATGGCTCTGTTGTCACGTGTCTGATATTATAGAGGGCAGAGTCTCCGGGGCCTGAAGGGGACCCTTTCCTACAATGTAGGAGGTGGAGCGGGGAATCCCCGGTTCCCCGTGGCTGTGAATCAGGGCCCCTGTGCTGAGTGAGCACCTCGCCACCTGAAACTCAGACTCACGGGTGAGTCAGCGGCGCCCCACCTGAGCACCGAGGAGGGCAAAATGATGGCGCAAGCCACACGGGGATGTCTGAGCCCACGAGGGGCTCTTTTGAGCCTGTGGAAGATGCGGGGCCTCCAGGGCCCTTGGAGGGGCTCACAGACCAAGTGATGAAACATCAATCAAAGTCCATCTCCAGGGCCACGGCCAGCGGGCTGGGCTCCTCCTGATTACCCACTTACCTGCTTGTTTTTTCTTCTTTTCATTGATTATTTGGTAAAGATGGGGCTTTGTTTCGCTCACCGTGGTACTAACAGTGCGGAAACCCATGAGCGATTTCTGTTTTAACAGTTAACAACCAGTACAGTAACAACTGGGCTGGGGTTTAGCTCGGTTGGTAGAGCGCCACTCTGCTCTCTGAGGCCCTGGTTTCTTTCCCCAGCACTGCAAAAATGGGAGAAGGACTTGGCAGCACACTTCTGAAACAATCCTGAAAACAATCAGCCATCAAAAGCCCTATGAATATATTCATTATTAAAACAGAGAGATTGTGAAAGCAGACAGGACTTAAGTAGGGAAAGACAATGGACTGAAGAAAAGGGGGAGGGGGCAGGAAGAAAGGGGACTGGAGAAAGGATGATCACAGGTTAACCCAGCACGACCTTCTATTTTGGCCTTATTGTTTGTCAATATATATATTTCTATTGGGCTGCTGGGAGAAGGACCTGGCAATGCACTCCCAAGGCAATCCCGAAACAATCAGCCATTGAAAACCCTGTAAGGGTCGCTATGAGTCGGATACGACTCGACAGCACCTAACAACAACAACAACATTGGGCTGTGGTTTAGCTCAGTTGGTAGAGCGCTGCACTGCACTTTCTGAGGATCTGGGTTCAATCCCCAGCACCACAAAGATGGGAGAAGGACATGGCAGTCCACTCCTGAAAGAATCCCGAAAATAATTAGCCATTGAAAACCCTATGAGGGTCGCTATGAGTCGGGCATGACTCCATGGCACCTAACAAAACAATGTTAACTTTATGTAAAAATCAGGATGCACATATATAGATAGGTACACTCACAAAAAAGACACACGAGTAGAAAGGGGGCCATTGGTGGGGAGGGCGGGGAGGGGGGAGCAGGGTCATAAGAGGGTTAGGGAGAAGTGAATGTGAGCAATGGACAATGAAATGCCCATATGGAAATGTCACCTGAGACCTGTTAAGTTCTACATTAAAAATTACTAATTAAAAAAAAAAGTTAAAAAGAAAAATCCCTATGAATAGCAGAGAAGCACTGACATAGTGCTGGGTGTGGCACAGTGTCAGGGAGTGTTTCGTTCTATTGTACATCGGGTTGCTATATGTCAGACCCAGCTCCAGGGCACCTAACAACAACAACAAACAGCACCAATCAGAGTAGATTCTGGCTGGGCTGCTGAGCAGCTTCTAAATGGAAAGAGTCCTGAGTTCAAGTTCTGGTTTTGGCTTTGTGGCTACTTTGTTGCGTGACTTAGAGCATATCACCGGACCTCTCTAGCCCTCAGGGTTCTCATCTGTGAAAAGGGGGAATCTGGACTCAGATGTCTACAGGGTTGGGCAAATACAGTAAATGAGGGAGCCCAGTAGGCTGGGTTTGTCCTGCCTGAAGTGTGTAGACTTGCTCCAGATGGGCAGCCGTGGCCAGGTGTTCCTGACTCTTCAAGTGATGCTGTGAGCCTGGACATTTACGTGAAATCTCTTGGTATTTAAAATACCGTGTGGGTCATACAAACATCTCCAAGACAGTTTTCCCCAGGGACTAGAAAATCTAGGCCTCTCCTAGGCTGAATTTTCCTCATGCAAATGTCTTCTAGAGAAGATCCTTAAGCACTCCCTCCAGTGCAAAAGTAAGTGCCTGTGTTTACTTTTACTAAGGGCGTGTACCTGCACACCATTGGGCTTTGGCTTTCAAATGACAGTGTCCTGGTGGGTCCCCCAGCCCTACCCGCTAAGGGATCATCTCAGTAGCCAGCCCTGGACCAGAGGGAAGATGCTGCTTGTCTTCTTGGCTCATAAGCAGTAGGAAGTGGGCTGGGCTGGCGAGCCAGGCTCCCCTGAGTGGAGGGAAGAGTGGCCACAGGCAGAGGTGGAGACAGCGACCGGCTGAGTGGCCTCAGGAACTTGCTGCCTTCCCAGGCCTTTGCTGGCCACATCCCAAAGCCGAGCCAGGGCTAGGAACAACCCCACCGTATTATCAATCTGAGGCTCTCCAAAACACATTCTGTTCAGACATAAAGGAGGACAAGATTATGGCATTCACTGGAAAATGGATGGAACTAGAGATCGTCATTTTAAGCGAATTAAACCAGACTGAGAAAGATAAACGTCACCTGTTTTCTCTCATACATGGGTGTATGAGACTTCAATATATATTCAATTCAATATATATTCAATTCAATATATATTCAACTTCAATATATATTCATTATTAAAACCCAGAGATCATGAGAGCAGGGGGGACCTAAGTAGGAACAGATAATGGACTGAAGAAAAGGGGGAGGGGCAAGAAGAAAGGGGAATGGAAGAAAGGAAAGGAAATGTCACCTGTGTTGTCCTTATGGCAAAATCATGGTAGATATACTCTAAATAAATAAATAAATAAAAAGACATGCAGGCAGAAGGAGACTATTGGTGGGGAGGGAGGGGATGGACGAGGGAGGTGAGGGGACCCTAACGGGGAAAGTGAATGAATGTGAACCATGTACAATGAAATGCATGTATGGAAATGTCATGAGAGCCATTAAACTGTACATTAAAGATTGTTGTTGTTTGTTGTTAGGTGTTGTCCGGTCAATGTCTGACTCATAGCGACCCTAGGCACAACAGGAGAAACACTATTGTCAGTGCTTCTCTGCTATTCATAGGCTAATCAATGGCTGATTGATTTTTGGGAGTGGGTTGCCGGGTCCTTCTCCCAAGCCTACTGCACCTGGTGTTCCCACGCAGTTTCCCATCCAAGGACTAACCAGGCCTGACTCTGCTTAACTTCCGAGATCTGACGGGATCGGACAACACAGTGGTATGGCTGCAGGCTACATTAAAAATCACTAATAATAAAGAAATAAGAAAGAAGAAAGAAAAAACATCAAACTACTTACATTAATCTGCTGCTGTTGTTGTTGTTAGGTGCCATCGAGTCGTGTCCGACTCATAGCGACCCTCACAGGGTTTTCAATGGCTGAGTGCTTCGGGATTGCCTTGGGAGTGGATTGCCAGGCCCTTCTCCCATTTTTGGGGTGCTGCGAATTGAACTCAGGGCCTCAGAGACTGCAGCGCAGCGCTCTACCCACTGAGCTAAATCCCAGCCCCATTAATCTGCTGTTGTTGTTAGGTGCCGTCGAGTCGGTATCCGACTCATAGCGATCCTCATAGGGTTTTCAATGGCTGAGTGCTTCGGGATTGCCTTGGGAGTGGATTGCCAGGCCCTTCTCCCATTTTTGCGGTGCTGGGAATTGAACTCAGGGCCTCAGAGACTGCAGCGCAGCGCTCTACCTACTGAGCTAAATCCCAGCCCCGATAACAAAGTAGCACAAACAGGGCACCTTAAACACCACAAAGTCACTGTCTCATCATTGTGGAGGGCAAAAGTCCCAAACCAGCGTGTCCTTAGGGTCTGAGGACTGCAGGGAAGGACGGACTCCAGGCCTCTCTCTTTGGCGTGCGATGGTCATCTTCTCCCTGTACCTCTACGAATTCCCTCTATTCACATCTGCCTCTGGTCAAACCTCTTCTTTCTCTGAGGATCAGGGCCCGTCCTAATGACCTCGTCTTCACCTGACTACCTCCATAACGACTGTTTCACAAATAGAGTCACGTTCTGAGATACTGGAGGCCAGGACATCAACCTCTGGGTTTGTGGGAGAGTGGGGTGGGGAGCAACAGGATGGGATACAATTCACCCCAAACATCACTACTCCATGGTTTCTCTCTTACTAGATTTTTTTTTTTTCCAAGACAGGATCTTGCTTTGTGGCCCAGGCTGGGCTCGAACTCTCCGTCCTCCTGCTTCCACTTCCTGAGTACTGGGATATTCCTCCTACCTTGAACACTGAGTGGCACTTGAACACCAAATCCTAAATGCCCTGCCCATGGCCATCTCGCACTGGGCAGAGTAGTGTCTGAGAGCGTGACACACAGCTCCCAGTAAGCGTGTGCTCTGCAAGGATGGGGAAGGCGAGGGAACGCTCCCCACGCGCACAGGACTTGATTTTCAGGTAATAAAGGATGCTCTCTTACTCCGCGGGGCACAGTCTATATGGTACTTTTTATACTTACATCACATATAATTACAAGTGCTCACTTAGCACCTGATAAATGCCAAATACTGTTGCAAGCAGTTTATATTTAGTAACATTGAATCCCACACTTCTGAGGCAGGTACGATTACGCACTTTATTGTACAGATAAGAAACCAAAGCCCAGAGAGCTTAGGAAACTTTCCCAAGTCTTTTGTGAGGGACAGAGTTGGGTTTGAGCCCCAAGAGCTGGTCCAGAGGGTATGCTTCTAACCATTCCCCGACAGTGATCAGAAAAGGAAGGAATTGTTTTCGTTGAACAGATGGGACAGGAAGTCGAAACCCAGAAGCTAAGTCATTTACCCAGGGCCAGGCAGATACGAGCGGCAGCAGAGGCAGAATTCCAGCCCTGGCGGCCACCTGGACAGGACCTCGCGGCTCTTCCTCGCGGCCAGCTCCACCTGCACGGCCCGTGAATACTACTAGGGCCGACTCAGAATCTCGAAACCTTCCTTTCGCCTAATTGTCCCCATACCTCAGGGTAATCATGGGGCATGAAGGTGGGGCCACATCCTCCAGGCTTAGACCTGACCTCCCAAGCCCTTGCAGTTCCCAGGACCACCGGCCCCCAGGCGAAGGGCGCGGCCGGGACCGGGCTCCGCCCGGGCAGGGCCGGCAGCGGCGAGTGGGCGGGGAGGGGTGGGCGGGGCCGGCCGCCTGGAACACGGCGGATCTTATTTCTCGCCACTAGCCAATCCCGGGCGTCGGGGGCGTGGCCTACCCCGGGGGCGGGGCCAGGTGGGAACACGGGCTGCGGCGTCCCGGGGCGCGGCGCTGACGCTGGCTGGCGCACCTGGCCGGGCAGGTGAGGGCCGCAAGGGGCCGGAGCGGCGCCCGCACTCCTAGGTGCGCAGGGCCGGGGGCCGCTGGGCCCGGCGTCCAGGAGCGCGGTGGCCTCGACGGATCGGAGCCGGGGGCGCAGTCTGGAGGGACGTCCGTCGCTGGGAACAGGTGGGGACCCCAGCTTCTGGGGATGCCTTATGGGGGACCCCTGCGCGTGGGGAAGCCCCTCCAGGGCTTGCGTGGGTGGGGCGTTGGCTCGGGGACCTGCGCTTGGTGTGATGCCCACCTGGCTGGTGCCCGCTGCCCTCCTCCAGGTAGCTTGGGGGCGGCTGGGCCCCCCACCTCCAGAGTCGATCCCCTTTCCCTCCCGACCTCCAGAGTCGCCCGCTCTTGGCCCCCCCCCCCGTCCACCCACTTCACCATCGGGTAAACTGAGGCACTCCCCACCCATTACCCCCCACTACGCTTGGGTCAAAGCCAACTTGCTTTGCAGCCGGCACGGGTCTACCCAGGCCCGCTGGTCCTCGTTTCGTGGGCGTTTGGGGAAATCGAGGCTGTGGGTGACCTGGAGCTCTGGCCGGGTTGTTTTCCTTGCTTGGGTTTGTTTAGACAGTCAGTCTCTCGCCCTGGGCCTGGGAGACACCCATGGCTCTCCAAGCCGCCCAGCTAGGTGTTGGGGAGGGTGGCGCCAGGCGTGGCTGGCTGGGGACGAGGCCCTCTTTGCCTGAGGGGCTGGAGGCGGGGAGGAGAAAGGGGGAAAGTCCCCCCGGCCTGGCTGAGAGGCCTGGGGGCCCCACTTGGCAGGGAGTCTGCTTTGTGATAAAAGGGCCCGGTGCCCCTGCCTTCTCCTGTTGGTGGATATCAAGGCTGGACGCCAGGGAAGGGAGGAGAAGCAGGGACTGAGCGGGGGTTGGTGAAGTTTAAGATCTGATAGGTGCCTGATGCATGGCAGCGCCCCCAAGTACCTTGAGGCTCCTGGTCCCCATCCCCCAACGTTAGCCCCGCTGGGTGGCAGGGTGTGGGAGTTAAGGCTGGAGGCCCAGAGTTTGCCCCTAAGCAGGGTTAACCCAGGTGGAGAGAGAGCTGAGGACACAGGGTGGCATTTCAGTTCCCTTCAGGAGGAAGAAAAATTGTGGAACTGCCTCTGAGTTCTGTCTGCCAGGGCAGGCGGGCAGGCGGCAGTGTTTTCACTCTGAGCAAAGCCATTGGCTGCTGCCTCCTGGTGTTGAGGTGATAGCCGGCCTGGAAAGTAACCAGGCAGGGGCTGCGAGGGTGGTGGTGGTGGTGGGGGATGTTTGCAGAAGACCTCCTCCCTGGAGCCAGGGTTTGAGAGGAGACAGTTAGTGCCCTGGGGAGGCTGTAAAGGTCTCTGCTGTCTGCTCACTGTGAGGAAAGTGGCCGGGATGGGTGGCGGCTTTGCCCTCTGGATGGTTAGATACCTGTTAGAGAGCCAGGCTTGGATTTTGTGGGTGGTGGCTGGTGGAGATAGGAGGGCTGATTTCACCAGGCTGAGGCTGAGTGACAGGAGGGCTTAGTGCTGGACATCTGATTTAGGTGCCTTGCAGGGTGGGCGCGGCACACAGTCTCTTCCCACCCACTCGCTGGTCCTCCCTGGGGTCTTTGTTGTTGTTTTTACTTTGTTCGTAGAAGAAGACGGGAGGGATTTGGAATGAAGGGTGAAGTGGCAGGGTTTGGGACATGGCACTTTAACAGCGTCCCACAATGTGGGCTCTGGTGAATGCATTTAACTTTTCTGAGTCTCAGTTAACCCGGCTGTGACGTGGGGATGATATGACTTTGTAGGATCGTAAGGATGAAATTGGATAGTAAAAGTCTACCTAAAACAGAAGAGCCTAGCCCTGCGAGGTGGTGCATGCCTGTGATCCCAGTGGCTCGGGAGACCCAGGCAGGAGGATCTCAAATTCGAGACCAGAGGCAGTCTGCCTAACTGAGCGAAAACCTGTCTCAAAAAGTAAAAAAAAAAAAAAAAAAAAAGGCTGAGGGTGCAGCTCAGTGGTCCAGCACTTGCAAAGCATGCAAGCTCGAGACCTTGGGTTCAACCCCCAGTACCGCAAAACATAAACAAACAAACAAACCCAGAAGAGCCTGTACAGCTGGGAAGGATTGTTGTTACTATCTTTCATAAGAAATGTTACTGTCCTGTGGTTAAACAAATACTGTACCTCCTGCAATTTTAAAGAAATTGTAAGTTGAAACATTATTGAAAAATATGGATCACATGAGCACACAGGAAGCTATAAAAACTATCTATAGCACCATTAGCCTGCAGCTGTAGCCCAGTGGCATCTGATCATGTCAGATCTCAGAAGCTAAGCAGGGTTGGGCCTGCATAGTCCTTGGATGGGAGACCTCCTGGGAACACGAGGTGCTGTAGGCGTGGGAGAAGGACCCGGCAACCCACTCCCAAAAAACAACCCGCCGTTGAAAACCCTATGCATAGCAGAGAAGCACTGACAATAGTGTTTCGCCTGTTGTATGCAGGGTTGCTATGAGTCAGATTTAGCTCAGTTGGTGGAGTGCTGCTCGGTACTCTCAGAGGACCCAGGTTCAATCCCTGTGCAATGCAAAAACGGGAGAAGGATGTGGCAATCCACTCCTGAAGCAATCAATCATTGAAAACACTATGAGGGTCGCTGTTTGTTGGACCCAACTCCACGACACCGCACAGCAACGAACACAGTGCCGTTACCATGTAATGGTTACAGATATGCGGAATTGGCACATTTCCCCCTTTTCCTGTCTGTGTCTGTGCACAAGTGTGACTGTGATGTTGCAGGTGGGGATGCTGCTACCCAGTCAGTGTTGGACGCCACATCCCCTGCCCGTTCATATTGTAAACATTTCCCTACATCCAATAAAAATTCCTCTGGCGCTTGGTGTTAATGGCCCTGGATCCTGCAGCCCGTGGGTACTATGAAACGACCCGTTCTCCTCTTGGACATTTCCAGTGTTTTTCCTCTGCCTGTTTTAAGAGTCTTCGTTTCCAGACGGGAGGTGGGGGGATCTTGGCTGGCTTTCAGAAGTGGAGAGCGTTGGCCGTGAGGGAGGTCGGGCCCAGGGGAGGGGAGGCTGGGCCTCCTTCCCATGGGGCTGAGCTGAGTTGCTCACAGGTAGCCCCATGTCAGGGAACACTGGGAACCTGGGCTCCAGATCCTGAACACTGATCTCTACTGGCGCCTGCTCCTCCCTCCCCATCACTGGGTGCAGCTGCTTGGCTTAGCTGCCCTAATGTTTTCTCAGTGGGCTGTGGTAGCCCCATGTCAGGGAACACTGAGAACTGGGCTCTAGATCCTGAACGCTGATCTATACGGCCAGCTGCTCCTCCCTCCCCATCACTGGGTGCAGCTGGTTGGCTTAGCTGCCCTAATTTTTCCACAGTGGGCTGTGAATCAGCTGTCATAAGCCCTTCAAGTCCATGAACATCAAGAGGTGCATTTCGGTGTCACACGGGCCTCGATGTGGCACTTGTCAGTCTTGCGGTAGAAGTTCTCCAAAGCCCCTTCCCAGGTTGAGTGGTTTGCTGTCCGTTTCCCCACTCTTTGTCCTTCGTTGGTCCAGCCCCTTCCCAGTAGGGAGAGGACTGGGAGAGACCATAGAACTCAGCCTTGGGAGGATACTCGTCCCTTTTTATAAGGTGTACAGATGTCTGAGGTTTGAGGCTTCACAGGCTGCCCTGCAAAATACCCAAACCAAGGGCCGGACCAGGCGCCCGGGAACGCCGCATGCCCACGCACCTGCCACCCTGAGCTGGCCCCCTGGGGAGGTTCCAGTTGCAGACTTGGTAACTGGGTCAGAAGGCTCAGGTGCCGGCTGGTCCTTCCTTGTTCTTAAAGTGCCAGAGACTGTTGGATTTGGGTTCTCCACATTTGAGGGGAAGCTGGCTGGGGAGAGAAGTGGCATCAGGGGTCACCCCTTGGCAAGGTTCCTTTGAGTGGGTGTCTTCAGCTGACTCAACTGGTTTGCTTTCAGAACTGTGATGTGGGCTGGGATCTTTCTAGGTGTGCAAATAACTCATTTTCAGGCCTTTGTGGGGCCAATCATTATCACCCCATGTTGGTATCTTCAAGGAGGGGTGTCTGATGAAAACATGGGGCTCCAGTGTTCAGTAACTAACAGTGCTTGGCACACAGTCGCTGGGGAAGAAATACTTGTTGAATGACTGTTATTTTTCCAGGTGCCCATTTCTCATCTTAAATAAAAACAAAATTGTTGTTAGGTGCCGTTGAGTTGGTATCTGACTCATAGCGACCCTACATACAACGGGCGAAACACTATTGTCAGTGCTTCTCTGCTATGCATAGGGTTTTCAATGGCGGATTGAGTTTTAGGAGTGGGTTGCCTGGTCCTTCTCCCAAAAAACAAAATAAGAACATCAAAAAAAAAAAAAAAAAATGCAAACCCAACATCCCAGGCCAACAAATCTCTAGGGAGTGACTCTTCCCCGGGGCAGTGTATCTGGGCAGGCCATTGTTGTCTGCCGTGAGGGCCAGCTGCTGTCCAATGTTATCTGCTGTGCCCGTGTATTTTTATGAGAATCAATTGCAGACTTTACCCAGGCTGGCGCCATCAGCCAATCGGTTCACTCCAGGGTCTGTTGGGAGATAAGCAGACCCGGGGGAGGAGGCTCAGTGCGCAGGGCATATTTTATGACTGCTTTTCTTTTGCTAAGCTTAGAAGCCGTAGGATTTGATTATTGTAAGGCTTTGCCTTACCAGACTCAGCTGCGGGGAAGAGTTCTCAAAGTTTCTGTATCTTCCTGTTCCCAACCTGCCTCCTAGATTCTGGAGATCAGCTGCGACTCCTCTTTCTAGAATCTTTTGGTGGCTAAGAGAACAGAAAGCCGACTTGGCAAAGCACGTCAGCTCCCGGTGGACAGATTGCCTGCTCACTCACGTAAGTGAGGACTTTGGAGTCCAGGGCCTGCCCCTCACCTCCTTCTCCTGCTGAAATGGTGTCACTTCTTACTGAGACATTCCCGCTGACTTCCGGCTCCCCTGTTTCAAAAGACAGCATGCTTAGCTTCTTGCCCAGATACTCGAACTTTCCATAGGCGGCTTCTTCCTTCTCCCGAGTGGAGGTTGAAAAGAGCAGTTTCCTTTCTCTTGCAAAGCCCTTTGAGGAAGGACTGTCTCCTGGGGATGACATCACCTCTTTTATTTCTCTGCTTCAGGATTTAAATAGAAGAAATGTGATCTCACTGCATGATAAGTCTGATTTGGCTGGAGCACGAAGTCTAAATGGCTTTGGAATAAAGAATATAAAGAACCTGTTTACCGCTTCCCTTCCCTTCCCGCCTGGCACGGTTTATTCCCGTGTTTAGTTTCTTTGCTGTGATCTGGTGAAGCTGCAGCTCTGCCCTACGGGACCGGGGCTGGGAGGAGCTCCCGGTGGCCGGCCTAATTCTCCCCCTCTCCCCTCTTTTCAGCCCCCACCCCTCAGATCATGGCCCTCCACCCGCGCAGAGTGCGGCTGAAGCCCTGGCTGGTGGCCCAGGTGGACAGCGGCCTCTACCCTGGGCTCATCTGGCTGCACCGGGACTCCAAGCGCTTCCAGATCCCCTGGAAACACGCCACGCGGCACAGCCCCCAGCAGGAGGAGGAGAACACCATTTTTAAGGTACGGGGCTGGCCTCTGCCATCTCGGTTGACATTTTTCCCCGTGCTTCTCTCAGAACTTTCTGGGTTTTCTGTTTTCCTGTGGGGAACATAGTGAATCCCAAACTCTGATGGAGCAGAATGTTCATGATGAGGGCGCCCAGACTTACCAGGCAAAATCATTCCCGCACTTGGGGTGTCCATAAAGGTTGAAGCCCTTTGTTCCTTCCCGTTGGTTGAAGACACTCAGTTCGTTTTCCCAGAGTCTCCAAGATAGGCCTGGCTACACTGTAAGTGGTGGCTGTGATGTGGTCGTCCCAGAAGAACCAAGGGTCAGCCATTGGCTCCTGTTCATTCACTCAGGGTTCTTGCTATGAAGAGAGGTGCCTGGGTGCGGGTATGGCCCCCACACCAGGGCAGAACTAGTGGGTCTTAGAAGCCTCCAGACATAGCTTGTTTAGTTTGCAGCTGTCCCACTGTGGCATCCGATCCCATCAGATCTTGGAGGCTAAGCAGGCTTGGGCCTGGTTAGTCCTTGGATGGGAGACCGCCTGGGAACACCAGGTGCTGCAGGCTTGGGAGACGGACCCGGCAACCCACTCCCAAAAAACAATCTGCCATTGAGAACCCTATGAACAGCAGAGAAGCACTGATAGTACTGTTTCATCTGTTGAACATAGGGTTGTTATGAGTCAGACAGAGACTTGACGGCACCACCAACAACAAACATAGCTTATATGATGCGTTTAGAGCGCCCTTAGCAAGTTATTCTTTTGATATTAAAATATTTTGCCCCATTTATAACTTCTGCTTCAAAATTAAAGGTGATTGGATCACAAGTGTTTATTTCAATACCAGTATCTATGTTTTATTTCGCTTTTCTTTTTTCTTTTTCTTTTTCTTCCTTTCTCCTCCCTTCCTCCTTCCCTCCTTTTCTTTCTTCCTTCCTTCCTTCTTCTTTTCCTTTCTTTCATTTCGCTTTTTCCTTCCTCCTTCTTTCCTTCCTTCCTTCCTCCTTCCTGCCATCTTCCCTCCCTCCCTCCTTTTCTTTCTTTTCTTTGCTTTCTCTCCCTTTCTTTCCTTCCTTCCTTCTTCTTTCCTTCTTCTTTCTTTTCATGCTGGGGATCAAACCCACAGTTTTACACAGATAAAACATGCACTCTATCCCAGATCCACATCCCCAGCCCTAATTATGTTTTCTGAAAAAAAAAGTAGCTCTGATGTGATAGTCATTTTCTTTAACTGGAAATACGAGTTAATCATAGAGCATCCCACAAAATTTAAGTGGAACTAAAGCTTGACTTCAGACGGAAGTTAGGTGGGCACTGGTTTTGGGGAAGAGGTTTGCTGCAGTTGTAATTCCGGCAGCCACACCTCCACCCCAGACCCGCTTCTCCCATCTCAGGAATAGCCTCAGCTTCAGTTCCTGCAGCCCCAAAGCACGGAGAAGGGAGCCGGCCCTTTTCTTCCTTGGCTATAAGCTGTGAGGCAGAAGCATCATCTAATCCTGATTCTGGGCCATGTAAGATTGCTGCTTTAAGTTCTTGCTGAGATTGAATCAGGGAAGGGCAGAAGAGGTGGGCGCAGAGGAAAGCCATCTTGGCGATGTTTCCCACCTAGCTTGTTAAGTGAGGTGTAGAGAGGAGAGGCAGAGAGAACACTGGCCTGAGGTTACTTAGAAAGAATGTAAACCAGCTCTCTTAATTTAGATATAAATAATATAAAAGTATTAAGGAAAGCGCCTGTAACCCAGCACCAGCTATTAGAGTTGGCACTGAGAAGGGACGCGCCTGCCCTGGCTCCGCTGGCCTCTCCTGCAGCCTTGGTCTGAAACTGGATTTGCTGTTGATGCCTGAGTGGCCAGGAGGAAGAGGCTGGGTCTTGCAAGCCCCACTCGTGAGGGAGGCCAGCATGCTGGAGCCTGGAGCCTGGAGGCCAGAGGCAAGCTCGTGTTGGTGTATCTGTCTGCAGAATGCTGAGGGAGGGTTTGGGCTGTCAAAGAAGAGTCAGGATGCTTTCACAGAACCCACATTCTCATGAGCCTCCAGCGAGATACCCAGGGGAGGCACCGGCATGGAATGACGGCCTGTGTCCATGATCTCATTCAGTTCTCACAGTAACCCCACGAGGGAGGGAGTCCCCTTATGTGGTCCGTGCAGAAGCTGACTCCCAGCGAGGCTGAGTGACCTGCCAGAGCCATACAGCCAGTAAATGGTGGGTTCACACTTGCACCCATGTCTGTCTGTCTGTTCCTTTGCTCCTCTTCCTGCTACCACACTCCCTTCTGTCTCAGACCTGGAATTGGGATATCTGGCCTCAAGTCCTATGACCTTTAGTTGCCTGTGTGAGCAAGGAATGTGATCTCTCTGGGCTTCCATTTACACTTTAGCAAACTGGAGATGGGTCTAGGATTAAGCTCAGTTGGTAGAGCACTGCTCTGCAGTCTCTGAGGTCCCAAGTTCTATTCCCAGCACTGCAAAAATGGGAGAAGGACATAACAATCCACTCCCGAGGCAGTCTTGAAATAATCAGTCATTGAAAACCCTATAAGGGTTGCTATGAGTTGGACATGACTCGATGGCACCTGACAACAACAACAACAAACTGGAGATGAAACCAATCTTGCCTGCCTCGAAGGATTATTGTGAAAATCAACTGGAGTAAAATATGAGGAGGGATTTGTAGAGTACCATAAAAGAATAGAGATTATCTCTGTTTGGAAAGAGAAGTAAGAACCTTCACAGAGATCAGAATCTCTCCAAAGCCGGACTCGAGATGGGTTTGAATGCATATTGTTTGTAAATCATGACGTTTGCCACATAGGCCCTCTTTTCTTGATTCTTTTTCTTTTTTGGTGCTAATGGGGAGTTGAACCCAGGGGCTTATGCAGTTTTTTTTTTGCAAGTGCTCAACCACTGAACCGTATCCATAGCCCCTTTTTTATTTTGTATTTTGAGAAGGGTCTCGCTAAGGTAGGCAGGCTGCCTCTGGTCTCGAACTTGAGATCCTCCTGCCTCTGCCTCCTGAGTGGCTGGGAACACAGGTGTGCGCCACTGCACGCGGCTTCCTTTCTTGATTGTGAAGTCCCACTCACAGGGTGCAGCTCTCTGCTGCCTTAGCCTCAGATCTCAGCATCACCTGAGCGGGCCTGGGATGCTCTGTGGTGAGCAGGAAGCTGGGGCTGCAGCTGGGGCCAGTGTGAGCATGAGTACAGAGCCTCAAAAGACAGAAGCGAAAGTGTGGGGAGGCAGCAGCCCCAGGTAATTGCAGATGTGTCCACTGGACACGTCCCCATGACATCATAATCCCTATGGGAGCTGCAGTGGCGTTCCATAGTGCCTGCTGAGCCATGTAGGGCAGCACAGATTTGTCAGTTCAGTCCAACCCACAAATCTATGATGGTGGGAAGTGAGTCTGAACTGGAAGAGGAACATTTGGATCAGCTCTTGGATGACACGCAACCACAGGGCTCCTGGGAAGCAAGGATGGCTTGACCACATCTTACGTATTTCGGACATGTAGTCAGGAGGGACCAATCCCTGGAGAAGGACATCATGTTTGGGAGAGTGGCAGGTCATCAAAAAAGAGGAAAACCCTCCACCAGATGGATTGACACAGTGTCTGCAATAATGGGCTTAAACGTAAATAAGATCGTGTGCCTGGCACAGAATCGGGGAGTGTTTCAATCTGCTGTACATAGGGTCACTGTGAGTCGGGCCTGACTTTTGATGGCACCTGCCAACAACAACTTGGAAGACTGCAAGGCTCTGCAGAAGGTAACTGAGGGAGATCAAAGATCTCAAAGCACAGGCAGGAAGATTCAATGTTAGCTTAAGGAAGGAGCATGTGGTCAGAATCAGGCTGGGAGTGGCATATGGGCAAGTGATGTGCCCTGTCAGCTTGGGAAAGGGTGTGTGCTTCCTGGCTTGAATTCTCTTTAACAGGCTGGGAACCACTGCTTTTTAAAGAACATCTTCCTCTGCACTGGGAAGCATAAGGAAAGCGCAGAGATCAGAGAGTATGTTAGCAAATGGAGCAGGTGCCCTATGGGTAGAAACATCAATGCCTGTTGAACCTGGCAGTAGGGCTGGGTTTCTACCCCTGCTTTGTTCCCGAGCACCTTGGTCTGTTGGATCCCCTTGTCTGGGGAGGGAGCTGTGAGTTCCTATAATTGGAAACCAGGGAGGAGGAGCAAAATGATTCAGTCTGGGCCATCCGCCACTGGTATGGCTGCAGCATGAGCTTCCCAATGAAGGGGGGTTTGAGGAATAGGAAAAAGGGAGGAGTGCGGGTTTGTTAGAACCTGAGGCCCTCAGCCAGTGGGGGGTGTCAAGTTGAACCCCTAGAGTGTGCCTCCTGCCCTCTGAAAGGTACCTGACTTCTACAGTTCTTTATGCATTGGATGGAAGACTTTACAGAGAGGGACCTCCTCCTGTATACACTTAGTGTTGTAAAAACAAATGAGGATGAAAAATAGGAGGAGGGAGGGAGGAGGAGGGGGAGGAGGAGGAGGTGGCAGCAGCTGCGGTGGCGGCAGCAGTGGCAGTGGCTTGAAATCTTACCGTCTGGGGACACCCTGAGCGTTTTGCTGCAGATTTTCACCCTTTTATCGTGACATTGTTATCTTGACAGGAGCCGTTCTAAGGCTTGCGATAAGGCTTCTGCATGCAAAGGATTATACTTGTCCATAGCTTGACTTCCCTGCAGCCCACATTGCCTGGTCCTGAGGGCCGCGTTGCCTACCGCAGTCTCTGTAGATTGGGGTTAAGCTTCTGGGGCAGGCGTGTGGAGGGGTGAGTGTGTCAGGGACGGAGGGAGGGGTAGGGAAAGGCTGAGCCGCACATGCTTCATGGTGGTCCTGGGCACCAGTCGGCACTCACCGTGGTTTCCCGTTCCTTAGGCCTGGGCTGTAGAGACAGGGAAGTACCAGGAGGGCGTGGATGACCCCGACCCGGCCAAATGGAAGGCCCAGCTCCGCTGTGCTCTCAACAAGAGCAGGGAGTTCAACCTGATGTATGACGGCACCAAGGAGGTGCCCATGAACCCCGTGAAGATATACCAAGTGTGTGACATCCCCCAGCCCCAGGGCTCCATCATTAACCCAGGTGAGCAGGCGGGCAGCACACCAGACCCCGGGGCTGGGCTCGGGAAGAGATGATCGAGTTGAACAGCCTGGCTTTCAAAGGTGAAGTCAAGTAAGACAAGAGATGCTTTCCCTAGGAAGGACCAGAGAACAGTGTAAGCTCAGCAAAAGCCTCCTGCTCACTCAGGGGCGTGGTTGTTCCCTCGGATGGTGTAAAGCATGAGGCAGTAGAAGGAACAGAGAATTCTGCTGTGAAATTAGCCTCCTGGGAGTCGTGAGGCCTGGGGGATTTGAAGGAGGAGGAATTAACACATACAGATCTGAGTTCTCAGTCTGGCTCTTATCACTTCACTACTGGTGTGACTTGAATCAAGTCCCTGGGCCTCCATTTCTGGAGCCTCCATTTCTTCAACTCTAAAATATAGAACCACATTTTCCCTGCCCATTTCAAAGGCTGGGCCTGCAGCCTTACCTCGCTGGTGTCTGATCCCATCAGATCTTGGAAGCTAAGCAGGGTCAGGCCTGGTTAGTACTTGGATGGGAGACCGCCTGGAAACACCAGGTGCTGTAGGCTTGGGAGACGGACCCGGCAACCCACTCCCAAAAATCCATCCACCAGTGAAAACCCTATGAGCAGCAGAGAAGCACTGACAGTAGTGTTTCACCTGTTGTACATAGGGTTGCTAAGAGTCAGACACCAACTCGACGGCACCTAACAATAACAAATACTGAGAGCCAGATAATTTAGGCCTGCAATCTAGTGATTCTAGTGAGGCCCTGCCGTGAGGGAGAGGTCTGTGCCCTATATGGAGCTCACAAAGATGAAGAGTTGGTGTCCTTGAGTGTTGAAAAGAGATGCTAGTGTGTAGAGATTCCTTAGAGAAGGGAGCAGGGTCTGCAGCTTCTGGATGGGAAGAGAGGTGAGCGTGCATTTGGACCCCGTAGCGAGCATTGGAACTAGGAGTTAACGCGTCCTTGGTTCCCTGGGGCCCTGGGGTGCATGCTGACCTCGCAGTTCTCTGGTGTGGGTGGCGGGTCAGCCTCAGTGATGCCAATGCAGCCTGACCACACACTTGTGACCTTGTGGTGTTGGGTAGGATCCACAGGCTCTGCTCCCTGGGATGAGAAGGAGAATGACGTGGATGAAGACGATGAGGAAGACGAGCTTGACCAGTCCCAGCACCATGTCCCCATCCAGGACACCTTCCCCTTCCTGAACATCAACGGTGAGTGGTGTGTGCAGAGGGGTCAGGATGATGTAAGGGTTCTGGCCTTGGAATTGCTGACCTCTTGGCCAGCCCTGCCCTGGGAGCAGCGATGGGGCTTTGTGGCCAGGTTGCTGGGCTGTGAGGAAGCACAGGCGGGAGGCCTCTGCCGGCCCAGTTAATTCCAGTGCAGCGGGATGGGTTCTAGGGCACTAAATGATATCTAAGTCAAGGAGACAAAAATTTAAAATTCATTCTCTACTTTACGTACGTCAGTGGTTATACATTATGCCAGTTTCTTCCAGGGAAAGTGCACGTTATTTTTATGAGTCGTAGGCAAGCACTTCGCATATTTCCATTTGTAAAATCTCTGTGTCACTTCTTAAAGGGACCGTTCTACTTAGGCTCTGTTATGGGAAACTTGTGGTTGGTATAGCTACTGATACTAGGCTCTCCTAGGCTTTATCTGCAAGAAACTTTTCTCTTAGGGACTTTTGAATCCAGCTTCTCAGGAAAGATAAGATGAAAGGTTGGGAGGCCACTGTGTGGCACAGGAGGCACTGAGTCCGCCGCTGTGCATCCTGAGGGCCGCAGACGCGAGTCAGGTTCTGTTCTGCAGCGTCTTGGCTTCACCTGCCCATCAAAATGCTCCCAGTCAGATGAGCGTGCATCCACTTTGGTGGCTTTTTGCATCTTTTTTAGTGCCATTTGGGTGCTGTGGGTCATATGTGATAACTTGTGCCACCTAGAAAACTCAGTATATCAAGATGCTTTCTTTAGACTAGAGGTGGTGGCACACGCCTGTCATCTTGGCAGCTCAGGAGGCAGACGTAGGAGGATCTTGGATTCAAGGCCAGAGGCTGCCTGTGCAACTTAGTGAGACCCTCTCTCAAGAAAAAAAATTAAAAACGGGCTGGGAGTGTGGCTTAGTGGTAGAGCATTGCAAAGTGTGTGTGAGCCCCTGATTCAAACCCCAAGTAATGCAAAGAAAAAAGAAATACTGTCTTTAGGATTTGGAAGTACCCTATTCTAGGTGAAGCCTGTATCTTTGGGAATCACGAAATGACACATTTTCTATCTACTGACACTCCTTTACCTATCCTGCCATATAGACCATTTTTCTTTCCTCCTCCTCCTCCTCCTCGTCTTCCTCTTCCTCCTCTCTTTTCCCTGAAGATTGAACCCAAGTGTTCTACCACTAAGCCACACCTTTTGTTGTTTGTTGTTGTTAGGTGCCGTCGAGTCATGTCCTACTCATAGCGACCCTTGTAGGGTTTTCAATGGCAGATTGTTTCAGGATTGCCTTGGGAGTGGGTTGCTACATCCTTCTCCCATTCTTGCGGTGCTGGGAATTGAACTAGGGAACTCAGAGACTGCAGAGCGCTCTACCAACTGAGCTAAATCCCAGCCCCAAGCCACACCTTTAGCCCTGCCATTTAGATCTTTGCAACCAAGTGATGCATAAAGAAAAATCTCACGGAGGTCTTCTAGACAAGTATTGCCACATGGTGCATTCCCACTTAATGAAATTTTAAGATTGGAACATCTAAAAATGTGGGATCCTTTCCCACATTCCTAGATGATTCATTCTGCTGTCCTCACCCCTAAAAGGATATAGCTTTATCTCCATGATCCTGATTTCCTATTTCAGTTCACATCTTATTAAAGCTAATGTTTGTGTCTGTATGTTTTGGATGTGTCTTTATGCCTTGGATCCTTTCTGGAATGTTGTAGAATATATACTAAACACAAAAGTGTAAAATGATTACATAGATTTATTCAGACTTGAAAACAAAGGGTCAAAGAAACATTAACCTCTGTGATTTCAGAGCTGTTGGGGCAGAGGAAGAAGAATTATTGAAGAATAGATGCCTAAGAGGTGAGGCTAGGAGAAATCTGTAGACTTTGGAATAAGTCAGCTTTGACAGTAGCAGGGAAAGAGGATTAGTTGGTTTTTTTTTTTCCTCTCGTTTTCTCTCTCCAAAGCTTTAATTTGATGCTTTTGAATGAATAATACTTTCACGTGGCTTAAAACTCATAATGGTACAAGAAGATAATCACTTGAAAGGTTTTCCTTCCATCCTGCCCCTGAACCTTCTAGTTCTTTCCCTGGAAGAAACAGATCTTGTCATATCTTGAGTATCCTTCCAGACATTTTATGCCTGTAAAAACGTATTTAATATGATTTCTATGCATTAATACTTGAAACTAATCAGCTAGTTCAGTTGAATTCACTTTATGAAAGACAACCAGCTTCTATGTAATTGCTGGGACCAAACTTGGCGGCAGAGCATCTCTCTCTCCTGCCCTTTCGATTTAACACCCAGAGAAAACCCACCTGTCTTTATGTTCATCTTTGTTGTTGTTGTTGTTGTTGGGTGCCATTGAGTAGGTATCCGACTCATAGCGACCCTCATAGGGTTTTCAATGGCTGACTGTTTCGGGATTGCCTTGGGAGTGGATTGCCATGTCCTTCTCCCATTTTTGTGGTGCTGGGAATTGAACTCAGGATCTCAGAGACTGCAGTGCAGCGCTCTACCAACTGAGCTAAATCCCAGCCCTTATGTTCATCTTTACCACCCCCCAAAAAGTTTTTAGAACTAGGGTTTATGGAGAAATAATATGATTAGGGAGCAGGAGCAGGGGAACCTTATTTCTTACTGAGTTGTGGGAATCGTTGATGGGCTGGGGGATTGTGCTTGGTCGGGTTCAGTGTTTGGCTCTTGTCTGCTGCCTTTCGTAGGTCTTCGAGCCTCAGGCCAGCCGATGGGCATGTGTAGTGCCCCTGCCTGCTCATCCACATCCTTCTCTTCTAGGTTCTCCCATGGCACCAGCCAGTGTGGGCAACTGCAGTGTGGGCAACTGCAGCCCCGAAGCCGTGTGGCCCAAAACGGAACCTCTGGAGATGGAGGTGCCCCAGGCCCCCATCCAGCCCTTCTACAGCTCTCCAGAGCTGTGGATCAGCTCTCTCCCAAGTAAGTCAGCCCTGAGCATTATTGCTGGGCCTTCAGCAGCTCCTGATCCTTTTCCTTTTCCTTTCAGCCTTCTGCCTCCAGTTCTTTCCTCTTTTTCTTTTTTCCTCTTCTCGGCTGGGGATCGAGCCTAGGGCCTCTTGCCCAGTAGGCAGGTGCTCTCTACCAAGCCGTATTCCCAGCGCCTTCTGTCTCCATCTCTTTGCTATTTGTAGAACAGCTAGCTGCCCCATAGGTGTCCTCTGTGTCTGCTTCCTAGCAGATGAGTCACCAGGGAAGCAAAGAAACACTGGCCCATAACTACGTGCCCACGAGGATGCTCCAGTTGACCAGAGCTCCAGGTCATTCACCGTTAGTCTGACTAGGGGGTTTAGTGACAAGGCCAGCTATGAGACAGGGTGAGGAATGATGATGGATTTTGTCAAGGAGGGGCTTCAGGGCTCTTTCAGGGTATAAATTTAACTTAAGTAAGATTCGATGTCGAGCTGGGTGCGGGGGCACACGCCTGTAATCCCAGCGGCCCGGGAGGCGGAGGCAGGAGGATCGCAAGTTAGAGACCAGAGGCAGTCTGCATAACTTAGTGAGACCCTGTCTCAAAAAGTAAAAAAAAAATGGGCTGGGGGTGCAGCTCAGGGGTCCAGCACTTGCAAAGCATGCAAGTGCGAGGCCCTCGGTTCAACACCCCAGTATCAAGGTGGGCCAGAGATAGTGTTGATGGGCCATCAGCCCTTGGCTGCAGGCAGGCTTTGGGGCAACTCTGCTAGGGATGTGCTGGTATCTCCCTTGCTGGTGGGAAGGGTAGTCCTGGTGTGGCCTTCCTGAATGCCTGTTGGAAGGTGCTGTCTTAGTCAGCTTGGCCACCACTGTGGCAAAATAACCTGCCAGAAACAAACTGATGGGAAGAACAATTTATTGGGACTCATGGTTTAGAGGATTTCAGTCCATGGAGGCAGGATGGCAGGGTAGGCATGGCAGAGGAGCAGGTAGCAGGGCCTGTGGCACAGAACCTCCTCACAGTGGCAGATCAGGAGCAGAAAGTGCTACTGGAACTGGGGGCCACATAGGACCTCTCCAGGCCCTCCTCTAGTGACCCACTTCCACACGGCTGGGTCCTACCTCCCAAAGTTCCCCAGCCTCGCAGAACATTGCCCCCTGTGGGGTGCCAAACATCCAAACACAGGGCCTTTGGGGGACATTTTGGACTCAAGCTATAACAGGTGGCTTGATTTGGATGGACTGGCCTGAGTTTAGGGAGGGGCAGAGCAGCAGATCAGGACTCACTGTCATCTCTGTCTTGCAGTGACTGACCTGGACATCAAGTTTCAGTATCGGGGGAAGGAGTATGGGCAAACCATGACTGTGAGCAACCCTCAGGGCTGCCGGCTCTTCTATGGGGACCTGGGTCCCATGCCGGACCAGGAGGAGCTCTTTGGCCCCGTCAGCCTGGAGCAGGTCAAATTCCCAGGTCCAGAGCATATCACCAATGAGAAGCAGAAGCTGTTCACCAGCAAGCTGCTGGACGTCATGGACAGGGGACTGATCCTGGAGGTCAGCGGCCACGCCATTTATGCCATCAGGCTGTGCCAGTGCAAGGTGTACTGGTCTGGGCCGTGTGCCCCATCGCTTGTTGCCCCCAACCTGATTGAGAGGCAGAAGAAGGTCAAACTCTTTTGTCTGGAAACATTCCTGAGTGGTGAGTCTTTTTTCCAGAAGGTCGATTGTGGGAATGGCTCTCTGGGAACTCATCTCCTCCATCACTCCCTTTCTCCTCCCTCTTTTCCTGGGTCAGCAAAGATGTTCTCCAAAAAATGTCTTCTGGAGGAGGTCAAGCAGAAGAGAATCTCGCTTCTGAAAAAATGAGAGCGATCCAGGCAGTGAGAAAGGGAGTTCCACTCCAAGGTTATATGCTTGGAAGCTATTTTTAGGTTGGTTGCGGCTCCTTCAGGGGCAGAAGAGGAAGGCATTCTTGTGTTTACCCCCCAAATGTTGCCAGCTTATCTTTAACGTTGGGAGGTAATCCTACTTATTATATTTAGCAAAGTACACAGTCTTTGCTTTTGGGAAACATTTGAGTGACGAATTGAAGAAGGCAATTTTAGGGAGACCATGAAGATGTGAATTTCACAATGTGGTCTGAACCCAAGTCTGCTTATCATGTCCGTTGTTGTTGTTGTTGTTAGGTGCCATCAAGTCGGTATCCAACTCATGGCGACCCTGTGTACAACAGGGGAAACACTATTGTCAGTGCTTCTCTGCTGTTCATAGGGTTTTCAATGGCAGATTGATTTTTGGGAGGGGGTTGCCAGGTCCTTCTCCCAGCCTACAGCTTCTGGTGTTCCCAGGTGGTCTCCCATCCAGGTACTAACCAGGCCCAACCCTGCTTAGCTTCTGAGATCTGATGCGATTGAATACCACAGGGCTACGGCTGCAGGCATCATGTCCATTAGAACCCTCCTAAATGATGGTGAGGGCTGGAATTTAGCTCAGTTGGTAGAGCGCTGCGCTGCAGTCTCTGAGGACCTGAGTTCAATTCCCAGCACCGCAAAAAATGGGAGAAGGACCTGGCAATCCACTCCCAAGGCAATCCCGAAACAGTCAGCCATTGAAAACCCTATGAGGGTCACTATGAGTTGGATATCAACTCGACAGCACCTAACAACAACAACAACAACAACAAATGATGGTGATATATATTCATGTGGTCCAATATGGTGGCCACTGGCCCCATGTGGCTCTTGAGCATGCAAATGTGGCTCAAGTAACTAAGGAAGTATTTCATTTAAATTAATTTAAAATCAATAGCCACATGTGGCAAGGGGCCCCTCCACTGGGCAGCATCAATGATGGTACTGAGTGAGTGGATATGGAATGAGCCAATGTATGGAACTCACTTCTTCACATTCCGCAGATCTCATTGCCCACCAGAAAGGACAGATAGAGAAGCAGCCACCGTTTGAGATCTACTTATGCTTTGGAGAAGAGTGGCCAGATGGGAAACCCCTGGAAAGGAAACTCATCTTGGTTCAGGTGAGAAGATGAAGACGTGTCAACAGCTCTCCTTTCTGTCAATGCTTCAGCTTTCAGGTGTGGGTTGAGTGCTGACTGACTATCCATCAGCCTGTGGGTATTTTTGTCTCATCTGATGTGGGGGGAGAATCAAGTGGGAGGTCCCTAAAATGGGCTTCTGATTTAGCAAAGATCATGTCTTTCACTTTTTTACTGTCTTGCTAAGTAAGGTGTCCTTTATTTAGAGTGTGGTGTGATGCTGAATCTAGGTTCTTTACCTTGAATTGACCCGACTTCTAGACTGACCCCTGGCAGGATGGTCTAGGGACATGAAGAGGTAGCTTATATGTAGACTTTAGAGTGGGTGAGGGCTGGGATTTGGCTCAGTTGGTAGAGCGCTGTGCTGCAGTCTCTGAGGTCCCAAGTTCAATTCCCAGCACCACAAAAATGGGAGAAGGACCTGGCAATCCACTCCCAAGGCAATCCCGAAACAGTCAGCCATTGAAAACCCTATTCGCTATGAGTTGGATGCTGACTCGATGGCACCTAACAACAACAACAACAACAACAAGAGTGGTGGGTTCCGCAGGACCTCACTGGCTCTCCTTCAGCTTTGGGTCCCTCTTGCTATTTTCACATACCTTTTCCTCAGCAGTTATTTGTGTGTTCTGTGCCCAAATAGGTAATTCCAGTGGTGGCCCGGATGATCTATGAGATGTTTTCTGGTGATTTCACACGCTCCTTCGACAGTGGCAGCGTTCGCCTGCAGATCTCGACTCCAGACATCAAAGATAACATCGTTGCTCAGCTCAAGCAGCTGTACCGCATCCTCCAGACCCAGGAGAGCTGGCAGCCCACCCCTAGCCTGCAGCTGCCCCCCGCCCTGCCTGCCCAGTAATCGTGAATGCCACCTGCTTCCTTTGTCTCTCTCTCTCTTTTTTTATAATATTGTACATATGGATATTTTTTATTATTTAGACTTAAGCAGATTTTAAATCTCTCTTTCCTCTGACAATGTTAGAAGTCTGTGACTGTGCAAATATGCATAGCTGTTAAGGTTGATTTAATTTATGGAAAAATCACCCTTCAGAATTTTTTTCTTTTTTAAATCTTCTGGTGGTATAGTATGATGTAGTAGAGGGAGATTTGGTCGGGGAGTTTGGACACTACTTGCAGCTTTGCTTCCAAGGTGACCCCGAACAGGCCACTTAACCTCCAGGCTTCCAATTTATCATTTGTAAATAAATAAAGATTGCAATGATATCCCAAGTGGCATTCAACCTTGAAATTCTGACTTATTTTCTTCTACTTGTACAAGGCAACGCTGACCGGAACAGAACCCTTCTGCATAGTTCTTACACCACATTTTTTTTTCTTTCAAAATTCCTTCAAGCGCTGCCTTGTCCAGGATTGAGCTCTGTTTGACCGGCTCTGCGGGTACAGTAAGCTGGCTCCCTGCCGGGGGAAGGAAGAGGGAAAGGAGCAGGCTGGTTGCTTAGGAACCAGGCTCAGTATCTAAATAGAAATGGGTGCCAAAGTCTGAAAGTCACCAGACCTGTGGAGTAAAAGCTCATAAATTTAGCTTCTAAAGAGAAGCCGGTGACACAAAAAGACTGGGAATTCTGTGAAAGAATGGCTTGGCAGGTACTTACCTTGTCACCGCTCAGATACTACCTGGTGTGGGTGGTAGATAAGGGCCCGTGAGCTGGGTCGACTTCAGAAGCAGGAGCTTTCTTATTCTTGTTTCTTTTTCCGAGGAAGACCTGGGAGGGAGCTGGGCATCTGGGAGATCCTCTGGCTGTAGAAGGGACAGTTCTTGCTTGGAGCCATTTAAGAATCTCCCTGTTATTTGGATTTTTGCAGTTGGGAAAAATGAGGTGTCGGGTGTGTTAAGGCCAGGGTGAAGGAGGGTGGGAAAGGCTTACCTGCCACACCCTGCTCGTCTCCCTTACTAAGGAAGGTCTCTGTGTGTGGACCTGGCAATCCACTCCCAAGGCAATCTCGAAACAATCTGCCATTGAAAACCCTATGAGGGTCGCTGTGAGTTGGATACCGACTTGACTCGATGGCACCTAACAACAACAACAACTGGGTGTGGGCAATGACAGTGAAGAGTGATGTGACGTAGCATACTGCAGAGGGATCTGTCACAAACTGGTCTTCTCTGGTAACTTTTGCTCAGTCCCTGACCCTCCTTCATGAAGATGAAATTATGCATAATTTAAACTCCAAGTCCTAAATGGAAAATGAGATGCTAATATCTGTTGTAGGCCCGATCCTTTTAACTGCTAATGTCTGTCTGTGTCAGGTCATAGGAAGGAAGCCCATGTATAACCTGCTATCTTTAAACCAATCCAATCCCCCTCCCACTTTTCAAATCACTGCAAATTGGGTTTTGTTGTTGTGTTGTTGTTAGATGCTGTTGAGTCGATATCCAACTCATAACAACCCTGCATACAACAGGCGAAACACTATTGTCAATGCTTCTCTGCCATTCACAGGGTTTTCAATGGTGGATTGATTTTTGGGAGTGGGTTGCTTTATTTACATAACCAAAACTTGACTTAATCAAAGGTGACAGTGGGGACTTATTTAAAAGGCTTAAGGTCTTTTACCTGTCCCCCTTACCCAAGTACTGGGAGGTTGAACCCAGGCCCTTGCACGTGCTGGGTATCTACTGTACCACTAAGAAGCACCCCTGCTCCTTGTTTACTTTTTGTTTTGAGACAGAGGCTCACTATGTTGCTCAGGCTGCTCCTGGCCTCCAACTCCAGGTCCTCCTGCCTCAGCCTCCTGAGTTACTGGGATTACAGGTGTTACAGGTGTGTGCCACAGCATGTGGCTCCTAAGTTTGGTTTAAGGGTTTCTAAAGACGCATTGCTCTAGGAAAAGCTGTGGCAAAAGATCTCTCTAGACTATTGAAAAGCAAAGATGTCACATTGAAGAAGAAGGTGCGTCTGACTCATGCCATGGTATTTTCAGTCGCGTTATATGGTTGTGAAAGCTGGACATTGAACAAGACAGAAAAAGAATTGATGCTTTTGAATTGTGGTGCTAGAGATGTCTATTGAATATACCATGGACTGTCAAAAGAACCAACAGATCTGTCCTAGAAGAAGTGCAACCAGAGTGCTCCTTGGAAGCAAGAATGGCCAGACTACGTCTTACATATTTTGGACATGTAGTGATGAGAGATCAATCCCTGGAGAAGAACATCATGTTTGGGAGAGTGGCAGGTCAACGCAAAAGAGGAAAACCCTCCAGCAGATGGATTGACACAGTGTCTGCAACAATGGGCTTAAACATAAATAAGATCGTTTGCCTGGCACAGAATTGGGAAGTGTTTCGATCTGCTGTACATAGGGTCACTATGAGTCGGACCTGACTTGACGGCACCTAACAACAACAACAACAAGGAGACCTAGTGGAAGCTGCTACTATTAAAAGCATGACCAAGAAAAATCTGGGTGAGGATCAAGTGCCCAGCTCCAACAAAAAGTTGGGCTTTAAGAGGCCAGGAATGCACAGCACAGAAACTCGACAATGTCTTGATCATCTTGTTGAGTGGATGAAGTGAGGGATTTGGCCTTGGCATCTGGCTGCCTCATCTGTGGCTAGGAGCTCAAAGTGAAATATAGCCCATTGTAGGTAAAGTGGGAGGCCTGCAGCCATAGCCCTGTGGCATCCGATCCCATCAGATCTCAGAAGCTAAGCAGGGTCGGGCCTGGTTAGTACTTGGATGGGAGACCACCTGGGAACACCAGATACTGCAGGCTTGGGGGAAGGACCTGGCAACCCACTCCCAATAATCAATCTGCCATTGAAAACCCTATGAACAGCAGAGAAGCACTGACAATAGTGTTTCGCCTGCTGTACAGAGGGTCGCTATGAGTTGGATACTGACTCGACGGCACCTAACAACAACAACAACAGGTAAAGTGGGAAGGCACTGTTGGATATGGGCTGGTCCCTTTCCCTTCTGTGAAATGCTAACAGCCAAGCTGTCCATCTGGATGGCATAATAGGAGCCAGTAAATAATGTTGAAAATAGTCTTCTGAAGTGTCAAGTAAGTTCATGAATATATCAGAAGGATGGTTGAGTTTTTTTATATTCGTGTCTTTCCTTTTTTGTTGTTTTTTTAGACAGAGTCTCACTCTGTATCTGAGACAGAGGCTGAAGCTGGCCTGGAACTTGCTTTGTAGCCCAGGCTGTCCTTGAACCCAAGGCGATTCTCTTGCCTCAGCCTCCAGAGTGCTGGGATTATAGGTGTGCACCACCACTCCCAGCTAGAGGAATGTTTTTATGGGATCTTAACTAGATATACTGGTTTCTTCCTCATTTTGAATGTTTTTCAGAATGCTTGGAAATGCTAGGATCTCCTCGGATCACCTCCAGTACTCTTAGTTTGGTTTTGAGGAATAGCAAGCATCCTCTCTTGAGAATTCAGTGTGCTGGCTCCTTTAGTGGCTTCACCACTCTCTCTCTAGATATCTTCTACTCTCTTGCCTTCACCATGCTTAAGACTGGGGAGGTGGATTGTCACTGGCTCTTGCTTTTCCTCACTGTGTTCCCCACCATACCATATTAATTCAAAATTTAAAAATCCATCTACGTAAATTGGGAGGGCAAATATTGAATCTGGGCTGGTCCTTGCCACATATAATTAGGTCCCTAGTTATATGTTCCCACTGTAAACTTTCTCTTTCAGAATAATTATGTCCTTTGTAATCCTTCAGCATGTGTCCTGTTTGACAACAAACTTGCTGAAGGTGAACATTATTTGTCTTAGAATTTGCTTCCAGTCCTTAGAACAGTATCTGATACACAGTGTGTTCTTACATACTTGTTGCTGTAATAAATGAACAAACTATAAATAAGTCTTCCATTTGGGGGATTTATTGCTAACTATCATGAAGGAAGGCTGGGATTTAGCTCAGTTGCAAGAGTGCTGCTCTGCATGCTGAGGACCCAGGTTTGATCTCCAGCACCACAAAAACGGGAGAAGGACGTGGCAATCCACTCCTAAAGCAATCCCAAAACAATCAGCCATTGAAAACCTTATGAGGGTCGCTACCAGGCAAACCAACTTAAGGGTACCTAACAACAATATCATGACGTAGTAAAATAAATAAATATGGGAAGGAAAAAAATTCTAAAAGTAGACGACTATTTTGCATCAGGGCTGGGATTTAGCTCAGTTGGTAGAGCACTGTGCTGCAGTCTCTGAGGACCCGAGTTCAATTCCCAGCACCGCAAAAAAGGGAGAAGGACCTGGCAATCCACTCCTGAGGCAATCCCGAAACAGCCATTGAAAACCCTATGAGGGTTGCTATGAGTTGGATACCGACTCGATGGCACCTAACAACAACAACATTTTGCATCAGTTTCTAGTCTCTGCTTCTAATTCCCTTTGAGTTTAGAACTAAAGTTAGGTTAGCAGTCCCTACAAGTTGATCCTCTTTCCATGCCAGCCCCATCTTTTTACTCCAGTTAGCCCTTTTCACCGTCTAAAGATAAAATCGAGGTAGACCCAGGAATGAAACCTGCAGTGTAGGTGTCCACAGTTCCTTTAGTATATCCTGCTGCCATTTCCTGAAATACTGGAGTTTTCTCACTCTTTGACTTCATGATAAGGGTCAAAATGCTGGTAGCTCAAAGGGTTGTTTACCCTTAAGTAAGATAACACTGTTCCTTTTAACAAACTGATGGGATCTTCACTTCTCATTTGAAGTCAGCAAACTGGAGTCCTAGAGCTTGAACTCCATGAAGGTGGGGTTATTGTCTGTTTTGCACACAGCAACACCTCCAGAGGCTAGAAGCATGCCTAGTGAATACCAATTCAGAGCGAATACTCAACGCCTTCACACCTTGCCTAGAGATCTTCCCTCCTTGGAACTCAGCCTATCAAGTAGTTTAGGATTTATGGGCACCAGAGTATTAAAAAGGGTGGTGGCGGTCGGTGGTGGTGTGGCCCACTCCTGTAATCCCAGCTCCAGAGGCTGAGACTGGAGGATCACAGGATCAAGGCCAGAGGCAGCCTGTGCAACTTATCAAGACCCTACCTCAAAATAATAATTACAAAAAAAAGGTAGGGAAGGGCATGCAGCTCAGTGGTGGGGCGCTTGCCTAGCATCTGCCAGGCTCTGGGTCCGTCCCCCGCCCCCCCGTGCAGGTATGCGCACTGCACACTCAGCTGTCGCCATGTGCCTCCCGTCGGGAAGGAAAGCGTGCTTTTCAACACTTTGAGCCCTTGGTTTTGGCTTCCAGGTCAAGATGGCCACAAAGATTCACAGCACAGCTGTGGCTTCCGGGTCGAGGTGGCCACCAGGCTTCGCAGCACAAGCTGTGGCTTCTGGGTCGAGGTGGCCACAAGAATTGGCAGCACAAGCTGTGGCTTCCGGGTCAAGGTGGTCGCCAGGCTTCACACCACAGGCGGGGAACTGCAAGGAGCAAACCAAGGGCCGCGGCGGAAGCGAGTCTCCCCGGGCTTCTCTCCTTCCTCCCCTTCTTCCCCCCACCCCCGCATCTCTAGGCAGGGGCGGGGTCAGCCTGGCCGGAAGGGGCGTGGCGCGGGCCGCGCACACCTTCCGGCGCCCGCCGTTTTGACGGGAGCGCGCGAGCGGACTAGATGACGTCACGAAGGGCGCGGCGCAGCGGGCACAAGTGGCTGCGCATGCGCGATAGGCTTTTTCTGCTCCCAACCCTGAGCGTGCCGCGAGTGTTTTCTATGCAGGGGCTCAGGGCGGAAGCCGCCTTCCTGGCTGCCGTCGGGAAACCGGAAGGAGCTCCTGAGCCGGCGGCCCTGCGGCGGAAGTGGACGCCGGGCGTCTGTGAGCGAGACCTCTGCCTTACTTAGCAAGTAACTCTAGTAACGCTAGACGCTGTGATAACTGCAGTCATGGTAGTAACCGCGAGGGCTGGGCTGTGGCTCCGTTAGTAGCGCCGCTCTGCGCGCTCTGAGGCCCTGGGTTCGATCCCCGGCCCCGCAAAGGATGGGAGAAGGACCTGGCAGCCACTCCCAAAACAGTCAGCCATGGAAAACCCTGTGGATGGCAGAGAAGCACTGACATGGTGCCGGGCATGGCCCAGTGTCGGGGAGTGGTTCGTTCTGTTGTACATCGGGTCGCTATGAGGTGGACCCAACTCGACCGCACCTAACAACAACAGCCTCAGAAGTGCTGTGTGTGTTGGAGGGAGCTCGTCTCCCCAGAACCCTTGGGTGTCAGCCAGAACAGGAAGGCCGGTTCAGCAAAAGTTAACAAGTCTCCTAAATCCTAGCCGACTTTGTTTATTTTTGTCTCCGGGCGAGATGGTGGTTGGTCCACGTTCTAGCGTGTGCTAGATTAACCATTAACTGTACATGATTACAGCGATTGGCGGGAGGAGAGGAGGAAATTGGCAGTGCAAAGAAAACACGTGGAACCTAGAGCTCTGTCCCAGGAGGGTGAGGTTGATGGAAATCCAGTGAATTTCGCCAGTCAGCCCTCCCTCTTTACTCTGAACTTATTAAAGTTTGAATCGGAGGACCTAATTTGCAGCAAGTAAAATTTAGACTAGAAACCAGAAATAATATAAATCTGGCTCTCAGGCTAGAAATACACGAATTTGGGACTAAAGGAGGCTATAGATGTCTACCAGAGAAGTGGGGTAGTGTTGGTGACCCCATCTTGTCTGGCCTGGATCAACTTGCCAAATTAGGGAGGACAAAACTTTGGGAGGTGCTGTGAGGGTTAAGGCCTGAAGCCATAGCCCTTTGGCATCCAATCCTGTCAGATCTTGGAAGCTAAGCAGGTTCAGGCCTGGTTAGTCCTTGGATGGGAGACCGCCTGGGAACACCAGGTGCTGTAGGCTTGGGAGAAGGACCCGGCAACCCACTCCCAAAAATCAATCCGCCATGAATCAACCCAATGAACAGTAGAGAAGCACTGACAATAGTGTTTCACCTATTGTAGATAGGGTTACTATGAGTCGGACACCAACTTGACGGCACCTAACAACAACAACAACAAATGAGGTTTAATGGGGAGGCTGTAGGTAGGTTTCCTGGTGTACCAGTGGCTGGCGTTAAGAGTTCCCTGCTACTGTTTGCTTCTAGGCCCTTCCTCACGTGTCCGGAGCTGAGAAGCAACCCAAGGAGCGGAACAGTGGCTGGCTAAGGAGGCCGTGCCTGATGTCCAGATCTCATGTCCCTCCAAGCCCCCGACTGCTGGTCGCAGCTGCGCAGCAGAGCCTGAAGGTGGGAAAGCGGCGGCGTCCACCGCCCGCCGTCTGTCTCCACTTAGCGGGAGAGGTGCTGGCCGTGGCGCGGGGTCTCAAGCCGGCGCTGCTGTACGATTGCAACTGTGCAGGAGGGCTGGCACTTCAGGGCTATCTGGAGGAGCTGCAGGGGCTGGGCTTCCTGCCCCGGGGGCTGCACGTCCTGGAGGTTGGAGACAGCAGCCTCGTTGTCAGTCCCGAGCATGCATGCAGACACTTGGGCCGCGCGCTGCTTGGCATGGTCGCCTTGGTGGACGTTTCCAGTTCCCGTCCTCACCCTTCCGTGTGTTCCTGGGAGCAGCGTGAGGACCTGCGGGCCCTTGTGGCCGAGATCCTTGTGCATTTGCAGGGGCTGCCAAGGGCCCCAGCGCCAGGAGTCTCTCGCAGCAGCCTGCGATGCTCAGCCTGGAACCTCTGCACTGTGTTCGGGCTCCTCCTGGGCTACCCGGTCTCTTACACCTTCCACCCTCACCAGGGAGTTGACAGCTGCCTGGCCCTCACCCCCCTCCGCGTGTTCACTGCCCGGATGTCATGGTTGCTGGGTCAGAGCCCAGTCCTGCTCTATTCCTTCAGCGTCCCCGAAAGCTTGTGCGCAGCCCTGACGGATATTCTGCACGCCTGGGAGGAAGACCTCAGCACCCGATTTAGCACCCAGAGTGACTTTGCCGACCTCTGCGTTGACTCTGAGGTGGTCACGCTGCCGGCTGTGGCCCTCTGACTTTCCCCGTCCTCTGCTGTGGAAGGTGAACGATCCTCTCTGGGCTGGGGATGTCACGTAGGAATCATGTCGAGTGTCAATGTCAGGTGTCTTGAGAGCGCGAGGGAAGAAGGGTGTGAGCATCTGGCCCCGTATGCACATGGGAATAGGTGAAGGTGGTGGTGGAAGCCTGGGTAGTGTGTTTGCATTTCTTTTTTTGCAGTACTAGAGGTTGAGCCCAGAGCCTCTCGCCTGCATGCTCTGCAAGTGCTGGACCGCTGAGCTGCACCCCCAGCCGAATTTTTTACTTTTTGAGACAGGGTCTCGCTAAGTTACGCAGACTGCCTCTGGTCTCGAACTTGTGATCCTCCTGCCTCCGCCTCCCAAGCTGCTGGGATTACAGGCGTGTGTCTCTGCATTTGCCATTTCTATGGCAGGATGTCCTCTGTGCTTAGCAGTGGTGTCTGTTCATTTTTCATTGGACAGGAGGTAGGAGGAAACAGATGATAGGGGAAAAGAAGGGTTGTGGGGGGCAGGCAGGATATCCTTGGATGGCAACCTGCCCTAGGTGGATGGCGTCTTCTAGGAAGGGAGGAGGGCTGTGGGCATGTCTGCGTGTTTACGTCCCTCCAGCTGGACTGGGTGAAGGATAGTAGACCAGGGCGCGGAAGTGGTGTGCTATTCAGGAATAAACAGAGAGTTATTTGCGCCTGTGGTGTGTTACTCAGGAATAAACAGAGAGTTCCAGGGAACAGCCGAGGAGGTTTATTTATGGCAGGTTAAAAAAATAACAAAGCCAGGAACCCCAGTTTATTTGGAGGGAACACCCACATTTTTAAAATAAATACCCACATCTTTGGAGTCTTTTCATTAAGTTGTTTGCTTCCCATTTTTAGCCCAGGGGGCCGTCCCACGCGTTTCAGCTCATCAGGTTGTCTTTGTTGGCCAGGAACACTGCCAGTGCTGTGGCGATCACCACCATCAGGATCGGGAGCCACTGGTCACACGGCCTCTGTGGGGAGGGAGGGGGACAGGAGGAAGCAGCCATGAGGTAGTTGGAGAAAAAGAACTCTGCTCCAGCCAGGGGAAAAGCTGGGGTTGATGTCAGAGAAGAAGCATTTGCTTCTCTGTCTTTCTCACTTTGTGTCACCTTCTTTGGGATAAAACTGCTTCTCCAGTGGTGCCTGGCCTGGGGAGCCATGTCCAGTAGGGCAGAAAATCACTCTGCAAATTTCGATTCTCTGTGCACGTGCCTCATGCTTGTGCTCTGCTCTCTCTGTCCTTGTCACACTAGGACTAAAACAACCCCTTTTCATACTTGAGGTCATATGGGTTGAATATTCCCTCATCGTAACTGCTTGGGACGAAGAGGGTTTCAGGTTTGGAGGTTTTTTTTTTTTTTTTTTTTTTTTTTTTAATATCTGCATACATTTTTACCAGTTGAGCAGACTGGACTGAAAAGCAGATCTGAAATCCCAAATGCTATGAGACCTGAAATGCCTTAAAATCTGAAACTTTGTGAATGTCATCTCCATGCTCAAAGGGTTTTTGATTCAGAGCATCCCAGATTTCGGAGTTTTAGATTAGAGATGCTTGTTGGGCAGGAGTTGTAGCTCAGTAGTAGCGTTGAGGCTGTGGGCACAGGGAAAAGAAAGTGGACATCAGGAGTTCCCAGCCTGGAGGAGCCTTTCCTTCCGGGTTCAAGAATGCCATGAAAATGGGGCCCAGAGGCACAGGGCCAGTGTTCCTGTCGCAGTTGCTGTCCTGCTGGCGTTCTGTAAACCAGGAGGCGTGGGACAGGATGACCCGCTGCTGCTGTGGGCCGAGGCATTTTACCTGTGAGACTGGGCATAAGAAGGAGCTGTCCCCCATCACGCAGAGCGGATGGGAAGGGGGAGCTCTTACTCTGGGAGGCGGCTGCTGGCTCGGCTCTTCTCGGCAGTGCTGCAGCTCATGCAGACAGGAAAGGTGCTCGGCACCTAGGTCATCTGACCTGGAACGCACTTCTCTGCACTGGGGAGAACATCAACAAGGTCGCACCGGCCGATTCTGTGCGGGACAGAACCAGGGAGGAGGCTGCCTTGCTTGGGGCGCTCCTTCCCCCTCTCTGCGTGAACCACTCTCCCCTCTCAGCCATCCTCGGAGTCTGTCTTCCATCTCGCCCAGTTTGTCTGGAATGTGTTCAGTCGAATGATTGATGATGCTGCATAGACTACATTTTATACTTGTCAGTGCTTTCATGTGACAGTGGATAAGCCAGTGTATAAGGCAGAAAACATGAGTTCCTACAGCACCTAGAAGTAATTTTAGTACAAGTCTCTTCCCTGGGAGCTAGTTGCTTGTGAAGGCTTCCAGGGCTATGTATGTTTGTGTGTGTGTACATAGGACAGTTTTTGCTCTTTAAGACACCATGTAACCTGGGCATGATGGCACATGACTGTTATCCACGCATGCTGGAGGCAGAAGCCCGAGGATCACAA
The DNA here is from genome assembly GCA_007922755.1 of Pedetes capensis. Classification (NCBI taxonomy): domain Eukaryota; kingdom Metazoa; phylum Chordata; class Mammalia; order Rodentia; family Pedetidae; genus Pedetes; species Pedetes capensis. The sequence continues at coordinate 150,057 of VMDO01000503.1, forward strand.
GTTTGAGGTTAGCCTAGGCAAAAGACTCAGGCAGACTCTGTCTCAAAAAGAAAAAAAAAAAAAAAGAAAGAAAAAAGAAAAAAAAGCAAAAATACTCTCCTTAAATAAGTAAATAGACATAATATAAAGCTTTAAGGTACTCCGTGTGGGACAAAGTTTGAGAAGTTAATGTGTTGATCACGTATTTGAATTTAGGTTGGCTTTCTAAAAGGTAACTAATAAAACCTTGAATAGGGGTTGGTGTGGGAGATGGACCCGGCAACCCACTCCCAAAAATCAATCCACCATTGAAAACCCTATGAACAGCAGAGAAGCACTGACAATAGTGTTTCGCCTGTTGTATGCAGGGTCACTATGAGTCGGATACCGACTCGATAGCACCAAACAACAACAACAACAACAACAACAGGTTGGTGTCGATGAGGAAGGGAAAAGATGGACAAGTCTGTCCAAAAGCAAAGACGTTTTGGCAGGCGAATGAGTACCTGTGGGCATCCGATCGCAGTTTAAACTTGGAAGTCCCTGCTCTCTGGCAGTCTCCCCGCAGCCCCCAGGCCCGGCTCACCTCCTTTTCCTTGGCTTGGAGCTGCAGAGTCGTCTTTTGCAGCTGGTCTCTGAGCTCTGGGTCTTTCTCCTCCCCTGTATCCTCAGGCTCTGCTTCCTTGCAGGAGGGCTTTGGATTCCACACAGGCAAAGCCTGATCTAGAAAAGCAGCCAGATGCTCAGTGCCAGCGAGGCCCACACCAGTGCGGAAGGGCCCTGTGGCTTCGGGAGAACCCCTAGGCGTGGGGGGTGGGGAGGGAGCTGGCGGGCCTTGCCCTTGTTGGACCGAATGGGGTGGAATTCTCTGGGCATAAGAATTCCCCAGGGACCTGCTCATCCTGGGTAGACAGAGTTTGCACTCCTTCAGGGCAAGACTGGCATCTTATATTTCTTTGTCTCTCCAGTCTTATTGGATAGTTTTAATGAATACTTATCAATTGAATCTCTTTGGTTATATGTCCCATTATTTCTAGTCTATCAGGTATATTGCAAATGTTTGCATTTAACTCCTTTGCATTCTCATTTCAAAGTCATAAAACTGGCGGTCACAGCCTAGAACTTATCTTCATGTGGTGAAAGATGTTTTTTTTCCAGCCACTTTGCACTCTTAATCTTGGTGAAAAGAAAACTGGGCTAGGAATCAGAAATTCAGGATTATTGTTTTAGCTCTGTCTTTAATTTGTATGCCCAAAGACCTTCATCTTCTCACCCATATCGTCCGGGCATAATAATTTCTACCTTTTGTTACACCCAGTGGGTGGGAGGAGAAAGCAACGGGCCGGGTGTCGTGGGTCAGTGAGGAGCCATTGCGGGCTCTGTGTGCGTGATGAAGTCTCAGGAAGCGTGGGCAGCAGACCTCTTAGTGCTGCAGCGAGGACTCGAGTATGCTCCGTGGTTTGGGGCTGGGATTTGTCAGGTCAAGTGTGTAAAAACTGACATGAGATTCTGTGTTGAAAATCAATTTATTGAGATGTTCAACATAGACATGTTGTCAGAGAAAGTAGAGATCCTTTTTCACAGTTTCTGTGCCTCTCAGAATAGAAGCCTCGCTGGTTAGCGTGTCCCCAGGGCCAGCAGTCATTCTTCAAAGGACTCCCCTGCGTGGGTGACCTAACTGACCTCTGGAGCTAGGTGGGGCTCCGAGAGAGCATGTGGTCCATCCTCCTGCCTCTAGGCAGGCAGGGAAAGGCAATGTCTTAGAATGGGTGGTAGTAAGTGTGCTGGCCTGTCCTTAAGAGATTCTCCTGTTCCTGAAGCTGTAAGGATCGATTCTGTAGCAGACCTGTTGGAAAAGACAAGGAACTGGCCGTGCTAGCAGATGACCGTAGAGCCTCTTTTCAGACCTTTGCCTAGAGCCTTAGTTGTTAAAGATGTCCCATCTGATACCAGTTGAGTTTGTCCCTCAAAATTTACCTGTTGAGGTCCTAACCCCTAGTACCTCAGTGACTTTCTTTAGATACAGAATCTTTAAAGAGGTAGGCATGAAAAAAAAATGAGGTCATCAATCCAGATAGCTGTGTCCTCCGAAGAAGGAGACGTTAGACACAGACAGGCTTCAGGGAAAGATGATGCGGTGACGGAAGGAGAAGATGGGCCTCTGGGAGGCCCAGTAAGGAGGCCTGGGGTAGCGTCTTTTCCTCAGAGCCTTCAGAAGGAACCAGCCCTGCTGCTACCTTACTTTGGACTTCTCACTCCAGAATCGTGAGACGATATATTTCTGCTCTCCAGTCACCTGTCTGTGGTATTGTGTTACAAGTAGACCATCTTTGTGGCATCCGATCCTGTCAGATCGGAAGCTAAGCAGGGTCAGGCCTGGTTAGTTCTTGGATGGGAGACCCCCTGGGAACACCAGGTGCTGTAGGCTTGGGGGAAGGACCTGGCAACCCACTCCCAAAAACAATCAGCCATTGAAAACCCTATGAATAGTAGAGAAGCACTGACAATAGTGTTTCGCCTGTTGCACGTAGGGTCACTACGAGTTGGATACCAACTTGCTGGCACCTAGCAACACCACCATGTGAAAGCCACATCTCTGCTGACATGTTACTTTGGAAGTAAAGCCTTCCTGCATGTGCCTATATGAAATGTTGTTGTTGGGTGCCTTGAGTCTCGTCCGACTCACAGCGACCCTCCCAGGGTTTTCCAAGGCTGCCTGTTTTGGGATTGCCTTGGGAGTGGATTTCCCAGTCTTTCTCCCATTTTTGCAGTGCTGGGGCTGGAACCTGGGGCCTCAGAGAGTGCAGAGTGGCACTCTCCCAACTGAGCTACGCTCAACCCTTATATCAAATAGTGATTATTTTTTCTTGAATCTGCTTTACTTTTGTGGTTATTGTGGCTTGACGTACATTGCTCTTCCCCGTGGAGAGCCTCCACAGGCCGTGGGCCTTACTTGGAATGCACGTGTCCTGAGGGAAGGAGCTGGCAGGTTTGGCTGTCACTCTGTGCAAATGTCCAGGGCGCCTGACGCAAGACAGGGGTGTGGTAAGCAAAGGTCTAGGTGGCATGAGAGGAGAGCCACTGTAGGAAGCCTAAAGCCCGGAAGTGTGCCATTCTGGTGGGAACGTGAGTGCTGGCCACTGGCGAGGAAGGAGTGGAGAGGAAGGGGAGCCGGGTGACCGTGGCTTAGGAAGCCTTGCACGAAGGGCCTGGCTGCCCAAGAGGTAGGGCTGGAGGTGCCAGGCCCGCCCTTGTCCCGCCTCCTCGGGCCGCAGGAGCCCCCTGGGCCAGGGGGAGACTGGGGTTGGGGGAGCCTTACCTTGCAGCTGCCGCACTCTGGTCGCCAGGGTGCGTCTCTCCTCCTCTGACCTTCTCAGGCGATCTGAGAAAGAGACAGGGCGACCCACAATGGAGGAGCCCAGCCTAAGGACCTCCCTCCCGGGGCTTGAGATCAGGGCCTGGCACTGTCCCGGCTGTGGCCTCCAATAGGAGTCAGAGAAGCTGCTCTGTCTTCTACTCGCCCCGCTGGGGGAGAGGCAGCCAGCCCTGCGCACCTGCTCCGCAGCCGGGGTCCGAGTCAGTGCTGGGTTGCGGGTCGTAGTCACTGTGGCTGTGACTGGGAGGCCCTGGCTCTGTCCTGTGTTTGCACTGACCTTTCCCTTTCAGATGAGGAATGTGGCCTTGACACCTGTGACTAACAGAGAACTAACAGAGGAGCTGTGGTTTGGCCCAGGGGGATGGGGCTGGAGAGGGAGCTCTACAGGATCCTCTCTGGTGACAAAGTTAATTTCCCTCTTGGATGATTAGAATGGCCACGCCTTCCCCTCCAGGTGAAGTGAAATCCTAAGGTGAGGCCAGCAAACAGCCAAGCCCTTCCTCTGACCGTCCACTCTCAGCCAGGGTTCCCTCGCTACCTTGTAGGTCCCTGGTCTCAGGGCTGCACGGGTCTCCGTCCCCTTGCAGGTGCTCGATCCTGGCGCGCAGTGCCTGGTGCTCTTTCTCCAGGAGCCTCAGGGCCTGGTTCATCTGGGCGTCTCTGCTGTCCGCTCCCTGCGAGGGAGGAGGGGCGGCCCAGACACAGGTTGAGAGGTGAAGGGGTGTCGGGGATGGAAAGACAGGGAAGTGTTTTGTTGTTGTTTTGTTTTTTGCTGGTGTGTGTGCTTCCTTTAGCTCCGTCCTGTTCCTCACCTTTCTAAGGGCGCATTTGCCTTCTGATCATTCACAAGACGCTGTTCCCACACCTTGGCAAATCCCCAAGATATTGTTGGTGTTCCATGCTGAGTCACGCATGTCCGACTCACAGCGACCCTCATAGGGTTTTCAACGGCTGATTGTTTCGGGATTGCCTCAGGAGTGGATTGCCACGTTCTTCTCCCAGTTTTGCCGTGGTAGGAATTGAACCCAGGACCTCAGAGACTGCAGAGCGGCGCTCTACCAACTGAGCTAAATCCCAGCCCTCAGATCTGCACACCGAGTCTGAGCTTTTCTAGATGTTTTCACTTTCTTTTTCCTTCTCTTTCTGGCACTACTCATTTTCAGGGGCGCGGGCAGGGTGATTTTCACAGAGAATTTAGATTTAAAACCCACAGAGCAGCTCCCTAAGGATTGCCTTATTCCACGTGATGGGAAGAAGGAAACAGTAGAGACTGAGCCGTGGTAACACGGAGGGGCCCGTGAGGCTCCCTCCTTTGGGAAATCTCACACCACCACCTTTCGCTCATGGTTCTTCTCATCCCTGTCTCAGGAAAGTTGTAAAAACCCCCTTTGGAGATGGATCCTCAAACTTCCAAAACAAGTAAGCAAAATCTACACTATGCAATAGCTAATTTGTATTTGGTGCTTGTGTGTGCCTGCCATTAAGGTCAGTGCTTACGTTGATTATTGTATTTAATCCATGCAACAACCTCATGACGTAAGTACTATTAGTGTCCTTGTTTTACAGGTGAGGAAACAGAGGCTGAAGAGGTTAGTTAACTTTTCTTTTTCTTTTTTTTTTTTTTTCAGTACTAAGGGTTGAACCCAGGGCCTCAAGCTTACATGCATTGCAAGTGCTGGACCACTGAGCTGCACCCCCAACCCATTGTTTACTTTCTGAGACAGCGTCTCGCTAAGTTACGCAGACTGCCTCTAGTCTTGAACTTGCCATCCTCCTGCCTCTGCCTCCCAAGCCGCTGGGATGACAGGCGTGCGCCACCATGCCCGGCCTAGTTAGTTAACTTTTCTAAGGTAACAGATCGCAAATGATAGAACTTTTGAGAAAGCCAGGGGTCCACTCTACCAATTAAAAACATTGGCTGGGTGTGCTGATTAGTAGCTAAAAATAAGTTAGTGACATGAGTGCTGTGCAGAATAGTGGCAGGTTGTAACTGGGCGCTGTCCTGGGATGGAGTTGGGACCGTGGGCCGAGGAACATCTCAGCCCGGTCCTTTGCGTGTGGATGGTGTCATTCCAGCGAGCACTTAGTCCATTTGTGTGAGCAGCACAGGCGTCCTTACTGAACTCACAATTACATTTCAGAGCCCACACGGTGAGTTTCTTACAAAGTGGGCAGTGGGGAATGGAAAGCTCGGTGCTCTCTGCTGCCGTGGGGCCCCAGCCCAGGAGTGGCTTCCCCACCCGCTCCTTCCCCCGGCCCAGGGCCCCGTACCTGCAGTTTGGCCTGAAGCACGTGGAGTTGGCTCTCCAGCTCTCTGTGCTGGGCCCCTAGGGTCCTCCAGTCCTCCTTCAGAGCCTCGTACTGGCTCCTCCACTCCTCACACTTCTGCTCTGCCAGGGCCAGGGACCGCTGAGGAGAGGGGAGAGGAAGGGTGCAGGGGACCGCTCCCCCGCCAGAGCCAGGCTGGGGGCAAGGGCCGCAGGGGCACACTGCCACCTCATTCAGTGTTAAAATATCCAATGCTGCCGTATTGGATGAGAAGTTTCCGGGGGCTGTGCAGCCCCCTCCTTTGCCTCCCCGAGCTGCCCCGCACCTGCGCGCTGTGCAGCTGCTGCTCCGCGCTCAGTTTCTCCTCCAGCACTTTCTGCAGCGACTCCTTGGCCTTCAGCTCATAGCTGTTCTTCTGGTCTTCCATCTCCAGGAGCACCTTTTTGATTCCCCACGGCGGGTATTTCTGTAAAATGGACGCAATTCGATAAACACACTGAGCTTCCGTGTGCCAGGTGCTGCACTGGGACACACACAAAAGAATCCCGTCCCGGGTCCAGCACAGAGGCCCGAGGAATCGGGGGGCCTTTCATTCCGGGCTGGAGCTGAGCGGGGAGAGTCCCTCAGGCGAGGTGCCCTGGTTTGCTGGGCACTGGGCCCTAGACCTCCTGCAGGCTTTTGAGACCCACTGTGTCCGATGGCTCACCTGCATAAGCCTGCCCCATTCTCCCCGACTTCCTATCTCAGTGACCAGCAGCAGTGTCCGGCCTACCTCCCAGGCTGAGAACTGGGGAGTCACCCTTTCTCCTCTCTCCATTGTTAGGTATCATCGAGTCGTGTCTGACTCATGGCGACCTTTACAGGGTGTTCAGTGGCTGACTGTTTTGGGATTGCCTCAGGAGTGGGTTGCCACATCCTTCTCCCATTTTTGTGGTGCTGGGAATCAAACCTGGGACCTCAGAGACTGCAGAGCAATGCTCTACCAACTGAGCTAGATCCCAGCCCTGCCCCGCCATAGCCACTTGGTAATTGAGCCTTGTCACACCGACTTCCCAAGCAGCTCAGGCCTGTCTCCTGTCCAGCCCTACTGCCCTCCCTCAATTCAGATCTGATCCATACTATCATGTGAGTTAATGCAGCTGTCTCCCTGTCTCCACACCTCGCACCCTTCAGTACCTTCTCGATTGGAGGGTTCTTTCTGAAACACATCTGACCATGCCCTTCCTGGGCAGATCTCTCAGTGTCCGATGATCAGGTCCAAATTCCTTTCCATGGCTACCTACAACCCAGGTTTTCCTTCTGTGCTGCTTCCACCCCAGCTGGACCCTTGCACGTCCCCTAACCATTGTGCGTTTTGGTGTCTGCCATTGCCTGGGCAGCTTCTTTTGTCTAGAGCCTCCTTACCCACTCTTCACCTGGCTAACCTCTGTTCATGATCAAGATTCGGTTCTGGTAAATCTTGACTAACTACCGCTATCCCCTGACTTCTTATGGATTAGCTCCGTAGCTTTTCTTCTTCTTTTTTTTCTCCTTCTCCTCTTCCCCCCCTCCCTTGCTGCTGAGCCTCAAATCCAGGCCCTTGTGCATGCTAGGCAAGCACTCTACATTCAGCCACCTCCCCAGCCCCATGTAGCTTTTCTTGTTGTTAGGTGCTATTGCGTTGGTGTCTGACTCAGCGACCCTACGTACAACAGTCAAAGCATTATTGTCAGTGCTTCTCTGCTATTCATAGGGTTTTCAATGGCTGGTTGTTTTTTGGGAGTGGATTGCCAGGTCCTTCTCCCAAGCCTACAGCCCCTGGTATTCCCAGGCAGTCTCCCATCCAAGGGTTAACCAGGCCCGACCCTGCTTAGCTTCCGAGATCTGACGGGATTGGAGATCATGGTGGTATGGCTGCAGGCAGCTTTTCTTAGTGTTCACATAATACCTCTGCATACCTTCCCTGCACTCCTTTTTTTTTTTTTTTTTTTTTTTTTTTTGGTGGTACTTGGGTTCAACCCCAGGCCTTGCCCATACTTTGTAAGTCCTCTACCACTGGATTGCACTCCCGGCCCATTTTGAATCAGGGTGTCGCTGGGTTACGCAGGCTGCCCCTGGCTTCCAGCTCATGATCCTCCTCCCTCCTCCTCCCTCTGCCTCCTGAGTCGCTGCGGTTACAGGTGTGTGCCACTGTGCCCTGCTGTTCTACTCTGTTGACTCATCTCTCACCCTTACTGGATTGTAAACTCCTTCAGAGCACAGCATGCCGTTGCCACTGCTGTATAAAAAGAAAACTCTTAGGCTGCAAGGATCTGAGAGTTCCTGGTAGACTCAGGGTTTTAAAATCAGTCCCTCTGCATTTCAAGATTCCTCCTGGCTTTGGGCTCAGAAAAAGCTGTAAGAACAGGCTGCAGACTCACCGGGAGTCTTGCGCTCCTCAGGCCCTGCATCTTTGTGCCCCGTGGTTTGGGGCCAGGCAGGCAGGTTTTACTGTCTCCTCCACATTACCCACGGCGTAGGCAGCAGCCCAGATCATGCAAATTTAGACATCAATGCGAACCGTTTCCCGTTAGCTTTGGAGTTGCCTGAAAATTCGTATTTGGATGTGACTGGGCATTGTTTTTGGAATTTTTATTAAAAGCCCAATCCAGGAGTGATCGCTTGAGGTCATGTATGGCAGTTGGCCCAGTTACTGGGCTTAACCGTGCTGGTCCCTGGCCAGCTTCACCCCCCCATTGAAAATGAATAGACTAACATTCTGAATTATATGTCAGGCTCTTATGAGCTTGGTTGGTGTGGTTTTGTTCATAAGAGCCTAATGAAACAGGTTATATTGAAAAATCTGTGGGTCAGGAAACCCATGTGGTTATTGTTAGGTGCTGTTGAGTTGGGTCTGACTCATAGTGACTCTCATAGGGTTTTCAATGGCTAATTGCTTTGGGATTGCTTTGGGAGTGGATTGCCATGTCCTTCTCCCATAGGAAACCTATAGACTATGCAAACTGTGTTTTCCTGAAATACCCTAACCACACAGCCAACACTACTTTCTGTCTCTTACTCCACAGAGAAGAAGTTGGCCTGCTTCCCGCCATTTTTTATTTGACATCTGCCCACCCATCAGGCCTCTGTCACTTCTCAAGTGTGGAAACTGTTTCTTTCTGTTTTACTAATACAAGATTAGGCCAAATAAAGAGATGAGAGAAACTAGATGCGAATGTCACAGAAAAGCTAAAAGTCACACTCTTCCTTTCTTCCAGAGGTTGCACCTAGAAGAAAGTCTCCTATAGAATAAAAACCATGTGTCAAGGCTTCTCATGATAGCTAACTCATCTCTGCAAAGATCGGCCCCGCTGAAGCTTAGCTGGTGGCGCGCGTCTTTCCCAAGGGCTGTTCTCTGTAGTTTTGGGAATTTGCGAGGCTCCGCTGGAATCAACAGCATGCTTAGTGCTGAGATCCTTCCCAGGAAGCAAAAGGAAAGAACCCCGGGAGAAAGAGAGGGGAGTGTAATTTGGCAAATCGGGGACCAAAGGGAGAACTAGCAGTCAGAACTAAGAGCAAGCGTGTTAATGTGTAGCTGGCAGCAGTTCTAGCAAACAGGATGGGCGTCCGAGCCTTCCCGTCTGATTCAGATTCGGAGCTGGAAGCTGGAAGCGCCGTCCGGAGTGCTTACCTGGGTGCAGGTGTAGAGCCGGTTCTCTAAGGACCTCAGCTTGCTCTTCAGTTTGTCTTCGTTAAGCTGGCCCTAGAGCACACGGCAGAGTGAGTAAGCAAGCAGGCTTGTTCCAAAGCAGTCTGCAGAGAGACCGACGGTGCTCCCATCCCACTGCCCGGCGCGTGGCCGGTGTTCAAGCAGTGCTGAAGTCCCTCGGGGGGCAAAGATGGCAGGTCCGTGCGAAGAGAGGAGGGTCTTCGCTTTCTCTGGACCGGGGTGCGGACCATTCTGACTGGCCCCAAGTCCTCCTCCTGCCCTGAGGTTCTCGATCAGATGGCTCAGATATGTTTCCAAGCTGCTCTTTCTCCCTCGGTACTGCTTTTGCTGTGGGCACTTCTGCACTCCTCACCTCTCAGCCCTGCACCTGGGCTTTGACCCACAAATAAGGCTAAGGGGTCTCCCTTCGCACGGGGGTGTGTATCCTCTTACTCCCTGTTGGGGGTTACACTGCCGTCCTCTCCTCAATTTATGTGTTGAAGTTTGAACCCCCAGTACCTCAGAATAGGACCATATTTGGAGGTCGGATCTTTACACGGGTAATTAAAACTCAGTGCTTAGTGTGTGTCCCAATCTAATATGCCTGAGGTCTTTGTAGAAAGAGGAGGCCAGGACATAGGGAGACAGTGAGGAGAGACCATGGGAAGACGCGGGGAGAAGGTGGGTATCTGTAACCAGGGCGAGCCCGGAGGAGAAGCCCGCTCTGTCTGCATTTGGGTCTCTGACTTAGTCTCCACAACTGTGAGAAAATAAATGTTTGTGGTTGCAGGCCTCTGGTCTGGAGTGTTTTGTTATGGCAGCCCTAGCATACAGGCATCCCTTGGTATCCTGCAGGGATTGGGCCACCTGTCCCCATGCCAAAGTCCATGGCTGCTCAAGTCCCCTGTATAAAGCAGTGTAGGATTCGCATAGGACCTCAGCACATCCTCCCATGTCTCAAAGTCACCTCTAGCCAACTCTCAATGCAGGATAAATGGTTGCTCTGCCATGGTGCTCACAGACTAATAAGACGAGAAAAGCTTGCTTTCTTTCAGTTATTTGTGCTCTGAGGTTGGCTGACTCTGAAGTTGTGGAGCCTGTGGGTATGGGGGCCCACTGTTCTACTACACGTGCTCCCCCCCAGTGCCTCAGGACTCCAGATGAGAAATCCTTTAAGAAAGTGAGAAACGGAGGGAAAAAACAGGGCAATGTGAGAGGGCTTCCTACAAAGCTATGTTTCACTTATTCATCAGCTGGCCCAGTCTAGTGTGTGTGTGTGTGTGTGTGTGTGTGTGTGTGTGTGTGCACGCGTGTGTGTGCATGTGTGTGTGTGTGTGTGTGTTTGCAGTATTTGGGGGGCTGAACCCAGGGCTTCACAAATACTTTGCCAGAGCTCTACAGCTGAGAGGCACCCCTAGCCCTTTGTGTATTTTTTATCTTAAGACAGGGTCTCGCAGGCTCCCTCTGGCCTCGAATTTGAAGTCCTCCTGCCTCAGCCTCCGGAGTCCTTGGGATCATAAGCATGAGCCACCGCGCCAGCTTTTTTCCTTAATGGTTGGCACCTAATAGCGTGCTGGATGTTGCAAGTTTCCTTAATCTCAAGGCTGTGTATAGAAAGGTGGGCAGAAGGGACGGCTCCCTGTTTTCTAATTCTTCAGCATTTTCAGCTGCGTAGTTAACAACTTCACTGATGCCGCGTTGCTTCCGCCTGTGGACTTCTCCCTTTTGACCAGTTACATGTCTTTTTCTTCCTGCCCTGAGTTTTAGTTCAGGTGGATCTGTCTAGGGGGTGGGGGCGCCATCAGCGATGGCCAGTGTCCCAGACAAGGGGCCACCCGGTTTTTGTATTCCTTCTTTTCCATCCAGGCCCTGGAGACGCTTGTGGGGTGCAGAAATTCCACTGCCTTTCCAGCTTGAGGTGCCCTGGCCCCTCTCAGCCAGGCAGCCTGGATGTTTCCACCCCGCACGGCGTTTCTGGTCTGCAGCAGCTGAGGCCTGCACCCTCCGTGAGCGTTGGGGTGCCCAGGGGAGGCAGGCAGGAAGTGGTAGCTCACAGCTCCTGTTTTGATCTTGTTTGGCCGATTCTCCTAACCATCGGGGCCAGGGTGACCCCCGCCCTTTCTGCTTCCTGTGTTACTCAGCTGGGCCTTGCAAAAGCAAAAACTTTTGCCCAAACCAATTTTTTAAGTGCCTCTTGCTGTTAATGTTTTTCTCGGTGTCTCATGTGAGCGGGAGCGGAGAGTCAAGGATTTGGCATCCACGGTAACCACAGGGCCTTGGAACAGAGAAAAGAGATGGACAAAGACTTCCACTGTTTGGGCCTCGGAGTAACTGGCAGAACAGCTGCATTCCCCACGGTGGCCTGTTTACTGTCAGACCACAGGTCCTGAAAACAACGGCTCCACGCCCACCTTCCAGGGTCCTGATCTTCCAACTTCAGCCATTTCCCTTCACCGAAATCCTCCTCTGTAAAATGAAACCCCACCCCACCACGCTGAAGGATCATCTTGCTATAGCTTGGAAAGAAAACAGCCTCAAGACAATCTTCAAATTCCTCCGGCTTGGCTCCTGTCCTTACTGGGCAGCCCCTCTCTCCGTGTTCTGTAGTATGGCTTTTGTTCAATGTTTCGCCTCTTCCAACTGTTTTTGTCTTTTAGCCCAGCCTCTGATTACTTTTCCATTCATATTGCAATACAAGACAATCCGTGGTTGCCCCTTCCGTGGGGACGAGGGACCACCCAAGTCTGAGGCTTGGATAAAAATCTCTTGTCCACCACTCTGCCTCCCCAGACTCCCGAGGCAGTCAGGAAAGTTGCAGCTAAGTGGTTGCAAATTGGGCATGGAGTTTCCCGGCCTGAACCCCAGTCCTCCGCACCCTGAAGCTCAGTGTGGCAGTATGTGGGCAGAGGCGCTCACAGGTCTGAGACTGACCTGCTAGGCAGCCAGGGTCCTGGAGCCTGGGGCTCAGAGGGCGTGGTCACTCCTGGTGGGCAAGGGGGCAAGGCAGGGGCCACACCCACCCGGTGCAGAGGCCCCCACCCGCAGAGCGCAGCTGCATTGGCAGCGCTGGCTTGGGGTTCAGAGCCAGCCCCCACCACGCTGTCATCTCCAGATCTCGATCCCACGTTGCATATCTTAAGCCCCAGAGTGTCCCCAAGTTGTTTCTGCCCTGAGGATTGGATCCAGCTTGGGGTTCTCAGCAGAACCCCAGGGCTGGTGGGATCCTGAGGGCCCAGCGGCAGCGTGGAGGTGGAGGCAGGCAGTGGAGGGTTTTAATAGAGGGCTTCCTGTGAGTGAATCATGGAGGCCAACAGGGAAAACTAATAATGAGCTGGGCTGACTGTCTGAGGCCAGGTTCTGGCCACGTTCATCCCATTGTTTTTCTGCAGACCACCGACGAGGGGTGTCCTTTCATGGACATTGAGGATGTCACAGGAAGGGCACAGAGTTGAATTGTCTTGTTTTGGAAGAAGCAAAGGCTCTCAACTGAGCAGTCTGAGATTATTTTTCTCAAAAACAGGAAGCTGGGTGCTCCCTGTGGGGTGGAAGATGAGTGGGGTAAGGCTGGGAGGGAGGAAACCACAGCCAGAAGAGCAGGGCAGAAACTCCCCCTGGACCTCCATGCCAGAGGGGGGTCTTGATGTGCCCGCCCCGATCCCACCCAGCACACCGTGACCTACGCTCGGAGCATGGCTTACCTGGGCAGTTACTCAGGTCTCCACCACCACCACCACCACCCCGCTCCCACCCAGCCAGGCCCCCACTGCTGTCAGAGACCCTGCTAAACACAGATCTGACCCGCCATCTGGTCACCTGCAGGTCAGTCCCACAGGGACTGAGCCCCTTCCAAGGGCCAGCAGACCCTGCTACGATTACGACTTTGAACCTGAATGATGTCGCTCCTGTGCTGTTTGTGTGGAGAAGTTTCTCAGACTGGGGGTGGCATGTATTCCCAGGGGTCCTCTGGTCAGAAAGTTTTACACTGACACACACGCGTGCTCACACACATAGACACACAGACACATACCTGCGTGTGTAGGCATACGTGGCTTTCCTTTAAAAAGGGAATGATTTAACTTGGAAATATACTGTTCAACAGAAAATGTTTGTTGTTGTTAGGTGCTGTTGGTTGTATCTGACTCATAGCGACCCTCATAGGGTTTTCCATGGCTGACTGTTTCGGGATTGCCTCGGGAGTGGATTGCCACATCCTTCTCCCATTTTTGCGGTGCTGGGAATCAAACCTGGGACCTCAGAGATGGCAGAGCGGCGCTCCACCAACTGAGCTACATCCCAGCACCAGAAAACGTTTAAGCCTCGTAACTCTGCAGACGGCCTGAGGCCCTGTCTTTGGTCCTTTCCTTTCAGTCACATTCTGGTGCCCTCAATACTTTTGAGACACACAGGTCTGGAAAGATCCTGATTCCCTGACCTTAAGCACCCTTCATCTTTCTGCTTGTTGTTCCCCATCCACTTCTGTTCTTGCGAACTCCTCCTCATCCTTTGAAGACCCAGCTACAATGGCCCCTCTCCTGTGGAGTCTTCCCTGTGCTGCCTCAGATAGAATAATTCTCTTTTCCCTGCATCGTGTGGTGTACACCGCCGTTGTAACCTTATCACACTGTTCGGGAATTATGTGTTAGGAGCGCCTTAGGAGCAAGGGCTCCACTTGGTTTTGTTGCCGAAGCTCACATGTCTGTTGAACACACGAGACCATCTCAGCTCAGCTCAGCACTGGAAGCCTCCTGCACGCCCAGCTGTCTGCCCCCAGCTCCTGCTCTGCCAGTGAAAATGACGTCCTTAGCAAACAGGTGCCCTGGCCACAGACTCCTGAGTCCAGGTTCAGTGACTGCCAGGAGGAGCGAGGGCTGAGCTTTCTGTCACTGCAAACTTCTTGGCAGCCTCCTTGTGCCTCTGACTCCCCCCCACCCTTAACATTTCCTTAATTGCAAACCATCTTCCGGGCAGGGTGAGGTGCTAATGGACGCCCGGGAGGGTGCAGCCCCCGTCTCACCGCACCTGCTCCTCTAGGGTGTGGACCTGCTTGGAACTCCTGGACACCTGGGCTCCCCTGAGGGCTCGGAGGCCCTTGGGAGCGCGCCAGCCCCTTTGGAGGGATGTGGATGGGGGGGTCGTCCCTTTTCCAACTGTGTTCTGTCTGATACTAAGTTTTCTTCCTGTACCTCAACCAAAAGAGTGTATCACAAGAGACTGAATTTAGACGAAAATAGGAAAGTTAGCTGTCTTTTGTTCAGCTAGACATTAAAAAGGTTTGCAAACATGAAGAGTTCTCCTTCTCTTCTTCTTTCTTCTCCTTTCTCCTCCTTTCTGCTCTGCCCTTCTCCTGCTCCTTCCTCTCCCTCCTCCTCCCTCTTCCTCCTCCTCCTCCTCTTCCTCCCCTTCTTCCTCTCCCTCCCTTTCCTCCTCTTCCTCCTTTCTCCTCCTCTCCCTCCTCCTCCTCCTCCTCCCTCTTCCTCCTCCTACTTCTCCCCCTCCTCCTCCTCTTTTTTTTTCTTGAAACAGGATCTTGCTATGTACAGCGCAGGCTGGCCTCAAGCTCATGATCCTCCTGCCTCAGCCTCCTGAGTGCAGGGGCTACAGGTGAGTGCCACCACATGCGCTTCACTGCTTTTTATGAAAATACACTTATTTTTATTAAAATATGTGATGTAGATTAGCATGTGATGATTTGCTATTATTTTAGAATTAATAAATATTTCAAAGTTATTTTTCTGTTATTATTTTTCTGTCTATTGTTTTTTACATGGTAAGTTCTAATATGGTAAATATGAGAAGATTCTGGAATTTTCTTTATTTTTTAAAATTTTGTTTTTCATTGCTTTTTTTTTTTTTTTTTTTCGGTACTGGGGGTTGAGCCCAGGGCCTCGCACCTGCATGCTCTGCAAGTGCTGGACCACTGAGCTGCACCCTCAGCCCATTTTTTTTACTTTTTGAGACAGGGTCTCGCTGTCTCGAATTTGCGATCCTCCCACCTCCGCCTCCCGAGCCGCTGGGATTACAGGCGTGCGCCACCACGCCCAGCCTTCATTGCTTTTTTTTGACTGTTCTAGGGGATTGAGCACAGGGTCTCACATGCTAGGCAAGTGTTCTATCCACTGAACTGCATCCCCAGCCCCTTTTTAAAATTTTTTATTTTGAGACAAGGTCTTGCTAAGTTGTATAGGCTGCCTCTGGCCTTGAACTTGTGATCCTTCTGCCTCAGCCTCCCGAGTCACTGGAATACAGGGCTGTGCCCTAGTGTGTGTCTGCAGCCATATCCCCCTGGCATCTGTTCCCTTCTGTTCTGGGAAGCTAAGCAGGGTCAGGCATGGTTAGTATTTGGATGGGAGACCACCTGGAAATACCAGGTGCTGTAGGCTTGGGAGACGGACCCAGCAGCCCACTCCTGAAACAATCCGCTATTGAAAACCCAGTGAATAACAGAGAAGCACTGACATAATGCTGGGGATGGCGCAGAGTTGGGGAGTGTTTCATTCTGTGGGACATAGGGTTGCTGTGAGTCAGAGCTGCCTTGATGGCATCTAACAACAGCAACAGCAGCTCTGGTGCCTGCGTTGGAATTCCCAATAATAAAAAAATAATATGAAGGGGTCCTGAGATTTAAAAAAAGTTAGCAAACCACCTCATTGGACTGTGTCTCGCCTTGAGATCTTTGTTGCATCCCATCTCCTGCCTAGAATGCTGTTCTCTTGTGCATTTGCCTGACAAATGCTTCTGTAACCATAAAAATTCCATGGCTCTGCTCTGCTCTGGAGTCATCCGTTCCTTCTTGTCCTATACTATATCCTGAAAACATTTATTTCCCATATCTTCATGGTGTTTAGGCATCTTCTTGCTTACTAAGCTGTGAGCTCTCTAAAAGCAGGCGCCCTGCCTAAAGAATCTCATTCTTTCCAGTGCTTGCCCAGAGTGGGGAAGGAAGAATGTGACCTATAAATATGTGTAGAATAACTAGACCAAAATTAGGGGCTTAGACTTTAATTCCAGTTTGGCCACTAATCAGCTATGTGACTTTGGGCAAGTCACCTGGCCTCTCTGAGACTCCGATTCCTCATATGCAAAATGAAAAGATTAGAGTACATCGTCTCTAAGGTCCCTTCCCACTCTGACGCTCGTGTCTGGGCTGAGTCGAGGGTGCAGGCTGGCTTGGATGAGCATTGGTTGTGAATCCCACACAGCAGTCATTGACACTGACCATATTCAGCGACATCTGAAACCTCCCTTCCTTTCTTCTCATAAATTAGAAAATGAGCCTCCTTTCCCCTTCAGTTCCGAGTCTTCCTGGGTGTGCTGTCGTGGGACCCTCAGTGGGTGGCCCACATACCCACTGTGACCTGCTTGACCACTAGGTCTGGGCCCCGTTTCCCCACCTCCTGCCTCTTCCCAGCTCACCCTTCTGGAGCAGGGCAAGCCCTTCTGCTGGGCCGAGTGCAAAGGAAGGTGAGGCGGTGCACACAACCCACGAGCCTTGTTGGAGCAAAGGTTTCATCCCTTACCTTCCAGGAGTGGTCCGAGGCCCGGACCAGTGTAGACAGCAGGTCCTGAAGAATCACCATCTTCTGTTTCAGGACCAGCTCCCTTTGCAGGGCCTCCTGGGGGGTCAGGAGAGAGTAAGATTACCCTTGGGGTAGAGGGGAGGGGGGCGTGGAAAAGCTGAGCATAGCTGGGTAGGGCCACCGCACCACTTACGTTGAGGTATTCAGAAAGCTGGATGATTTCCTAGAGAGAAAGAAAATGTGTTCAGAAAGCATCTGTTGTTAGGTGCTGTGGAGTCGTATCTGACTCATAGCGACCCTGCGTACAACAGGCGAAACACTATTGTCAGTGCTTCTCTGCTATTCATAGGGTTTTCAATGGCAGATTGTTTTTTGGGAGTGGGTTGCCGGGTCTTTCTCCCAAGCCTACAGCACCTGGTGTTCCCAGGCGGTCTCCCATCCCAGGTACTAACCAGGCCCGACCCTGCTTAGCTTCAGAGATCTGACGGGATCGGATGCCACAGGGCTATGGCTGCAGGCAGAAAGCACTCAGGCCCTCTGAAGTCCTGGAGGATAGAGCCGCAGCGGGCTGGCTTGGAGCACACCTCTTTTGCCTTGGGTCCAACAGGCTGTGCCCAGTGCCCTCTGGTCAACAGGGAACAGCATGCCCCTCCATCCCAGCCTGTGCTTATCTGGGAAGACTAGAGTGTCAGAGCATAGATACCACCTGGTCCCCCCACTTCCGTGAGAGGATTCCTACCTTATCCAAAACCGTGACTCCGTAACTGCGAAGAGAAGAGAAACGGAACAGTGAGCGAGGCAGCAAGTGGGGCCGTGGTTGGGCTGGTCGCCCCTGGGGCCCCTGCGGAAGAGCCAGGGTGGGGTAGGGCTTCCTCTGTTCCGACCAAGGTGGACACGGATGCCCGTTGTGTTCCTCGCTCCCGTACTGGCTGGAGGTGTTCCAGTGAAAGTTGGGAAGGCAGGACTGGATGAGGCTCGAGGGGCGCGGGCAGGAACACCCGCGTAACTCACTTGGTTTGCTGACTGGCGTCGCTTTTCATTGCTGGCTGCGCCTCTTCTGCCTTTGTCTGGGTGCCTGGGAGGTGGACCAGAAGGTGACTTAGCACTAGGAGAAAGGGGGGACATGGGGAGCGACAGGGGTTCCCACTGGCCTCCTGTGGCGCCGGGGCTCTGCCCTTACCGCGGTGTTGGTGCGGCTTCTTGACGGGAGAGCCCTGTGGCTGGAGGGCCCCTGGCTGGGAGGCGCGCTGGTCGGCCTGGGCCCCCTGGCGGCTGCAGGGCGGTTGCTGCTGGGCTGCCGAGACCTCAGAGCTGGCCCCTGACACCTGAAATGCAAGTGAGGGATGCTGGAGAGTGCCTGGTGAGAGCCTCGTGTGAGCCGAGGCGAGGTGCAGGCCGGCTTGGATGAGCATTGGTCGTGAATCCCATGTTGCAGTCATTGACACTGACCATGTTCAGTGACATCTGACACCCCCCTTCCTTTCTCCTCATAAATTAGAAAATGAGCCTCCTTTCATCGTCTTCCAGACGATGGCAGAGAACGGACCCAGTGATCAGGTTTGTTGGGGGCTGAAGGAGCCCCCCTAAAATCCATCTATTGAAATTCTGAACCTCAGGATGGTGGTGTGAGGAGGAAGAGCCCTTGGGAAATGATGATGTCAGAGAGTGAAGCCTTGGGAGTGAGACGATGCCCTGGCACGAAGAGTGTGACAGAGCTCGCCTCTGCTGCCGCCTGCCACGTGAGGAGGCGGTGAGAGGAAGCCCATGCGCCCCCGGGGACGTCCTTCCCTACAGACACCAGGTCTGCCGGAGCCTTGAGCTTGGACTTTCCACCTCCAGAACCGTGAGCAATGTTTCTGTTTTTAAGCTGCTGCCCCATCCATGGTAATTCATCACCAGTGTCCAGAGAACCAGAGCGACCGTGCAGGCCCTCGAGCCCCATAGCACCCCTTGCTCTTGCTCCTCCTTGGCCGGTCGGTGGGAGCGGCTCTCCCATGGCCAGGAAATCGGGGAGCTGGGCTTGTCTCCACCGGTTCTCGCTGGTACCCCTTATCTGGTGTCACCCCGAGTAGGGTGTGGGGAGAGGCCTAGGGGAGAATGAGCAGCTCAGAGGCCGACATTCGGGGCCTGCGTCCTGTCTGCAGCGAGTTCTGGATGCTTCGTCTCTGTGGCCACAGCTGCAGCCTTGCTGGGTTTGGAGTGAGGAGAGGTGAGGTTGGGAGTGGGGGGTGTGGGGGGTGGTGGGGCACGGTTTAGTCAGGTCCGGTTGTATTTTCTTCGCACAAACTCAAAAAGCTGATGCTGGTAACAGCAGTAAAAGGCTAAGAAACGTCTGTGGTCTCCAGTCACATGGCTTGACTCAGTCTCTGTGGAACCTGGAGTGCTTGGTAGGCCGCGGTGGGAGTCTTTACTTCATTGTATTTTCTGTTCTTTTTTCCTTGAAATTCCCCCTCCCCGATCCCCAAAAATCCCTGTTCAGAAGCCCCACAAAGTGGACAGCTGGTTTTCTTTGGCAGCGAGGCTCTCGATCGTTGCCCCAAGCAGCATCTTCTGTTGTGCGGGCGGATCTGCTCCCGAGGAGCCCTGGCTGGCCTCCCCGGGTAGGGTGCAGGACCAGTTGTATCTAGGGACTCTGGTGGACCCGTTCTTTCAGTCCTCGTGCTGGCGATGTGGGCAGGCAGACACAGCTGGCCTGCTGGCTGAGGTCACCTCCAGTCACTTGCTTTTTCCAGTACTGCTCCCTACCAGAACAGACTATGTGCTCTCTGTGAGTCACACGGTCCCAGAGGATGTGCGATCTCACAGGCCCTCAGAGAGTGGACCTGGGCTGGAGAAGGCAGGGATGGCGTCCTGGAGCACATGAAGCTGCAGCTGAGTGAATTTAGTAGAATCGGAATGGTGAAATGGAAAAAGAAAGGATGAGTGGGCGCAAGAGCCTACAGAAGAGTGGTGTGTGTGAGAGAGAGGGGTTATCAAGGGGACCGGCCTGTGTACCTGGCATGCGGTAAACACTCAGTCACTATTGGATGGACGATGCCTGGATGATGGCTGTAGAAGACATGTGTTGTTGTTGTTAGGTGCCATCTAGTAGGTATCCGACTCATAGAGACCCGATGTACAACAGATGAAACACTATTGTCAGTGCTTCTCTGCTAGTCATAGGGTTTTCAATGGCTGACTGTTTTTGGGAGGGGGGTTGCCAGGTCCTTCTCCCAAGCCTACAGCACCTGGTGTTCCCAGGCCGTCTCCCATCCAAGTACCAACCAGGCCCGGCCCTGCCTAGCTTCCGAGATCTGACGGGATTGGACGCCACAGTGATATAGCTGCAGGCTTGAGTACATACACAGAATGATGAAATTGCAACTGATAACTAGGTATTGGCTGTGGGGTTGTTTTTAAAATTACTTTTTCCTTTCCTAAAAGGCAAGTAAAAAACAAAAGGGCAAAACAGAATCTCTGAATGAGCGAGTGGCTCCTGGAGACTTTAGGACGTGACTGGAGAAGAGGGGACTTCACTGAAGTCGCAGCTCAGCCACCCTGCACCCGCCCACCCCCTCAGCACCCCCGCCACAGAGTGGCGCGTGCCTGGACACAGCCCACCTGATGTCCAGAGAAAGAGGTCCTGCCGGCCCGAGCCAGCGGCTCCTGGAGGACAGATGCCTGGCCCGGCCCTCTGCCGGCCCTCCTGGGGGAGCCCTGCTCCCTGGCCTGGCCGTCCTCCTCCTCCTCCTCCTCCAGGTTCCTCCTCCTGCAGAACTGCCGCTGCCGTGCCCTCCGGAGCCGCTCCCGGTGCTGCGCCC
Organism: Pedetes capensis; assembly: GCA_007922755.1. NCBI lineage: Eukaryota > Metazoa > Chordata > Mammalia > Rodentia > Pedetidae > Pedetes > Pedetes capensis. The sequence goes on from VMDO01000503.1 coordinate 170,664, forward strand.
TCTGCGCCCTCCCCAGCGGGCGGCAGGTAGTCACGTTGGGCCGGCAGCGACGGCCCTCACGGGTCTCCTGGCGGCGCTCACACTTGGCCTCGTAGCTCTCAGCCCTCCGGGCCGCGCCGGGGGAGGGCCTGGGGTCTGGGCCGAGCATGGTGACCCGGGCACCTGTTGCACTTGGCTTCCAGCTCCTTGAACAGCCGCTGGGATCTGTCAGGGGCCAAGAGGGAGGAGTCAGGACGGGCAGTGAGATGACCATCTTCCCGCCCCAGGGGCAGAAATAGCACAGCCACCCCGCCTCGTGGGCCGAACCCCGAGATGCAGCGGGAAGCCCGGGATCGGGGATCTGGGCCGCGTGAGCAGGTTCCCGCTCTTCTCTAGCGTCTACCCGCCCTAAGCTGCCACTTCTTCCTCTCCTGGACCTGTCACCGGGCCTGAGTCAGGGGAAGGGAGACACAGTTGGTGGAAACCATAACCACCAGCGGCCGTGTGGACAGCGCACAGTTGTCTGTTCTCCAGACGTCTAGGGAAACAGCGGACGGCCGCTGCATTTGTCCCCCAGCTTGAAGGGAGCCTTGGCGTCCTCACTGCTTTCTTGGCCCTCATTTTCACTGGCATATTTAGGTGACACTTCTAAAGACCTAGAGGGATAGACACACCCTCCTTAGGAAGGGATCAGGCCTGGGACAGGCTCCCCACTCCCTTCCAGGCCCTTGTTGTCATTGTTAGGTGCTGTTGAGTCTGTGTCTGACTCACACAGACCTTGTGTACAATAGGCAAAACACTACTGTCAGGGCTTTTCTGCTATTCATAGAGTTTTCAGTGGTTGATTGTTTGTTGGGAGTGGGTTGCTGGGTCCTTCTCCCAAGCCTACAGCACCTGGTGTTCCCAGGTGGTCTCCCATCCAAGCACTAACCAGGCTCGACCTGCTTAGCTTCTGAGATCTGATGGGATCCAATGCCACAGTGGTGCGGCTGCAGGCTCCAGGCCTTTAGCCCCCAGCCTGTGGGCATGGCCTGCATGGCTTAGGAGGGAAGCCTGCCCTCATTCCTCCATCACCATGCCCTGCTGGGGCTCCGCTGGCTCCCACTCCATGCCTGGGACTCAGCTGGTGCCCAGGTCAGGTCTGTGTTGGCCAAGCACCTGCCACGTGCCCAGTGCTGGCCCAGATCATTTCAGAGCATCTGGCTCAGCGACCCTGGGAGATGAGGGCTCTGGCTTTTTAGGGTCCCCTCCCTATCAGGACTCAGTCTGGTGCCAAGTCTGCTTTCCTTAGTCCAGACACAGATTGTGCCACCTAGGCCAGTCTTGGTAAAACTCCTGCAGACCACAGAAGACCGAAACGAAGGAGCCACAGCAGTAACCGCAAGTCCCCTGAGGGCAAGGCTTCGTGGACAGGCCGCCCTGGCGGCCCCCGAGCCTTGGGTCTGTGTAGCACCCCCACCCCAATCCCTTCGTCCTTCCTGGGCTGGTCTCTCCTGTTCTCCCCACCTGCCTTCTGCGAATCTGTTTATCCTACGGGGCTTTGGCTTGGGCAGCCTGGATCCTGAGCATCAGCCACACTGTGCCTCGCCGCCTCTGCCCCTGGAGCCAGGCCGGGCTGATGAAGGCAGCGCACAGCCTCACAGCTGCTCCTCCTCTCTCCAACCCACGGCCTTTGTGCCCGCCGCCCTGGGAGCTGGGCTTCTGGGCTCGCTGGCGGAGGATGTCCCAGCCTCGTCAGTCAGCGGGCACCTGCCAAGTGCTGGCCCCTGGGTTGTTTACAGGCCAAACAGACTCCCCAGGAGCCGTCCTGCTGCTGGCTCTCCGCGGCCCACCCTGGCTCAGTCCAGGATTCTGTGCAGGGTTCGAGCCCTCTCTAATCAGCCCACTCCTTCCCAAGGGCTGGGTGGGACCCCCACCCTCTCTGGAGGGTCCTAAGGACGAGCTCCAAGGCCTGGCCTTGGAGGGCGGGGAGGCACAGTCTGGGCTGGGCTGACCCCAGAGGTGCGAGGCTGTGTGTTCGCCCCGGCACCCCGTCTCTGAGGACTCTTCCTGTAGCCCTTCCTCTTCCTCCCTCCTCCTCACCGGCTCTCTCGACCGCCCACCTGTCACTTTACCTAAAAACTTAGCAAAGGCTCCGAGAGGCCCATTCATGTCACGTGAGAGGTGACTCAGCACTACGAGCCGCCTGTGCCTGCCTGCCTGTGGACCCAGAGTTCCAGAACCTACACCTGTGCCACCTCTAAGCCAAAGCCCTGGCTGGCGTCCACTGATGGAGGCAGAGCGCTGGGGTTGCCTGTGGGTTCCAAGCCTGGCACTATCACTGCCCACTTTTTATTTTTTACTTTTTTGAGGCAGGGCCTTGCTTTGTAGCTCAGGCTGGCCTTGAACTCATGCTCCACTTGCCTCAGCCTCCCGCCACCCCTGGCTCCCTGTGCGCGTTTTCGGATAAGCCATTATGTCTCTCACATATCAGTGTCCTCATTAATAAACAAGACTGAAGCCTACCTTGACAGAAGGGTCAAATGATAAGATGCACACCGTGCATCTCGCACAAGGCACGCAATAAGCCACAGCTTTTCATCCTACTAAATACAAGGTGGGATTTAGCTCAGTTTGTAGAGCGCTGCGCTGCAGTCTCTGAGGTCCTGAGTTCGATTCCCAGCACTGCAAAATGGGAGAAGGGCGTGGCAACCCACTTCCAAGGCAATCTGGAAACATCCATTGAAAACCCAGTGAGGGTTACTATGAGTCGGAGTCGACTCCACAGCACCTAACAACAACAACAACAAATACAAGGTATTGCTCTTATCCTTATGGTGGTGGTAACACTGAGGACCAGGGGCATCAGACAGAGACCCCAAGCTACCCTAGCACCTCCAGGCCCAAGAGTGCCTCATTCCTTCCTTGAATTCTCCCAGGCCCCTCTCTCCTTGAAGAAGAATCTTGTTCTCTAAATAAAGGGGGTGTGGCCCTAGCTGGAAGCCACTTTCCCTGCTTTGGCCAGTCTGACCCCGCCCACAAGGGGAAAGGACCTGTCCATGGTCAGCACCTTCCCAATTAGGTCAAGCAGAAAGGCAAAGAAGAGGTGGGAGTGAAGAACTGCCGTCCAGCCTGCCTCGTCACACCATTAAAATGTGGGGTGTGAGGCCTCGCCCTGTTTGGCCTGGTTACCACAGGCTTTGTTTGTTGTTGTTGTTGTTGGGTGCCAACTCATAGGAGTCAGGTCCGACTCACAGCGACCCAAGGTACAGCAGAACAGAACACTATCTGACTGTGTAGGCTTTGTGGTGGGGGCGAATCCTTCAGTGTTGAGAATCCTCCTTCCTTCTGGGTGTAGAAGGGCAGAAGATGGGCTGAGATGAGCCTGAGCTCTCCACCCGGGCTGTCTCCGGGGCCACTGAAATGGGGCTGCTGTACCTCGGTCACATCCGGGCCAGGCACGGAGTCTTTCTGCCTAACAGCGGAGTTGCAGTGGAAATGGTCCCTGAGAGAGTGGAGTGCCCCTGGGTCCCCAGGCCCTCACTCTTGGTAGGAGTTGGTGTGACAGCTGAGTAGGGCCATACCCAGCCTAATCTGGGGTGTCTTGACCACACTGGGTTAAGAAGACGCCACATGGGAACCTTAGGGACAGGGACACCCCATAGGAGAAAAAGGAACCCGTCCTTGTGGGGTTCGGAGGAAGGGCACGGGGGCACCGCCCAGGCTGCCTGGCATCTCCCATGGAGGGAGAGGGGGTGCCGGCTGGGGACCCTCTCCTTGCTGCCACCGAGGGAGACCAGGGGGCCACCCGCACCTGGCGGTGGCTGTCAAGGCTCTGCCTCGGTCCCTGGCCACGCAGCCACACAGGTAGCAGGGGGTGGACGGCCGGCTTTGTGCAGTGAGCCAGGCAGAGGCTGCCATTGGCTGGAGAGGCAGCTTTGTGTGGCGGGGACCGCTGCTTGTTTAATCATGGCGCTGTCACTGCGTGGCCTGACCCCCAAGTCCTGGGGCTCACTCCTAGCCTGATGGGGGAGCCCGGGAGTGATGGAGCCGTGTCCCTGTGCCTGGCCGGAGCCTCAGCAACGCAGCACAGGATGCTGTCTTGGTCACCCAACCCCCAGCCCCCACCCTTGTGTCTCGCACCCACTCCTGTGCCTCACCCAGGGCCGCATGCTTGGCCCAGCACCTTCCGTCCCACCCAGGGTCAGAGGCTGCAAACCTGGACACGGAAGCCTCCTGCTCAGTCGCCTCTGACTTCCAGGCCCCAGCAGCTCAGAAAAGCAGGCCGGCCCCGGCGGGTCTTGCTCGGGTCTTGCGGGGAGCTCGGCGGCCCCTTCACCTTTCCCCTCCTGCTTCTGTCTTTCTCTTTGCACGGCAGCCTTGCTCAAACAGGAAGCAGACAAAGCCACAAGGCCTGCGAAGCCCAGTTCCTCTCATTTGCTCCCTGCATGGTGTGAGGAGCCCCTGAGCCCTGGGCCCCTCCCATCTGAGGGCCCCCAGCCCCCTTTCTCCTGCCGTCAGATTGGTAGGAACTCCCTGATGGTCCCACGTCAAGATCCACTCCTAGCGCTAGACAAGGATGGGCCCTGGGTCAGATCGAGCCTTACGGTTTCTACAAGACCTGGAGGAGACGTTCTGCGGGGATCAGGTCGGTCTCTGGGCAAGGACTGTCCCTGGGCTTCGGGCACCTCTTCTGGAGCCCCGGGTGTCTTTGCACAGTTCTGGCCTGATGCCAGTGGGGGTTGGCTCCGTCCTGAAGTGATGTGGAGGGCTGAAAAGCTGGCCGGCTGGGTGGCGGAGGGAGGAGCAGCTTGGAGGAATCTCGTGAAAACTCATCCTAGTCCACGGAGCTAGGAAATTTGGGGAAAATTAAAGGGAACTTATTTGTCCACATTAGAAAGAAATGATTGCAAAGGACCTACTTGGGAAATTGCCACCAAGTTCAAGGTGAAAGTGTGCAGGTGGAATGGCATTAGGCAAGCTGACTGAGGGGCTTTGGCGGGATGGGCCGCTCAGGGTGGTGGCTGGACGGTGTATGTGGCTCCCATGAATTCTAAGCTTTGACACCTGCTGAGCGAGACTTGTAAGTAGCTGTGATAGCATTGTTAGCTGGGGAGGTGGTCAGTCCTCTCCACTGCTGCCTCCACGGCCTCTGTACTCCAAGGCAAAGGCAGGGAATAGGCAGGCAACAGCAACAACAGAGAAAGAAGGAAGGAAAGAAGGAAGGAAGGAGAAAGCAAGCAAGCAAGCAAGAAAGAAAGAAAGAGAAAGAAAGAGAGAGAAAGATGAAAGAAAGAAAGGAAGAAGGGAAGGAAAGGAAGGAAGGAAGGAAAGAAAGAAAGAAAGAAAGGAAAGAATGAAAAAGAGAAAAAAGAGTAGGTGAGGAAGGTATGCAAGAGATGATCTCACATGTGTGCTTTATCACTAGAACTGTTCACAAGAGACTCCATCAGAACCACATCCTTGCACAAATAACCCACAGGAACCTTGTTGTTGTAGATAGGTGCCGTTGAGTCGTGTTCGACTCATTGTGACCCTACGTACAACAGAACAAGACCCTCCCCGACACTGCACCATGCCCGGCACTATTGTCAGTATTTCCTTGCTATTCTTAGGGTTTTCAGTGGTGGATTGTTTTGGGAGTGGGTTTCTGGGTCTGTCTCCTAAGCCTACAGCACCTGGTGTTCCCAGGCGGTCTCCCATCCAAGGACTAACCAGGCCTGACCCTGCTTAGCTTAGGAGATCAGGCAGGATTGGATGCCAGGGTGCTGTGGCTGCAGACATGGGAACCTTATACACACATAAAAAATTCTTTTGCAAAGACATCTGCCCAACTGTTGAATCTTGGACATACGCCACTCTTATTATTGATCTTTGTAGCTAAGGATTGTTGTTGCAAAATCCCTCATGCAATTCTCCTTGTTTTGCCTTTAAAAACTTCCCCTTGCCTCAGCCTCCTTGAATATGCTCTGTTTACTATAACGTGTTCCCATTGCCATGCCATTCCCAAATCAATTCAGCCTTTGGAAGCCCCTGTTGATTTGTTATTTAGTTTGACGATGCTAAAAAAATCTGAAAGGCCTAACCATACGGCACAAGTGACTTTGGGTCCATTCTTGTGGGTCCAGCACTAAGCAAGGGACAGGGCCAATTTGTGTCCTCGGCTCATGAGAAGGCTAATCTCACAGATGCTGACTTTGAAGGGGCCGGATGGGGCATAGTCACTGACCTGGGATGGGGGGAGGGGGATGGTATGCATACGTGTAATATATAGCATAATATAGATGGAGACATACAATCACATGTTGTGTTGTTAGGTGCTGTCGAGTTGTGTCCAACTCATAGCGACCCTTATAGTATTTTCAATGGCTGATTGTTTCGAGATTGCCTCAGGAGTGATTGCCACATTCTACTCCTTTTTTTGTGGCACTGGGAATCGAACTCGGGACCTCAGAGACTGCACTCTGCCAACTGAGCTAAATCCCAGCCCCTACAATCATATACGATGTTTTGGAAAAAGTAAGGTAAACCAGAAAGAGAACCTTACAGGCAACACACACACACACACACACACACACACACACACACACACACACACACAGAGCGTGCTAAAAATGATCTACACATCTTGGTATGAAAACTTTCCCCTGTGCGGTTTTAAGAATGCATCATATGCTTATTGGCACTGGCAATTCATTTGGTGAATGCCATCTTTGAGTGAGTTGGGGCTGGGATTTAGCTTGGTTGGTAAAGCGTCGGTCTGCAATCTCTGAGGTCCCGAGTTCGAATCCCAGCACCGCAGAAATGGGAGAAGGACATGGCAATGCACTCCCGAGGCAATCCCGAAACAATCAGCAATTGAAAACCCTATGAGCGTCGCTATGAGTCAGACACGACTCAACGGCACCTAACAACAACAATAACATCACCTTTGAGTGAACGCCATACTACCTATTGCTGCCATAATTCATTTCAACCTCTAAAAGAAATACATAGGTAACATCAAGTGTGCATACCTTTTTTGGAGATGTCTATATTTTACATCTGGTAGATCAGAAAAAGGAAGGCCTTCCAGGTATCCATCTCTGGACCATGTCAGTCCTCAGAGCGTTCAGTTTTTCCCCTTTAGCCTTTATTCCAGGTTCTATCCCTGGGAGCCTGCTGGGGAACTCAAGCGTATTCCCGAGTCCACTGTCATGCCTTGTGCCCTCGTCATGCAACGCTCTTGTCCAAACTGGAAAAATTCCTGCTTTTTAGGGCTCGGCTGAAGCATCCACCTCTTCCCCCTGCTGTGTATGAGTTGCCCAATAAACCGGGCTCTGAGAACCCCTAGTTTATGACTAAAAAGCACATTGCTTATTTACAGAACATACTTCTGGAAATTACTGAATTAACAACAATCACCATTTAACAAAATGAAAGACAGGAAGTTTCTCTTCCTCAAAATCCACTTCCCCTCGCCCTCCTTCATGGACCCAGGGCTTTCTCCACTCAGCCTAGGCGGTCAGGACCATTAACGGCATCTTCAGCTAGGAATTCGGGAGCCTCAACTGTAGTGACTGTGTTCACTAAGCTTTGCTAATCAAGATGCAGGCTCTGTAATAAAATGAGCTGTTTAATGGTGCCATCTTCTTTCCGAAACGGACAGTTTTTCTTTCTGGTTAAATTATCATGTCTTGGCACAACCTTGGTTAAACAAGCCTGATCATTTCCCAGGTGTCTTCACAGTGCGAACCCAGATAGGCTCCAGAGCCTTTTCAGTACGCTTTCCAGATTCCCACGTGTACCTTTGTAATCTTCTTTCACTAAGTGCGATCTGTCGTCCCAACGAAGAGTGTTTAAGATGGTGCAAGGAGGCTAAACCAGAATGGTGTCAGTAAAGCACTGATGTATCAGGTGGCCGTTAGCCCCTGGCAAAAAGCACTTGAAGGACTTGCTTCGGAGACAAATCAAGAAGGCAGATGGATGGAGAAATGGGTGGGAAAGCACTCAGATTCTCTTTTGTCATCTTTGTTTTCAGTTTTATAAAAATAATATAATACCACGGAAAGATTTTTGAAATAGAAAAGTAAGACCTTAATCCTATCCCAGACCTTAAATTCATTTCATATGGTCACAGTCCCTTCTAGTTTTGCTCCATATTCATGTCTATTTTATTTTTACATATTTTAAGTATAGGGTACATTCAGTTGTCTGTAGACTTTCTAAAACTTAGTACTGAGTTATAAATGCTTTTCACATTTTTATTTTTTCATATTTTTCACCTTTCAATGCTGTCATCATCTTTTATAATGCCAGTAAACCTCAATCTGTTAAATAAATTCCTTATTATTAAATGGTAGCCATGCCCCCTACCATTGCTCAGAGTAATTATTAATCACTGGTAAATACGATTTAATTTACATAATAAAATGAATTATAATTATCTGTATTGCCCAACAATTAATTCAGAGCTGTGTTAACTTTCAACATTGTAACAAGGTTTCTTTATACATCCCCTCTGTCACTTGCACCTGTGGCCTGATGCCCCAAGTGGCAGCCTGGTCCCAGACTGGCAAGGGCATTTGGAAGTTGGACTGGCAGGACTTAAAGTTGGACGGGCTTTATTACTAATTACCCGTTCAAACTTAGAAAATTATCTCCTCTCTTTGCACCTCAGTCTGTTCCTCTGTACAACAGCTGTAACAGTAATGTCTGCGCAGGTGGAGGGTGGTGCTCTGCAGCACAGCATGTGCTCAACATTTATGAGGCCCTCGGTAGGCTCCCAAGCACCAGAGGGGAAAACTACTCCACTACAGCACTATTTCAGTGTCATATGTAGTAACATTTAGAAAGCACTCAGTAAACTGTTGTTAAGTGCCGATGAATAGGGCCTGACTCATAGAGACCCTGTATACAACAGAAAGAAACACTCCTCAATGCTGTGCCAGGCACATGATCTTTTTTATGTTTAAACCCATTGTTGCAGCCACTGTGTCAACCCACCTAGTAGAGGATCTTCCTTTTTTTGTTGACCATCCACTCCCCCAAACACAGTGTCCTTATCTTGGGACTGGTCCCTTCTTACAACATGCCCAAAATATGTAAGATGCAGTCGAGCCATCCTTGCTTCCAAGAAGTTCTCTGGTTACAGGATTTGTTGGTTCTTTTGGCAGTCCATGATATATTCAATATTTGTCTCCAGCCCTATAATTCAAAAGCATCAATTCTTCTCCTGTCTCCCTTATTCATTGTCCAGCTTTCACAAGCATATGTTGTGACTGAAAGTATCATGGTATGAGTGAGGCCCATCTTCACCTTCTATGCGACATCTTTTCAACACTTTGAAGAAGTCTGTTGCAACAGCTTTCCCTAAAACAATGCATCTTTTGATTTCTTGACTGTTGCTTCCATGGGTGTTGATTGTAGAACCAAGTGAAATAAAATCTCGGACAACCTCAATCTTTTCTCCATTTATGAAGTTGTGCACTGACCCAGTTGTAAGGATTTTTGTTTTGTTGATGTTGAGGCGTAATCCATACTGAAGGTTGTGTTCTTTGATCTTCATCAATAAATGTTTCAAATCCTCTTCACTTTCAGCAAGCAGAGTTGTGTCATCTGCATAATGCCAGTTGTTAATGAGTCCTCCTCCAATCCTGATGCTGCGTTCTTCATCAATAAACATTAGGTATCACTATTGCAGTTCTGTCATTGGGAACATCTGCCTGTGACTTATTAATGGTTGTGATAAAATGGTCTCTCATTCACATCTGAAGACAGAGGGGTACTTTTAGTGAATTGGTACATTTTTAAAGTATATTTATAGGAGAAAACACTTTAAATCAATTACTTGGAAAGATTAATAAGTACCTCTCTATCCATGGAATGATGGCAGAAATTAAGCTGTACATTTTTAAGTTCATTCAACACAACTGACCCAGATCTTTTAAGAATGTGCTTCATGTTATTCTATAAGGGAGAAAAATATTTGATGTTCCTCATGTCGGGTCCCTCTGTGTTTTATAGGCCACTATAAAGCATTAATATTCACACAGTAGAATAGTGCCTGAATATAGTAAGTGCTATGGATGTGTTCTGCCTGTAGCTGTACCACTGTGGCATCAGATCCTGACAGATTTTGGAAGCCAAGTTGGAACAGACCTGGTTAGTACTTGGATGGGAGACTGCCTGGGAACACCAGGTGCTATAGGGCTGGGAGAACGACCTGGCAACCCACTCCCCAAAGTCAAGCACTGACAATAGTGCTTTGTCTGTTGTACATAGGGTTGCTATGAGTCGGACACCAACTTGATGGCACCTAACAACAACAACAATGGATATGTTATGTTTGCCAATAAAATGAGGTAAAAATAAAAAATAAAATTGTCCCACTGTGGTGAAACTCTTACTAGTTTTTATGTGTAATTGATAATTTTGTTCATACGGAGGTCCAATGGAGGAATTTAATTTTATTTGTACGAAGATTTTTGTCCTTTTTAATCTTTAGCTTTTACAGGTAACGCTGCCAATGAGTATCTTCACGTGTGCGCTTATTTGCTTTCCTTTTTAGAGAACAACTTCCTTTAGGATAAAACCCCTGGAGTGGACTTGCTGGAGCAGATGAGTGAGGCTCACTTTAGTTTTGACAAGAAAGTAGTGCAGGAAGTGGGCCGGGAGCAGCTGAGGTGGGGTTAGGAAGCCGCTGGGGCTGGCATAGGACAGGTGCCTGAGCCCGGAGGGTTGCGGGTGTTCCCAGCAGGCCGAGTCCAGTCTCCTGGGAGTCAGCAGGAGGCAAAGCCAAGGTGCTGTGGTGCAGAGCAATAGTAGGAACCCAGCGAGATGGCTTGTATCTCCACTCGCACCTCCGCTTTGAAACACAGCATTGCTTTGTCCCCTGCGGTCTCCGTTCCCAGTATGGAGGCCAAGAGTCCTTTACGTGTTAAACATTAAATCCCTCATACGTACCTAGCGCTGCATGGAGTGCCCTGGATGCAAAATGAAATAAAATGCGGTCAGTATCTTCATACGGTTATACACAGACACAGAAGACAATTTTAAAGGTGAATTCAATGTGATAAACTCAAAGGCTGGAAGATACAGAAAATTACCCTCCAGTGCTATGGCTCAGGCCTATCATCCCAGTGACCCAGGAGGCTGAGGAAGGAGGATCGCAAGCTCAAGGCCAGAGGCAGCCTGGGCAACTTAGCGAGAACCTGTTTCAAAGTAAAAAATTAAAAAAAAAAAAAAAAGGGGGCTGGTGGTGGGTTCAGTGGTAGAATGCTTGACTAGCATGTCTGAGGTCCTGGGCTCAACCCCCTAGTAATGAAGTAAATTTATACAGACAAGGGATAGAGGTTGGAGATCATCCATCCCAGCCTTGAGAAGTGAGGCCTGGGGAGGGAAGAAAATTTTCCTGGAGGAGGTAATGGCTGGACTGAGGCTAAAAAGTTGTGTAACAGCTAGGGTGGGAGTGGATGTCTGCAATCCCAGCACCCGGGAGGTTGAGGCAGGAGAGTCTCAAGTTCAGGGCCAGCTTGGGCTACATAGTGAGCCCCTGATAGTGAGTCTGTCTTTTAAAAAAAAAGTGGAAAAATTGAGTAGGCAACGGGAGGTGAAGAGTGCTCGGGCCCAGGACATGGCAGAGGCCAAGATGTGGTGCGGACAGCTGGGTGCCTTCTGAGGACCAGCAGTTAGGTGTCCTGGGGGAATCAGAAGCTGAGCAGGTGGCCTGAGGTGTGTTTGGAGAGGAAGCCAGGGTCATTGTAGATTATTTGAAGGAGTTTAGGGTTTGTGTGGACTGTGCCAGCCCAGAATAGCTGTGGAGGTAAGGCAGCCGCCACTCAGGTCGGAGAATCTGTGCTATTTCTGGAACCTTGTCATTTCTTTGGAGCACCTCAGAGTTTTTGAGGGTGACCACTAGCTGTCGCTATTGAACTGGTCTAGCTCCCCACAGCTCAAGGCCAATGGCAGGCCACACCTGCTCTGGGGCAGGCCGTATGGCTGCAGAGGAGCTGGTGGGAGCCAGGCGCTGGGGGGAAGTGGCGCAGTGCAGCATTAAGCCACCAGGAGGCGCTGCCACCCCCAACGGCCAGCAGGTACCAGGAAAGGGAGTCTCTGCTTAGGACTTTGCTCTTGGGTCACGGAGTAGGTGGCTTTTGGGAACATGCTGTTACTTGTATTTCAGACTGATGCATGACTGGTCAACATGAGGGAGCACGGGAACACCCACCTCCACAGCCCCACCTCAGCCAATCTCTGGGCACAGGAACACGTGAACGTTGCCATTCTTGTGTCCTTTGGGCCTCAGCCCAGTGGTTATGGGGCTTTTTGTCCTGTCCCCAGTTTGCACCTTCTGGTTCCAGGTATGCGGCACAACCCTGTATCCTCTGTGGCCTTTGCTTCCTTATCCTCTTTTCCAGAAACTCCTACCTTCAAAGCCTCTTCAACTTGGCCGTTGTCCACCCAACACGCTTCTAGTTCTGAATAATTCGTTTATATATATGGTATCAACATATGATCATAGGCTGGGGTTTAGCTCAGTTGGTAGAGTGCTTGTTCTGTACGCTCTGAGGCCCTGGGTTTGATCCTCAGCACCCCCCAAATGGGAGAAAGATGTGGCAGACCATTCCCAGAACAATCTCAAAGAATCAGAACTTGAAAATCCTATGAATAGGAAAGAAGCACTGGCATAGTGCCGGGCATGGCACCATGTCGGGTAGTGTTTCATTCCGCTTTACATGGGGTCGATATGAGTTGGACTGGATTCCTGGGCACCTGACAGCAACCACCACCACCACCACCACAACAACAACAACATGTATACTCATGATATAGTATCCATAAAATGATATAAATATCATTTTACCATATATAATATTCTAAGTTACAATGTGTAAGTTATAATGTATAACATTATATTATAATATATATACGGCATTATAATATATATACTGTGTATTATATATTATTGTTAGGTGCTGTTGAGTTGGGTCTGACTCATACAACAGAATGAAACCCTCTCTGACACTGCCATGCCCGGCACTCTTGTCAGTGCTGCTTCTTCTATTCATGCGGTTTTCAATGGTGGATTGTTTTGGGAATGGATTGCCATGTCCTTCTCTTCAGCCTGCAGCACCTGGTGTTCCCAGGTAGTGTCCCATCCAAGTATCCAAGTACCAACCAGGTCTTAAATATATAAGTATATATATTTGTTGTTGTTGTTAGGTGCCATAGAGTTGGATTCACCTTATAGCGACCTTCATAATGTTTTTAATGGCTGATTGTTTTGGGATTGCTTTGGGCATGGACTGCCACGTCCTTCTCCTGCTTTTGTGAGGCTGGGGATCAAACCTGGGCCCTCAGAGAGTGCAATGCAGCACTCTATCAACTGAGCTAAACTCCAGCCCGTGTGTGTGTGTGTGTGTGTGTGTGTGTGTGTGTGTGATTTTGTGGGTTTCAAAGTTACATTGTTCAAATGATATAACATATCTTTTGTTATACTCTTTTACCTAAAGAGTTTTCCTGTTGTACGTGAAGTTCTAAGGTGGTATGTGAGATACATTGTACAGGTTTACAGGTTGATAAGATAAAAACAGGTCACAAAGAGGACAAGATGTGTTTTGGCTGTAAACACGATTCATGTGTTAGTCAACTATTGTCACTGTAGAAGAAAAGCCAACTCAAACAAACGTGCGGGGTAAGAGGGTTATTGGGAGCTCACAGCAGATCCGTCTCTAGCGGGCCTGTGGTAGACAACCTCGGGTCACGGCCGACCAGGAATCCCTGTGGGCTGAGGGTCTGGGCTACAGCCCTCCTTCAGGGGGCTCCTTCCACCAGGCTAGAGCTGCCTCCCAACAGCGCCCTCAGATGGAGACCCAATGCTAGAGCATGGGACCTTTGGGGACACTTTATATTCAAACCAGGACAGTTTGTGATCTTGTTTGGGTGATCTTCTCAGGAAAGTACAGGTGTACAGATGAGAAGGGCATGCTGATAAGGTCATACTCAAAGGTCACCTATGTTTGGGCCTTCAGTGTCGTTCATTAGCTGTGTTAACACTCTTTGATACATCTCTCAGAAAAGGGAATCTTCTCTCTGCAGGAGATCTCCATAGCTTTGTGGTTGTTAGATGCCCTGACTCCTGGAGACCCCCTAAGGTTTTTCAATGGCTGATTGTCTTGGGATTGTTTCGAGAGTGGGATGCCGAATCTTTCTCCCATTTTTGCAGTGCTGGGGATCAAACCTAGTGCCTCAGAGACCACACAGCAGTACTCTACCAACTGAGCTAAAACCCAGCCTGCAGATAGCTTTGTTGTTGTTGTTGTTAGGTGCTGTAGAGTCAAGTCTGATTCATAGCGACCCTACGTACAGCAGCAGATTGAAACACTTCCCGATTCTGTGCCAGGCACACGATCTAATTTATGTTTAAGCCCATTGTTGCAGACACTGTGTCAATCCATCTGGTGGAGGGTTTTCCTCTTTTGCATTGACCTGCCACTCTCCCAAATGTGATGTCCTTCTCCAGGGATTGATCTCTCCTGACTACATGTCTGAAATATGTAAGACACAGTCTGGCCATCCTTGCCTCCAAGGAGCACTCTGGTTGCGCTTCTTCTAGGACAGATCTGTTGGTTCTTTCGGCAGTCCATGGTATATTCAATAGACGTCTCCAGTACCACAATTCAAAAGCATCAATTCTTCTCCTGTCTCCCTTGTTCAATGTCCAGCTCTCACAACCACATAATGTGACTGCAAATACCATGGCATGAGTTAGGCGCACCTTCATCTTCCATGTGACATCTTTGCTTTTCAATCCTCTAAGGCAGACAGCTACGCCAGGTGGTAATTTAACCTCCCGGGGTATCTACCCAGCAGAAGGATTGCTGAGCCATGTGTGTTGATAAAAACAATCATGACAACCATAAGACGACCCCAACCTGAAAAAAAAAAATGAAGCAAAAAGCAACCCCCAAACAGTGACAGAGACACTCTCCAGAGAAGAATGCTGTTTATTTGTGAAGAGCAGAGCCTTGCGATGGGAGCAGGAGGAAGGTTTTCAAAGGCAAAACTGAGGGGCCT
>VMDO01000503.1:185778-294218 GCA_007922755.1 Pedetes capensis
AAGTCTTCTCTATCTTTTACTTGGTAATATTTTTCTATATGTCCTTGGGATCCAGTTCTGTTTAAGATAGAAACTTTTCCTGTAGTGGTCTTTGTTTTTATCTTGTTAGAACAATTACATGCAATTTCTAGTCCATTTATATTGACATCATTCTTATCTTCCCTCCCCCCCTTTTATTATGATCTGACCTTTGAGTAGGATTTTTTCCTTCTTGTAATTTTGAATCAGCTCCCTCATATGAGTGAGAACATGTGCCAGTCTTTTTTGATAGTTACTGTCAGGCAATCATGCATAAGAACCCTTCTTCATAATCTCCTAGCTTTATTTATGTTTAAAAAAAATTTTTTTTTTCAGTACTAGAGTTGAACCCAGGGCCTCTCACACACGAGGCAATTTCTCTACCACTGAGCTGCACCTGTAGCCCTAACCCCTTGCTTATTTTTTTCTATTTTGAGACAAGGCCTTGCTGTGTTACACAGGCTGCCTCTGGGCTTGAACTTGTGATACTTCTGCCTCAGCCTCCCAGGTCACTAGGATTAGAGGTGTGCAGTATGGGCACCCAATTTTTATTTACTGTTTTTGGTTATGGTTGACACAAATGACTCCATTTTGATTCTGACAATTTTCATGTTTCTTTCATATTTCCTAATTTTGATTAGGATTTTTCTTTTCCTTTCCCTCTCTCTCCCTTTGTCTTTCTCTTTCTCCTCCCTCTCTCTTTCTTTCTTTATTCCTTCCTTCCTTCTTTCCTTCCCTTTCTTTCTTTCTCTCTCTCTCTTTCTTTCTTTCATTCATTCTTTCTTTCTTTCCCTCCCTCTATCTTTCTCTCCTTCTCTCCCTCCCTTCCTCCCTCCCTTCCTTCTTTCCTTCCCTTTCCTCCTATCTTCCTTCCCTTTCTTTCTTCCTCCCTTCATTTCCCTTCTACCTTCCTTCCTTTCTTCCTTCTTTCCTTCCTACCTATCTTCCTTCCTGCCTTCCTTCCTTCCTGCCTTCCTGCCTTCCTGCCTTCCTGCCTTCCTTCCTTCCTTCCTGCCTTCCTGCCTTCCTTTCTTCCTTCCTTCTTTTCTTTCCTTTCCATACTGGGAGGTTGAACCAGGGCCTCACTCGTGCTAGGCAAGTGCTGAGTTGGGCCTCTAGACCGTCTTATTTTTTATTTTGAAACCACCTCACGAAGTCACACAGGCTGCCTCTGGGCTTGAACTTGTGATCCTCCTGCCTCTGCCTCCCAAGTTGCTGGGATGACAGGCGGGCACCACAGCGTACGGATTGATGGAGATGTTTTTTAAGTGAAAGCGCTGCTGATCAACCATCCTGGAGGTAGGTTTTGGTTGTTCCTTATTGCCCAGAGGGACCTGTGGCCGGGTGGGGTGTAAAGTCAGGGATGAGCAATGGCTGATGACCAGCAGTCGGAGTCAGATGCTTTCAGCCACATTCAAGCAACAAAAGTGTTTAGAAGGAGTGGGTCTCAGTGCTTTTTTTCCTTGCATTATGGGGGTTGAACCCAGGGCCTCACATACACTTTGCAAGTGCTCTACCCCTGAGCTGCATGCACCCCGGCCTATTATTTTACTTTTTAAAAATTTTGAGACAGAGTCGTGCTAAGTTACTCAGGCTGCCCATGGCCTTGAACTTGAGATCCTCCTGTTTCTGCTTCTGGAGTTGCTGGGATTATAGGTGTGCACCGCTGGGCTGGGTCGTGGAGTGCATGGTTCAGTTTAGTTCTCTCTGTTCTGTTGGTGATGCCTGTCATCTCAAAGTGCTTGGCCAGCGTTATTTTTGTCGGAATTGTACTGACAGACAACAGGTACAAAGGTTAAAAAGGAAAATACAAAACAAAACCAATAAGAGCAAAACATCTCCAGTTTGTGTAACTGTTCTGAACAAAGAAGTATAATTTTTTTCTCTATAACCATACCAATTTTTATTGAAGATAACCAAAGAAAAATCTCTTGACTTGCAAGATGAATTTAGTTTTATCAGAAAACTATATTTAAGAATACTTGTTAGAGTCTTTTTTTATGAATCTGATTGCAAATGTGTTAGAGAAGAATCAAAAGGATGACAAAAGACTTGGGATATCCGGGGTTAACATCTTGATGAGAGTTCAGAATTGACCAGAAAGTTTAGTTATTTTCATTGCATACAACACTTAAGATAATCATTGTTATAGATTGGTATCTGTTTAATTGCAGCTGCAGAGCTCTCTGTGACCTGAGGCAGAGATGTTCATCTGAGGGCTCTGCAAACAGAGTTCCTGGAATTATCAGGGACCCTGAGAAGAGACTCTTGGGGGACCACTGCTTCCTGTCACTTGGAGTCTTTGCAGTGCACCTCTTAGTAATTACAAAGATAATAATCAGTATATGCTGAATCTTATGTTATCCAACCTCATTGTTCTCTATGCTGGCTCTGTTCCTATGGTATGCTTAAAACTTATCCTATGCTGCCCTCTGAGCTGACCTTGAGCCTTTGTTTAACCGTAATAGAAGGAGACACAGCCCTCTAGGCAGCACTCTAACTCCTGAGAGGGCGGAGTCCTCCATTGTGATTCTCATCCAGTGAGTCTGCCTGGTTTTGGGGAAGTAAAGGACAACAAATCACCATGACTGATGCAGTAGTGCCAGGCCATTAGTGCTATATAAATTTTACATAATCTTTAGAACATTTGCATCAATAATATATCTCACACATCATTGTGAAATATGTCCTTCACTTAGCTAGAGTTATTAACTCTGGTTTATAAAGTGATCACTTAAAAGACTTTAAAATAATTGTTGTTAGGTGCCATCGAGTGGGTGTCTGACTCATAGTGACCCTATGTACAACAGGCAAAACACTGTTGTCAGTGCTTCTTTGCTAGTCATAGGGTTTTCAATGGCTGATTGATTTTTGGAAGTGGGTTGCCGGGTCGGTCTCCCAAGGCTACAACACCTGGTGTTCCCAGGCGGTCTCCCACCCAAGGACTAACCAGGCCCAACTCTGCTTAGCTTCTGAGATGTGACGCCATAGTGGTACGGCTGCAGGCCTGTGACTGTATGGTTGGTCTTATTTTGCAGTCCAATTTCTGTCTGGCTCTTTCTCTCAGGATTTGTGCCTTTGGAGCTCGGAAGCTCTGTAAGACGCTCAGCAACCCTGAAGCTACCATTCTGAGAGATCACAAAAGGACAGAGGGAGACACTCAGGGAGCCCCAGGTGCTCCAGGCCCCTTCGTTCAGGCATTTCCAGCTCAGGCCCCAGACCTGTGTGTTGTCCTGTTTTCTGATATTTTTGGCTCCCCGCCTTTGAACCACTGCAGCCTCGCTGGTGGGATGGAAATTAACTGTTCCTGCTGATCCCTGCCCAGACACCAGATGTGTGAGGGACTCAGATGTTCTGTTTTAAGCCACTACGTCTTCTGGGATGGTTTATTATTCAGTCACAGTAACTGGAACAAGGACAGACAATAAACAAGAGAAGCGAGCAAATTGTCAAAACTCTGGTAACTGTGTGAGGTAAGGCACGTGTTAATTAGCTAGACTTAGTCATTTTACAACGTACATGTGTTTCACACCATCCTGTTATGCACAGTAGATATATAATTTTTTATTTGTCAATATGAAAAATAAAATAGATTTTGAAACTCCAAAACAAAAAAACAAAAACAAAAACAAAAAGATAATCGAGCCAAAAGGCAGACAGTTATGAGACGGGGAGAAAAGAAACAGAGAAGAGAGATGTAACACGCCAGGGCCAGTTTGAAGTTCTGTTTAGGGCGGTTAAGGCAGGACTCATTGAGAAGGCAACTTTTAAGGGAAGACCTGCAGGAAGAGGCTGCTGGCCTTGTGGGCTGTCCCCAGGCACAGAGGAGTAGAAGCACGAACGGTGTCCTTTAGGAACTGGTCTCGGGCCAGTGTGGCTGGAGAGAAGAGGGAGAGGGATAGAAAGTGATGAGAGCTGGTGCGGAGGCAGATGATGTAGGATTTTTAGGTCTCTGCGAGGACTTTGGCCTTTGCTCTGAGTGGGATGGGATCCCTCTGAGATTTAATGTGGGTGTGACACCAGCTTGTTTTAATCAATCCCATCACATTTTTGTGTCAGGATTCCTAGAAGTGAAACGCCCAGTCCAAAGATGTGTAGTTCAGGATTGTGTTATTCCTGACTGTATTAGTTTCCTGGGGCCGCCAGTAACAAAGCCCCACAAACTAGAGGGCTTCAAATAGTAGAAATTTGTTACCTCATGGTCCTGGCAGCTAGAAGATAGAAATCAAATTGTTGGCAGGGCCACAGTTCCTTAGAAACCAAAGGGTGAGAGGCTTCCTTGGCTCCTCATACCTGCTGGTGGAGGTTTTCTGTCCCGGGCCCTCTTCTCCCTGCAGCTGTGTCACTCCGCTGCTGCTGCTGTGATGTGGTGCCGTCCGTGGGTGCCCTTGGCTTCTTGTAGGATCCTAGTGTACTGCCCACCCTTGTCCAGTACGACCTCATCTTAACCTAATGAATTGTATCTGCAATGGTCTACTTCCAAGGAAGGTTGCATTTTGAGGGACCAGGATTAGGACTTCAGAATATCTATCGGGGGGCTGGAGTTTAGTTCGGTTGGCAGAGCACTGCTCCATAGTTCCTGAGAACCTGGGTTCAATCCCCAGCACTGCAAAATGGGAGAAGGATGTAGCAGTCCACTGTCAACAAAACAAAACAAAACAAAACAAAAACCAACCCATCCCGAAGTGATCAGCCATTGAGAACCGTATGAGGGTTGCTATGAGTCTGACATGACTAACAACAACAACGTATCTTTTGGGGCACACAACTCATCCCATAACACTACCATGTTAAGAACCCCAAGTCTGTTTCTCACAGGAAAGGCGTTCCCAATCATAAAATAATGCTTTGTCCTAGTTAGTGTTCCATCTCTCTCTCTCTCACACACATACACCCTGCCCACTCCACATGCCTTGGAATTTCTTCTATGTGAGTACTTGTAAGTTGACTTGATCTGTTGTTATCATGAGAGAGTGATTTCATCATATCTATGTCTTCTAATTTAAATATTTTCCTATGGGTAGACATTAAGGTTGTTTTCAATTTTTTTTTCCTGGCTATTGGAAATGTTGCTGAGGTTTAGCTCAGTTGGTAGAGTACTGCTCTGCATACTCTGAGGCCCTGGATTTGATCCCCAGTACTGCAAAAATGGGAGAAGGACTTGGCATCCCACTCTTAAAACAATCAGCCTTTGAAAACCCTATGAATAGCAGAGAAGCACTGACGTGGGAGAGTGTTTCATTCTGTTGTACACTGGGTTGCTATAAGTCGGTTCTGACTTCACAGCACCTAACAACAACAACAACAGACTGCAAGTATTATATTTGGTGAAACTGTTAATTTCCTGACAGACAATACAATAATTCCTTTGTGGAAAAAGGATTTTTTTTTTTTTTAAAAGAGATATTGTTGGGCGGCCTCAAGCTGGAATCAGCACCAACTGTGTATGATAAATGAAGGGAAAGGAGGAGGCAGATTGGGCTCTCTGGGTGTCAGGGTCAGAGGAGAGCTAGGAATGAAGACCCTGAAGAGGACTTCTTGGAAAGGACTTAAAAACCAGCTCTCTGAGAAGACAATGTAGACAACCTGCTGCTAAGGAAAAGCCAGTGTGTCCCTTAGCTGGGTGAGGGGGAGCACTGCCTTCCTAGAGTCCTTGTACCCTCAGAGTTGGGAGGGCACAGTCAGGGGATGGAAGAGTCCCTGGAGTCTAGTGTAAGTCAGGGCTCCAGCGTGGTGGCTTGACGAGGACTGCCTGAAGATCATGATGTAGCAGGTTGGGATCTGTGAACACAGTGCAGCCTGGGTTTTGAGGGAAGGAGTCCCAAGAGTGTTCAGGAATCACAATCATTTGATGCTATCTACTGAAAAGTTGAGCAATTTCCTTGAATACTTACCTCCCTGGTCAAGAATTTCTTGGAATAGTAAAGCTGTGCTGATAAAGATAATGGAATTTTAATGTCATGTTAATGAAGATAATCAGCCATGTGGGTGTTGGTAGTCTCACTTCTCAGACCTACTTTTTGAAATCTTCCCCTTTGGATTCTGGAGAAACCCTCATTGAGAAAGACGCTCCACGGATCCCCAAGCAAATTCAGACTCAGTCTTGATATCATCTCCACCCGTCCTCACTGTGAAGGGGGAGCCTCTGATTGGTTAGAAAATGAGGCAGCAGGCTGCATCTTACAAGTGTGTGTTTGTGTGTGTGTGCTTGTGCATGTGCGTGCTTGTGTAATAGTACGCTATCTAGTCACACACAGACCTCAGGGCGGTCTGTTTCCTCTTGTACAGGTGCAATTAGATCTCTCCTGCTATCTTGCACTGAGCATTGCCTAGGAAGGACCCCTTCCCTTCCCTTCCCTTCCCTCCTTCCCTTCTCTCTCTCTCTTTCTTTCCTTCTTTCTTTCTTTTCGCCCTTCCTTCCTCTCTCTGTCTCCCTCTTCCTCCCTCCCTCTCTCCCTTTCTCCCTTCCCTCCTTTCCTTTCTCCCTCCCTTCCTTCCTCCTTCCCTCCCTCTTTTCTCTCCTTCCTTCCTTCCTTCCAACACAGGGTCTCACTATGTAGCTCAGGCTGGCCTCAAAGCCGTGATTCTCCTTGGATCAGCCTCCCTCCAAAATGCTGGCTTTACGGGTGTGTGCTACGATGCCCAGCTATAGGGCCTCTTTCCAGGAAAAGTCTGGCCATATTCACGCTTTCAGCTCTAGCTCCTTGTTCATGTACATGGCAGGCTCAGTAGACCCTGGTATATTCTGCTGCCCAGGCATTAGGTGCAGAGGTGGGAAAACAACATTCTCCCTGTGCTTCCATGCTCGACCCCACTTACCAGGGAAGCCTGTGTTAGGGATGTTGAGTTCCTGCTGGACACAGGCCCTGCGTTCATCCCTCTGACACACTTTCCATCCTGTCGCACCTTGCCCAGTGCACGGGGAAGCTGGCCTACATGGTCTATGCCAACCTGCCCCTTGGATCCTCTGTTCAGCTAATGGGAAGGACCACCCAGAGATCAGAGAAAGAGAAAGGAGCTCAGCATCATAGTGCACACCTGTAAACCCAGAGTTTCAGAAGGAGGCTGACCCAGGAGGATCATGGCTTTGAGGCCAGCCTGAGCTATATAGTGAGACTCTGTGTCGGAAGGAAGGGAGGAACAAAGGAAAGGAGGAAAGAAGGGAGGGAGGAAAAAAGGAAGGACGGAAAGAAAGAAGGGAGGGAGGGAGGGAGAAAGAGAAAGGGGGTGTCTCTTCCCCCAGTCCTCTCCTCCATGGTCCTGGGTGGGCTGACTGCATGCTTGACCAAACATCACGTGGTAACATCCAGTTGGCCTGTGGATCCCCAGGCTATCACATCTTCTTGTCTCTGCAGGCCTCGGGGTGGGAGAAACAGCAACTAGTGCTGAAATCCTGCATGACTGATTGTCATTTCCATGTGCTTTGCTCATGCTTTTGCAAATACTCCCCTTTTTATTAAATTTTTTTTTTACCAAAGTTATCTACCACAGGGCTGCCAGGTCTTATCCATTTGCTCTAATCCATTGGAGGGCTTTGCTGGGCTGTTAATGTAGCTGGTATTTTGGTTTCTACTTGACTGTAGTCAGGTGATGCCTAGCAAGTGCTTGATAAATATTTGCTGAATGAATAAATAACTAAATGAGCGAGTGGTGGGACTTGAAACCACAACCCCTCCTCTCCAAACTTCTAGTACACAGTTGAACATTCCCCATCAAAGACAGATGCTTGATGGACAGTGAGCAATATTCAGGCACATGTTCTGTGACTTAAATTTCCAGGGACCTCATGCCATGGTTGTCATATGTCACTTCATGTGGCTGTGAAAGCTGGACACTAAACAAGGGAGACAGGAGAAGAATGGAATTCTTCTTTTGAATTATGGTCCTGGAGATGTCTCTTGAATATAGCACAGACTGCCAAAAGAACCAACAGACCTGTCCTAGAAGAAGTGCAACCAGAGTGCTCCTTGAAAGCAAGGATGGCTTGACTGTGTCTTATATATTTTGGACATGTAGTCAGGAGGGAGTAATATCTGGAGAAGGACATCATGTTTGGGAGAGTGGCAGGTCAACAAAAAAGAGGAAAACCCTCCACCAGATGGATTGACATAGTGCCTGCAACAATGGGTTTAAACATAAGTAAGATCCTGTGCCTGTGCCTGACACAGAATGGGGGAGTGTTTCAATCTGCTGTACATAGGGTCACTGAGTGGCACTCATCGGCACCTAACAACAACAACAACAACCACTTTGCTAACCTGCCTTAGAGGCTTATGCTTAGGTGGCGTCATTCCCAGAGTAGCAATGCACAATAAGATGAAGAGTATCGGAACGCAGAAATGATAAATCCATAATGCCCAGCAAATGAAGAATGAAATGATTTCTTCAATTAAGAAACAGATACAGAGTTCAGACCAAAAAACAGGAATGACCATTGAAAAAATTCATTTATGCAGTTTATAGTTTTAAAGGAAGCATACTGAAGGAACTCAAGCTATGGCTGCCAGATTTGAATTTATAGAGTTGACGTGACCTTCATTATAATTAATACTGTATGAAGCATCGTGTTATTACATAGAAGAGGTAAATGTGATATAGCTCCCTTGTAATTATACCTACGATTACCAATCATTTCACAACCGCAGCTTGCAAGGTGGCTCATGACGTTTATTATAATTAAATGTCCAAGTGAACGTGTTTGAAGAACTCCTTCCAATTCTGAGATGTGCCTCGTGACTTGCTGTTTCTGGGGACTCTCTGGTTACCTGTCTGGGAAGATGGCTTCCTGGATAGAGCACAGAAAAACACTGGGCAGAAAACTTCCAACATCCCTCATGGTGCCCAGCCTCGACGGAGCTCCTAGATGTTGACGACTTTGTCAAAATTATAGTGCCTTAGTGAGAGAAACTCCAGGAATTTCCTCCCCGGATTCCTCAGCAAGAGAACCATCCAGCCCGCATTCCCGTAGTAGACTTCCTCTTGGCGCAGAGATGCACCTTTGATGATCTCCAGGGCGCACTCTTCCTTCGGAGCTGCGTAGCCCTTGAATATCCCGGATGTTTCTTTCATGGCTGTGTCTGTAGTGACAAGGGGAGAGAGGAGTTATTCCAGATGGGTAATACCCATATGACACCGAGGCAGCTTCGCGGTCAGGGACTCTCAGCCCAATGCTTGAGCCTCCCAAGACCGGGAAGGGACATTTGTGGGCTGAGTGTGCTTAGCCCTTACAGGGCAGCGAGACCTCGGTACTAACAGAGGGCGGCCTTCTTGGGGACTTGTCGGGGCGGTTAGGGCTGAGTAGTTGGGACGTCTCAGTCGTGCTCCTCTCTTGGGTGCGTGGGTTGGGGTGGGAGACTCACATGGCGGGTGCAGAGTGACGGCAGACGTGACAGGATGATCCAGGAGCCAACGGGAAATGTCAGTGGGCAAAACAGAGTCAGGGATGGTAATGACTGGCTCCTTCCTAAAAGGGCAGGTGGAACCCAGGCGTGTGCTGCCCCCTCCACACCAGCCACTTCCACGGAGAAGGAAATTCAGCTCTTCCCTTCTCTCTCCCCAAATTTTCACATCCTTCCTGTGCGACTTCCCTTTCTACCTTGTTTTTATTCCACTCTGAGCCTTTCTCTGTCTGTCCGTCTGTCATGTACTGTAAATGCCACTTGTTAGGTGCTGTCGAGTCGTGTCTAACTCACAGTGACCCTCAGGGTTTTCAATGGCTGATTGTTTCAGGATTGCCTTGGGAGTGGATTGCCACGTCCTTCTCCCATTTTTGCCGTGCTGGTACCGAACTCGGTACCTCAGAGACTGCAGAGCGGTGCTCTACCAACTGAGCTAAATCCCAGCCCCAAAGGTTTTCTTTTCTTTTTTCTTTTTTCTTTTGGGGTATTGGATGACCCCACGAACTGATATCTGCCAATTGTTGTTAGGTGCCATCGAGTCGTGTCTGACTCATAGCAACCCTCAGAGGGTTTTTAATGGCTGTTTCGAGATTGCCTTGGGAGTGGATTGCCACTTCCTTCTCCCACATTTGTGCTCCTGGGAATCGAACTCCGAACCTTAGAGAATGCAGAGAGGCACTGTAGCAACTGAACTAACTCCCAGGCCACAACTGCTACTTTTACTCTTTAAACAAAAATTTTTTTATAGTACCTGCCCTGTGGCATCCAATCCCGTTGGATCTCAGAAGCTAAGCAGGGTCGGGCCTGGTTAGTACCTGGATGGGAGATCGCCTGGGAACACCAGAAGCTGTAGGCTCAGGAGAAGGACCTGGCAACCCCCTCCCAAAAATCAATCTGCCATTGAAAACCCTATGAACAGCAGAGAAGCACTGACAATAGTGTTTCCCCTGTTGTACAGAGGGTCGCTATGAGTTGGAAACCAACTTGATGGCACCTAACAACAACAATAAGCATTTTGCAAAGTGTCCCCTTCTATATCTCTCCTTTTTTCCTCTGATTGCCAATCATTAATAACCATAATGCGATGATCCATAACAATAGGACTGATCCAGGATTACTGACTAAATGAGAAAACTCATTTTCACTAAGGTCCTTTTTATGTTCTACGATCATGTCCAGAATTGCACTTAGTAGTATTTCTTCTATTTTTTTTCCCAATCTGTGACAGTTTCAGTCTTTCCTTGTCTCTCATGGCCTTGACACTTTCAATAAGTACTGATCCGCTGTTTCAAGGATTATCCCTTGATTTTGGTCCATTGTTGTTTTATGATCCAGATGAGAATATGCATTGTTAGCCAGGACACCACAGAAATGCTGTTGTGTTCTTCGCAGTGCGTCATATCAAAGAGTTTGTGATATCAATGTCTTATTCTTATTAAGAAAAACCCCTTTGTATTTGATACGTATCATAGAGAAAAATAATGGCCATTGAGAGGCCAGGAGGCCATAAGGCATGCAGGGAAGGACAGGATGATGAATGTGGTGTCACCTAGCAAACATGGTGGTCAGAAGGGAAAGGAGATTCAGGGTGTTTAGAGACTCCCCAGGCAATGGGATGCTTGGTTAAATGAGAGGGTGCATGTGTTCAGCCTCTCCTTCCTGTGCGTGACTCTAGTTGGGGAGTGGAGCACCC
The DNA here is from genome assembly GCA_007922755.1 of Pedetes capensis. Lineage (NCBI taxonomy): Eukaryota > Metazoa > Chordata > Mammalia > Rodentia > Pedetidae > Pedetes > Pedetes capensis. Next base: position 196,888 of record VMDO01000503.1, read on the forward strand.
CTCTTTCCCCACAACAGGTCATTTACTCCAGAGTCTTTGCCTTACCTGTGTTTATGAGGCCAAGGACACAGAGGGTGATGGACACATTGACCTTGGTTGCTGAGTATTCTTTCCTAAGGGAGGAGAAGAACCCATCCAGGGCAAACTTGCTTGCAGAGTAGGGAGCAATCAGGGGGTGAGCCATCTTCCCTAAATGACACATTAAAGAAGTGAGTTAATGATGGATCCATCTTCCCACAGAGCCGGGCTTGATTGGCGGCAGGTTGTGTAACACTCGAGGACTCCTCTTCTTCTGTTGTGTCTTAGCTTCTCACGCTTCCCTAAATTATCCTGCTGTGCTGAATTTCTAAAGAGAAAACCTGTAAGGTATCAAAGGTGTATGGGGTGGGCTGCAAGACTCACCTCATTGAAGAGAGGTTGGTTAGATTTTTAATAAGAATGGGTCATAAGCCGGGCTACAAAGAGCCGTGCAATTCCACAGCTGCTCGCTCGTCCACCTCTGACCCGAGACAGCTGGAATCCCAGGATTTGATAAGAGCGCTCTGCCAACTCAGTGACAGGTCATTGGCAGGGGAAAAGATTTGTTTCACTTTCTACAGGAAGGGGATAAAAAAATTCCTGTCTTTGGTTTCTACACAGAAACCACACCCTCCCTTCTACATTCATTAGCCTGACTGATTCTCATGCCAGTTTTTTGGAAGATATGTGGACATACGCCGAATAGGACGATTTAGTCTTTATACTCTTTCCAAGAAGAGAAAGTAAAAGCAGACGAAGACCTTATGCACTTTATCTGAGCACTGTTGGAACAACTGCTTTAAAACCCACGTCTACTAATTCTAGAATCTGGGTTGTTTTAGAATTGATTTCCATTGGTTGCCTCCCTGCTAAGGATGGATCACAGTTCCTGATCTTGTGTATGTAACAATCTTGCATTGTATCCTGATTATTGTGAATGATGCATTATAGTTTCTGGATCTTGTCATATTCCTCTAAGAAGTGTTGATTTTTCTTTTACAGTGAGAGGTGAACAGACCCAGAAGCTGGGTCTGTTCCAGTAGCTACCAGCTGAAATGCTTGCAGACGTACCACTGTGGCATCCGATCCTGTCAGATCTCGGAAGCTAAGCGGGGTCAGGCCTGGTTAGTCCTTGGACGGGAGACCACCTGGGAACACCAGGTGCTGTAGGCTTGGGAGACGGACCCAGCAACCCACTCCCAGAAATCAACCCGCCATTGAAAACCCTATGAACAGCAGAGAAGCAGTAACAATACTGTTTCGCCTGTTATACATAGGGCTCTTATGAGTCAGACACTGACTTCATAGCACCTAACAATAACAACAACAACAGCAATAATCAGCTGAAATCTCTGTCTAGTTATTTGACTCTCAGCTTGGCTGCTTGGTGTCTGGATGCCCATGACTAATTCAGGGCCCAACTAGAGATTTGGACAGAGATAATGTATAGAATTTGGTACTTCCCACCACGGCTCTCTCCTTGCCAGGATCTCCCCCTTATTTTCCACCTGCTACCATGACCACTACCTCTTCCTTCTGTCTCTTCAAGCTAGTGAGAAGACCGAGTTCTGTTGTGGATATTGCACTGATGGAGGATTCTCTTAGGAAGACAGCTATTAAACTGGGAAACTCACATCCTGTTGTTTCCTTCTTCCACGTGCAGTAACTCTAGTTTCTGTATTTTTTTAGTTATTTGCCAGTACCTTCATGTCTCTTTTACACTCTGTTAACAGGTTACATTTGTCACCTGGGGAAGGTTGGTCTTATAGGTGCCACTCTGCCATTACTAGAATTGAGGCTTCTGTGTTTTAAAAATGTAGTGTCCTTGTGTGTGCTGAATCTATGAAGAAAGCATAGCTTATTCAATAAAGACAGGAACGTTGGTCAGCTAATTGAAAAAAAAAGCTAATTTTTTGTTTTATATCATATATAAAAAGTTTTAAGAAACTATGGCACACAGCGTCACGCACCCAATATCTATTCCCTCCTCTTTAATAATAGAGTCGGGTTTTGCATAGGGTAACAATTTGCTCAGGGGAAAATATTTATCTGTTGCCAGGTGCGGGGTGCAATCCTGGAGTGGCAGCATAGGAAGGTGGAGGCAGGGGGACGGTGAGTTTGAGGCCAGCCTGGGCTACACAGTGAGACCCTGTCACACGTGTACACATGCGTGCGCACGTGCACACACACACATAAAAACAAAACAAAACAACAACAACAAACAAACAAACCAGACTCTCCAAACTTTGCTTGCTCGAATTGGCCATGTGATATGGTTCTGCCCGATGAGAAATCGCACACATGGGGTTTCCAGGAAAGATCGTGGTCTCATGATGAAACAAAGGAATTCATGTGAGCAGCAGTTTTTGTATGTGGACCTTTCCCTTCCTTCCTAACTGAGCTCCAGATGTGATGCCTGGAACTGTAGCCATCATAATGGGCTGGATGTATGGCTCAGTGGTTCAGTGCTTGCAAAAGAACTGTAGCCATCACCTGGAGGGCTGGAGGAAATCTTACTGTTAAGGCTAGTGCAACAAAGACGTGGAAGGAGCTTGGATTCTTGACGACATCATAAGTCCACCAAACCATTGCTGAACTTGTTCCTTGGGAAAAGAAAAGAGCTCCTATTTGTTAAGCCACTATGAATGGGGTTTGGTCATAACAATGCAACTTCCTCCTGACGTGAAAATAATTCAGTTAGAGAAAGAAGATAATCTAGGTGGGTATTTAGTATATCCTTGGTTATATAAGATCATTCTAACAGAATCAAAATATGTAAAGCCACAGGATATTCATCTTATAAAATATAAATTTCTATATGTAAAATATCAACTACAGTAATATCACTATAAAGATAAAAGGAAAATAATAAATCAGAAAACTATTCTTCAACATATTAGGCAGACAAGGGTATAATATGCTAAATCCTCAATATATAAAGAGTTATTATAAGTAAAAATTGCAAGGGCATCTTTTTAGGGAATATTTCAACTCTATCCCAAATCATGAGAATTTGGTTGGGATGGCTTACAGTCAAGTTCCAGGATTCGATAGGTAACACAGGGTCTCCAACCTGAGCATCTGGTACCACCAGGCTACTGGCTAGTCCAGGGTGGGGCCTATGGACCCAAGTTAGGCTACAGGACACATTGCTGGTTGCCTAACCAGTATTTAGTTTTCTTTTCTTATTCTCTAACAGACTCATATTTTGAACTCATATTTCTGTCTGTTGCAAAGACTTCTAGTATTCTCTCAGTCTATTTTCTGCCCTTCTTCCATAGGAGTAGACCCACTGATTTGCCTCTGGGCTCATAGTTGTCTAGAAGAAAGTCCACACCCCACAATGTCCTTCAGCCAGATATTGCTAAGTGACTAAGTCCTACTCAACAGCATAGAAGCAGAAATGTATTGGGCATTGTCTGGGATGTGTCCTTAAAGGGAGAAGTCAGTCTCTCCCTTCTACTCCTTTCTTGGTGTCTGAAGGTAGATAGGATGAATGTGCCTCTGAGCAGTCTTGGACCATGAGGCAGAAGTCCCGTGTTGAGGATGGGAGAGCATGGAGACAGAAGGAGGGGACTTGGGTGACTTGGAGCTGCTGTACTAGCTCTGTCCCATCTACCTTAAGCCTTTGCTTACCTCCTACCTTGTTTGTTGTTGTTAGGTGTCTTCGAGTCGGTATCCGACTCATAGCGACCCTACATACAATAGGTGAAACACTATTGTTAGTGCTTCTCTGCTGTTCATAGGGTTTTCAATGGTGGATTGATTTTTGGGAGTGGGTCGCCAGGTCCTTCTCCCATACCTTGTTTAGTCCAGTGCTATTTTGATTTTATGCATCTGAGAGCTGAACTGAATCCTTACTGACAAGCAGTCTTCCTGGCTTCTGTGTAGCCCATGTGTGAGAGGAACCAGATACCACCTCTCTCTCTAGGGATAAGCTGGGACAGTCTATTGACTACCATCCCTGTTACTCATGACTACTCTAGGAAGGATGGGAGAAGGATGTGGCAATCCACTCCTGAGGCAATCCCGAGACAGTCAGCCATTGTAAACCCTATGAGGGTGACTATGAGTCAGACCTGAGTCGATGGCTCCTAACAACATTCTAGGAAGGGCATGTGGCCCATGTTGGACCAATGAGATTTGGGGAGAATTTTGTTGGAGTGCCTCTCGAAGTTCCTTTTTCTTCTGCAAAATGTTTCTGGGAGCGGTGACCCCCTTTCTCCTTCAGTGGACAAGAATATGGGGTCTGAAACTGCCGCAGCTCCACTACTGTCAGCCTGAGGGTGAAGCCAGGCATGGCAGACAGCAGAGCTGGAGAATCATGGGAACGCTGAGCGTGAAGCCCACCCTGCGTCAGGACTCCAACCTCATCAATAATTCTTCTTATTGTTACTTTCCTTATCGTTTAAGCGAAAAACAGCTCTGGATTATTTATGTTGTTGTTGTTGTTGTTGTTAGGTGCCATCGAGTCGGTATCCGACTCATAGCGACCCTCTGTACAACAGGGGAAACACTATTGTCAGTGCTTCTCTGCCGTTCATAGGGTTTTCAATGTCGGATTGATTTTTGGGAGGGGGTTGCCAGGTCCTTCTCCCAAGCCTACAGCTTCTGGTGTTCCCAGGCGGTCTCCCATCCAGGTACTAACCAGGCCTGACCCTGCTTAGCTTCCGAGATCTGACGGGATCGGATGCCACAGGGCTACAGCTGCAGGCTTGTTGTTGTTAGGAGCCATCAAGTCAGTATCTGACTCATAGCAACCCTATGTACAACAGGTGAAACACTGTCCTTGTGCTTCTCTGCTTTTCATAGGGTTTTCAAAGGCTGAGAGGAGAGAGGAAAGGAGGGAGACAGACATGGCAGAAATCTTCCTGAAAAAGTCACAACATAGATTCCTAGTTTAAAACAGTGCCTTAAAAGGTGGAAAAATGCTAGATTATTAGGGAAGGGTCAAGAGTAGATGGAGATTACTGAAGAATCATTAACCCTTATCATGGAGATTACACACGAGGCACACTGTAGTGTGCCTGCAGCTGTACCACTGTGGCATCCGATCCCTTGAGATCTCGGAAGCTAAGCAGGGTCGGGCCTGGTTAGTCCTTGGATGGGAGACCGCCTGGGAACACCAGGTGCTGCAGGCTTGGGAGAGGGACCTCCAAAAGAAGGACTCCCCAAAATCAATCTGCCATTGAGAACCCTATGAACAGCTGAGAAGCACTGACAATAGTGTTTCGCCTGTTGTACAAAGGGTCGCTATGAGTCGGATACCGACTCGACAGCTCCTAACAACAACAACAAAACTGTAATAGAAGTACATATGGCTCAGTGCCCCTGACCGTCATTATAACTGGATTTCATCTCTCAGATTTCATGACCTGCCATTGATCTGCAAATCTTTAAACGTGTAGTTCTCAAATTCATTGTGCAGAAGGAGCAGGCATGAAGCCTGATAACCTGCCCAGCCCTGGTTCCTGTGGTCTGTGTCTTGGAGGGAGGGGTCTGTGGAAGGGTTTAGCGGGAAAGCCTGGCTGTATCCCTGAGCCGTATCATGCTGGGGTGTGAGGTGCGGTGGAGGCAGGAAAGATACAGTAGCATGAGCTTGTGGAAGCTGCTCTAGGAACTCGTAGAAGAAACGGGGAGGGAAGGTCTTTGGAAGAGGCTGAAGTCCCACAGTGACCGTGGGGCGCACCGTCACTGTGTTACCAGCTATTAGGTCTTTTGGAAGTCCAAACTGGCATGATTTGGGAAAATGAGTGCTCCACATCTGAACTGGACTCCACTAAACGGATGGGGCAGGACACTGGACTGACCAGGAAACGCCCCTGCGGGAGGCCAGCTCTGACCCCCACTACGATGGAAGAAAGCACATGGGAGCCAGGGAGAGGGGAGAATGGCCTGCACAGGACAAGAGCAGGGACAAGAGGGGCAGCAAGGAGCTTGTTGTGGTTGTGGTGGTTGTTGTTGTTAGGTGCTGTCAAGTCGGTGTCTGACTCATAGCTACCCAATGTACAACAGCCAAAACACTGTTGTCAGTGCTTCTCCACTATTCATAGAGTTTTTGATGGCTGACTGTGTTTTGGGAGTGGGTTACCAGATCCTTCTCCCAAGCCTACAGCACCTGGTGTTCCCAGGTGATCTCCCATCCAAGTACTAACCACGCCAACCCTGCTTAGCTTCTGAGATCAGGCAGGATTGGATATCAAGGTGGTTAAAGCTATACACAAATGTTTTCCCTCACATTGCGAATTAGTTTTCATGAAGAAATCTTTGTATTTAACTCTATGTAAAATGTATTTAGAAGTTTCTGAAAGCTGAAAAGTTCAAAGCATCTTTGAAAAGCAGACTTTGATTTTTTTATATTATTATTTTGGGCAGTACTGGGAGTTGATCCCAGGGCCTCATGCATGCTAGGCAAGTGCTCTATTACTGAGCTACAACCCAGCCCTTTTAAATTTTTTAAATTTTGATATGAGATACCCAGGCCGACCAAACACCATACCTTCTCTGAAGTTTGACCGCAGGGTCACTTTGATTCTTAGAAAAAACCACAGAGCTACATTCCAAGAGATATAGGCATAGATCAAAGGGCTGTAAATGCAGGCAGTAATCACTGAGAACTCCCAGATCCCCTGATAAGACAGATAACATGCCTGAGTCAACCTTCAAATCTTAGATCAAAGGACTGACCAAACCTGCACCACCCCCTTACCCCTGCCTGTAACCCTCAATAAAAACCCTCACCAGCAGCGAGTCGGGGTTCTGACACTAAACTGCTGTGTCCATGAAGGTGGCACCCTTGAGCTCGAGTTTTAATAAAGGCTCTTCCCTTTTGCATGTGACTTTGGACCTCCTGGTGATCTTTGGGGAACTCGAACTCTGGGCATAACAGATACAGAGGCTTGCTAAGTTGCACAGGCTGCCTCTGGCCTCAAATTCATGATTCTGCTTCAGCCTCCTGAGGAGATGGGATTATGCGTGTGTACTATGATACCAGGCCAGAATTTTAATTTTTAAAAAAGATTCAGTGAGTGAAAAGCCCTGGTCAAAGTGTAATAAACAAAATGCACCAAGATGTTAAAATTTGACTTTTCCCGCTGTACTTTCAGCTGACAGACAAAGGCCGAGGACACCAGAATTTGGCAAATGGCTCTCATATTTGAACGGAGATTCCAGACTACCTGGTACCAAAACAACCAGAAACCACAGATGGTTTGGAACACTTAGACCTTCACCTATCCCAAAGGATCAAAGTTGAAGAGTCCAGAGGGGATGGGAATGAGGGAGAAGAGATAATCAATGATTTATTGATTATCCAAGAAGGGGTAGGGACTTGCTCTTGCATCAATAAAGAGTTGATTTTGTTTTTTGGTTTTTTTTGTTTTTTGTTTTTTTCAGACAGGGTTTCACTGTAAAGCCCAGGCTGGCCTCCAACTCCTGCTCCTCCTGCCTCAGCCTCACAATTGCTGAGGTTACAGGTGTTTGCTACAAGGACTTTTTTGAGAGCTTGTCCGCAGGAGTCTGAGGGACAATGAGGAGGACCAAACTGAGACTCTGTGGCTGTGAGCAAGGCCCTGCCTAGCAAGTGGAAACCGTGTTTACACAAGGAAACTCCATCTTGTGGGCAGTCTGCGCACCACCCTCCGGCCTCTACCTTCCCCCTGGAGCCATTTGCAGTCCTGTCCAAGAGAACAGCCTGAAGACATAAGTGTATCCCCTGTATTTGCATTGCATTTCCGGGACCTAAGGGAAATGACATAACCGATTCCAGCTAAGTGACAGGAAGAACTGCTAATGCTCCTGAGGGGCCTCCAAAGACCTGGTGGAAGCACCCACTGCAAGGACTAGATTTAATCACCCAGTCAGTGATCAGAAAGCATGAGCTGGGAGCGGCTGCCAGGGCCAGAAGAGATCAGTCCTCTGCTAGCTGGGACCAACTGAGTAAGACCTTTCCTATCCCTCACTTTCCTTCCTTGTCTCCTCCCCTCCCCTCCCCTCCCCTCCCCTCCTCTCCTCCCCTCTCCTCCCTTCCCTTCCCTTTTCCTTCCCGTCCCTTTTCTTTTCTTTTTCTTCTTTCTCTTTCTCTTTCTCTTTTTCTTTCTGTGCTAGGTCCTCACTGTGTAGCTCAGGCTGGCCTTGGACGTGCAATCCTCCTGCCTTAGCCCCCCACGTGGAGTGCTGGGATTACAGGCTGCACCCCCATGCCTGGCGTTTCCCTTTTTCTTGACCCAAGACAAACTAGAGGGAGCCTGGTGGGTGAGGAGGAGGTAGAGAAAGGAGGAAAAGCTGAACACCTCTTGAGGTCCCCAGGCTGACCAAACACCGTACCTTCTCTGAAGTTTGACCTCAGGGTCACTTTGATTCTTAGAAAAAACCACAGAGCTACATTCCAAGAGATACAGGCATAGATCAAAGGGCTGTAAATACAGGCAGTAATCACTGAGAACTCCCAGGCCCCCTGGTAAGACAGATAACATGCCTGAGTCAACCTTCAACCACCAGCACATCTTAGATCAACGGACTAACCAAACCTACACCCCCCTCCTCACCCCTACCTGTAACCCTCAATAAAAACCCTTACCCAACAATGAGTCAGGGTCCGACACTGAACCACTGTGCCGCTGAGGTGCGGCACCCTCGAGCTCAAGCTTTAATAAAGGCTCTTTGTTATTGCATGTGACTTCGGACTCCCTGGTGGTCTTTGGGGAACTGGAACTTTGGGCACAACACTCTGTCTTTCCTACCCTGGGTTTCCCACTGACAGCAGGCTCCAGCTTGGAGTGGGGAGAAGCTATTGTTGAAGTGAAGTTAAACATGACCAGACGTTTTCACTATGGCAGCGAGACCATTCTGGAGGCTGGAAGCAGGCTGAGGACCTTTTGTTATTCTAGAAAGACCAGAAAAGCGTTGCTGTGTGCCCCAGATCCCATGCAGTTTCAGGACAGAGTAGGTTCCCATAGAGCAGGTTTGGACAGGCGCTGGAGGCAGGCATCGTGCTGTTTCTCATGGCGCCCCACAAGATCTACCTGCCCAACTGCTGAGACACTGCCAGAGTACGAGGCTCATTAAATAAAATTAATGCGTCAATAAGTGTGCTGCGCTAACAGGCATGAAGCAGTCACAAAAGGGGAGGGATGAGAAGCCTCAGTGCCTTTGCCCAAGGTCAAGCTTTGGGTTATGTGCAGAGCAGCAGCTTTCCAGCTGCCTCCACACACAGTAGCCAGATCTCTCTTCAGGGAGGTTTTAGAGGCCAAAGAGAGCTATGCTGGCCGTATTTTTTGAAGCAAAATAAAGGGATGAGGACTCTGACACGTAAGAGTGCAGACATGGTGATAAATGGGACAGAATGTTTGTAATTAGTTCTGTCCCAGAAACGCTGGGACCTCGCCACAGTAGAAGCAGCGAGAGCCCAGGAGCTGGCAGAGACGCTGTGCAAGGGAGCTTGTTAGCAGAGCTGAAGAGGTCAGAGGGAGGCCCGGGGCCTTTGTCCATCCTCTTCCCACCCTCCAACCTCCACTGCTGGGCTGTGATTTTGAAATGATTTCCATTTCAAAGGCGGATTTTCAGCGGCTTTAATTAAATGCTGGGAAGAAAGCATACGGGGCTGAAAAGCCTCAGCCTTGCCTCCCTCCAGACTGTGACAGCGAACCCAGGCCCGGAAGTCGCATCTTCTATAGCTGAGTCGCAACTGGAGGCTCCACAGGCTTCCATGGCCTTAAGCCTGGAGACCCATCCTACCCGCTGCATGCTCCTCCTTTCCCAGCTCTTCCTAAAAATCTTTCACATGGCTGGGCGTGGCAGCGCACGCTGCTGTAATCCCAGCGGTTTGGGAGGAGGGGACAGGAGGATTGCAAGTTTGAGACCAGAGGCAGGTTGCGTAATTTAACGAGACCCTGTCTCAAAAAGTAAAAAATGGGCTGGGGTTGCAGCTCAGTGGTCCAGCACTTGCAGAGCATGAAAATGCGAGGCCTTGGGTTCAACCCCCAGTATCGAAAAAAAAAAAAAAAAAAACCTAAAACAAAAAAAACCTTTCACATGGTCTCAACTCCAGTTTTATCTAAGGATAAATCTGTCTTCTCTAAGCCATCGAGGACCTGTCAGCTTTGCTAGGTATTGAGATCACTCCTAACCCAATGATAACATCAGCAGTGGGGACGGATGGATGGGATGGCCCAAGAAGAGGGGGCGGAGAGGGCAGAGCAGTGCATTTAGGCTGGAAGAATCCCAAGGAAAGCAACAATTCAAGGTCAAGAGGTGAAGAAGACATTAAAAAACAAAACAGACAAACAAACGAAAAGCAGCTGAGAGAGGACAGTTAGAGCTGCTGGGGGGCATCCGGGGCGTGTCTTGGCCGGTGCCAAGGACGGAGCGTATGGTGTTGAAATGATGCAAAATGCGCCAGAGATCATTCAGACGAAACCTGTCCCCACATTTCACAAGGTGACTTTGGCAAGAGCCTTTCCGTGCAGATCCGGGGCCCGTGCAACAGGAGGTGAAATGTGGTCCTCCTGAGGCCCTGGAGCAGCAGCCCATCTCCTGAGGCAGGAATGGAAGAGTGGATTGGAGGAACGGCCACAGCGGAAGGATGGGTCCAGACCAGTTCTGGCAGAGTGACTGAGTCACCTCGGTCAGCCTAGAGAGCTGTGCTTGAAGAAGGAAGAACTGCCGGGTGCGGTGGTGCATGCCTGTAATCCCAGCGGCGCAGGAGGCAGAGACAGGAGGATTGCAAGTTTGAGACCAGAGGCAGTGTGCGTAACTTAGCGAGACCCTGTCTCAAAAAGTAAAAAAATGGGCTGGGGGCGCAGCTCAGTGGTCCAGCACTTGCAGAGCATGCAGGTGCAAGGCCCTGGGTTCAATCTCTAGTACTGAAAAGAAAAAAAAAAAAAAAAAAAAAAGAAGGAAGAATTATCAGCTTCCTTCCTGTATGCGTCTCCACTGAGACTCGAGGAGACAGGTGCAGCTGCCTCACCTCAAGCCACTTGAGGGGCTTCGGGAATGTGACCTGCAGAATTTCACAAGTGTCCCCTGCAGTGCCAGGGCCGGCCTTTGCCTTACACCTGAACGTCTAACAGCCAGAGGCAGGGCTGGAACTACGGTCACCTGACAACACAGCATTGTGGGATCGATCGTGGCCATGCGTGGTGCTTCCCAGGCACCAAAGGTGGATCCTATGGGCGAAGGCTGGCTGGGGGACCTGGTCAGGATGGTAGAGTGACCTGGACCAAGGCAGCTGGGCCAATCAGAGCCCTGGGGCTGAGCAGAAGCTTACTTGAGAGTAATTAGCCAGGTGGGACTCTGCTCACACCCAGGAAATAGCAGGGCATGGGGTGCCTCCACCGGGGATCCCCAAAGAGCCCATGGGAAAGCCCCAGGGCACCCACGCCTGTACTTCCTGCACATCACTGGTCTCCAAGGATGAGGAATATATTTTTTCTTTTCTTTTCTTTCTTTCTTTCTTTTTTCTTTTTTTTTTTTTTTTGCAGTAGTAGGGGTTGAACCTAGGGCCTCGCACCTGCATGCTCTGCAAGTCCTGGACCACTGAGCTGTGCCTCCAGCCCTTTTTTTTTTTCCCTTCACCTTTTGAGACAGGGTCTCACTAAGTTACACAGACTGCCTCTGGTCTTGAATTTGCGATCCTCCTGCCTTTGCCTCCCCGAGCCGCTGGGATTACAGGCGTGAGCCACTGTGCCTGGCTCATATTTTTTCTTTTGAAATAAATTCAAACTTACAGAAAAGTTGAAAGATTAGTACATAACCAGCCTTTTTTATCTGAGCCAGTTGAGAGTAATCGCGGTCCCTGAGGTCATTGTTGACCTCAGGTCCTGTCACCCTTGAAGACAGAGGTTGTTGTTGTTGTTAGGTGCCGTTGAGTTGGTATCCAACTCATAGTGACCCTCATAGGGTTTTCAATGGACAACTGTTTCGGGATTGCCTTGGGAGTGGATCGCCAGGCCCTTCTCCCATTTTTGAGGTGCTGGGAATCGAACTCGGGACCTCAGAGACTGCAGTGCAGCACTCTACCAAGTGAGCTAAATCCCAGCCCCTTGAAGACAGAAGTGCCCATTTATTACACACAGGGCCACTGTTCCGCACAGCCACATAAAACCATCAAAATGAGGGGAGGCATTCTGTAATTTCCCAGGGATGCTAAGACAGCAGAAATTCATTCTCAGCTCTGGAGTCAAGAGGGGTGGAGTCACGGTGCTGGAAAAGCCCCGCCTCCTCGAAAGGGAGACCCTTTCTCCCCCGGAGAACCTTTCCTCCACGTCAGCTTTGCTGGTGGCCACCTCGCTCTACCCTCTGCCTGTCTCCCATGGCCTTCCTTTCTTTCCCCTGTCTGCCTCTTCTCCTCCTCTGCCTCTTAGAAGGGCCCTTGCCATTGGATTTGAGCTCACTTGGGCGATTAAGGATGATTTCATCTCAGACCCTTAACTTAACGACCTCTGCAAAGACTCTTCCTAAGTAAGGTCCCGTCCACAGAGCCACTGAGTTAGGATGGGGTTACCTCTTTCTGAGGGACCATCATTCAACTCTCTACAGTAATATTGACACATTATTATCACCTGATCCACACAAACCTTTTCAGTTTCGACATGACTTGTATCTCAGAAATAGCCTTTGTAGCAAAAAGACATAACCGAGGATCATGGGTTGTATTTAGCTATCTTGACTCTCGAGTCTTTTTCCATTTAAATCAGCGCCCCAGTCCGTCTTTGATGTTCATGACCTTGGCACTGTTGAGGGCAGCTGGTTATTTTGTACAAGCCAATAAGCTGGTGCTGGCTTGTACTGGATCCTGAGATCTATCTGATTGTTTAATGTTTGAGAATTTTACAAGCAAGTTAACGTCATTTGGCTATGACTGTCGGGAATGGGAGCTGGGGTTTAGCTCGGGTGGTAGAGGGCTGCTGTGCTCTCTCTGAAGCTCTGGGTTTGATTTTAGCGCTGCAAAAATGGCAGAAGGACCTGGCAGCCCACTCTCGAACCAATCCCCAAACAATCAGCCACTGAAAACCCTACGAATAGCAGAGAAGCGCTGACAATACTGTTTCCTCTGTTGGGTCCCTGTGAGTCAGATACCAACTCAGTGGCACCTAACAACAAGAACAACATTACTTATTTGGCCAACACCTTCTGTGTGCGATGATTCTTCATTTGCCCCTGCGCCCTCCGTGTGGATACCCTCCGCTTCCCCCCTGTGCTCTGACAACCCGTGCCAGGCCACCCGGGTCCCTTCTTTACCCCACTGTAGGGCACTGCTTAGAGAGGCAGTTTGCCCAGAGACCTATGTAGGCCCCTTGGAGGACTGAGGCTTGTTCCCCAGGCAATCACCTTTGCCCTACATCTGCGAACTCAGGGTCATCAAGCTCCCCAAGATGGCGCTGGCATCCAATCCCTTGCCTCAGACCCCTCGACACCGATTGGCTGTTTCCAAACCCCTGAATGGCTCCTGATTGGGCCATTCGGGAACCACCCCTGATTGGCTACTTTTATAAAAAACCAAATTTGCATATCCCCTCTGATTGGCTGAAACCCGTATGGGGTGACTGCCTCTGATTGGTCCCTGGCTAGCCCCAGAAGAGTATATAAGGGTGGTACATGGAGCAGTCTGGGTCCATTCCATCTACTGGGACAGACAAGGAAACAATAAAGAGCTGTTGGAGCAGAGCACTTGGAGTTGGCATCTTCACTGGGAAGAAAGAAGCAAGGCGCTGCGGGCATCAGCCTCTGAGCCTGCCTTTCTCAAGGCTTCTCAGAGCAGCTGTGGGCATAGGACTCCTTTCTGGGCAGTGCGGCTCTTGGGTGCTTGGCTCCCCCGCACCAGAAGATGGGTCTTTGGTGGCTGGTTCCTGTTCACGGCCGGAGGGAGTCCAGCGGTAGGCAACACACAAGCCCCACACCCCATGATGGCTGTCCCCTGCCTTGTCACCATCCTCAGTTCTGACACCTATGCCCGGCACGGCACGGACATTCTTCTCTGCTCACTAGGGCTCTGACATCGCACCCCAGGCTGCCATGGATCCCGTCTCATGTCACGCAGTCTCTAGTCCAAGTCAGGCTGCCACCACTGCTCCTTGCTGCCCGCTGCCTCCTCATCCTGCCAGATCACGCTATCCTTACTCCGCGAAGACGTCCCCCCAGTGATCCCCTCTGAAGGGCACCCAGAATGAATTACTCAGGGCTGAGGATGCTAAATGTTCCATGATGCATCACCTGGTCCTACAAGAGGAAGAGCTGTCCCACTCTGAGCCCATCACCGAGAGTCTAGAAACAGACAGGAAGGAAGGAGGGGAAGGTACGGCCACCCATGGCCATGGCAGAACAAGGAAAGACATGAAGGCAGGAATCCAAGCCCTCCTGAGCCACTTTCACCATCTCTTCATCCAGGAAGAACGCGCTGATGCTTTGCCAAGTTTGTTCCCCCTGGGGAATCACGGGTGAGTGAGCGCTTGCCTGCCTTTCAGGAGCGCACAGCAGTCAGCACGGGCACAGTGCTGCGCTTCACCAGGGGGAAGGGGCGAGCAGTGGGCACCACGAAATGAAAAGCCGGCCGAGAGCATGACGGTGTGAGGCCTGCCCCTCGGAATTTTTATTTTATAACTGTTGAAATCGTTTCTTTAGACCTATGTAGGCATGACTTTTTATTTAAAAAAATCATGCATCATTCCTATGTACTCAATAACATTTTCCAGACCAGATTTATCCCCCTGTAGTATCCATTAGTGTAATTTTTCTTTCTTCTTCCTTTTTCTTTTTTTCTTTTTTCCTTTTCTTCCTTCCTTCCTTTTTTCTTTTCTCTTTTTTTCTCTTTCTTTCCTTCTTTCTGCCTGCCTGCCTTTTTTCTTTTCTTCTCTCTTTTCTCCTTCCCTCCCTCCCTCCCTTCCTTCCTTCTTTCCTTCCTTCCTTTCTGCCTGCCTGCCTTTCACAGTGAAGGGTTGAACCCAGGGCCTCATGTGCTCCACCACCAAGCTGCACCCCAAGCCCCCTTTATTATTTTTGATTTTGAGACAGAGTCTCCCTATGTTGCCAAGGCTGCCTCTGGCCTTGAACTCATGATCCTCCTGCCTCAGCCTCCCGAGTTGCTGGGATAACAGGTGTGAGCCATGGCGCACAGCTTACAGCATAGTATTTCTTAAAAGAGTGTTTTTGAATCACTGACACCTATTTTGCAACTTTTAATGGCAGCACTTTCTTAATCATCTAATAAGATCTTATCGATAACTTATCAGATAAGATCAAGAAAACACCAGTACACATATATTACATTGGTTGATGTCATTGATACTTTGATTTTTTTTTTTTTAACATTTGTTCCAAAGGACTTAGGAATTTCTTTTGCCTAGAGTTGCATTGCTGGGTTTGTAATTGGCAATCTGTCTTCATATGCTCAGTGACAAAGTACAGCTGAACTTCATCTGCTTGGGGGCATTTTCCCTTCTTAGCTCATATAAAGTCCTTGGTTTGGAATGAGATTTGGGTCATTTCCATATAAGGAATATTAGCTTCATTAATATCATACTTATTCTAGGCTGCAGAGTCTGTGAATTGATATGTGTGAAGTTATCATTTGCTTCAAGGTTGAATCGTGGTGTAATTTTTAAACTATGTTATGTTGTTGTTGTTGTTGTTAGGTGCCGTCGAGTCGGTATCCGACTCACAGCGACCCTTGCAGGGTTTTCAATGGCTGACTGTTTTGGGATTGCCTTGGGAGTGGATTGCCAGGCCCTTCTCCCATTTTTGTGGTGCTGGGAATTGAACTCGGGACCTCAGAGACTGCAGCGCAGTGCTCTACCAACTGAGCTAAATCCCAATATGTTGTTGTTAGATGCCATCAAGTTGGTAAACTATGTTATACCAGGTAGTTACATTTAACCAACAAGGTACATAACTCAATTCAACTGAAGACAATAGGAACAGCAATGGCTGTCTTTGTGAGGACTGGTAATGACAACTGGGCCCAAATCAGATTTATCCCCCATGCAGTAGTGTTCATTAGTGTACAGTTTTCCTTTCTTCTTCCTCTCTTTTCCTTTCCTTTCCTTCCTTCCTTCCCTCCTTCCTTTCTTCTTTTCTTTCATATTGAAGGGTTGGACCAGGGCCACTGAGCTGCACCCCCAGCCTCCTTTTGTATTTTTGATTTTGAGACAGAGTCTCCCTGTGTTGCCATCGTGTAGGACTGTGTGCCTATCTCGGTGATTATAAAAAGCAATCCACACACCAGGCCCCGCCTTTCAGTGTTGTTAAAATGTGACTAAATGTGCACTTTGCAATCCATGCAATACATCACAGCCAGGAACCTCCCTTTGCTCTGATTTCACACTCGTCAACCAATATTGCAATGACTAACTTGGATTCTGTGTTTTCCTGATTTACTGGGCATTTGGATGGCCTGAAAATATAAACCCTGGCTGACCTAAGCAATACTTAGGGAAGGCATACAAATGATCCCCCCACCGTCTGTCAGCTTGCCATGCTGTGGGGGCTCGTGTGTTGCTGTGATGCTGAAAGCTATGCCACCAGCATCTCAGATACTAGCAGGGCCACCCATGGTGGACAGGTTTCAGCTGAGCTTCCAGACTATGAGAGACCAGGGAGAAGGACCCGGCAGCCCACTCTTGAAACAATTGTTGTTGTTGTTAGGTGCTGTCAGGTCATGTCCAACTCATAGCAACCCTCATAGGGTTTTCAATGGCTGACTGTTTCGGGATTGCCTTGGGAGTGGATTGCCAGGCCTTCTCCCATTTTTGCGGTGCTGGGAATTGAACCTGGGACCTAAGCAACTGCAGAGCAGCGCTCTGTTAAGCCATTGAAAATCCTATGCACAGCAGAGAAGCACCATCAAATATAGTGCCAGAAAGTGAGGCCCCCCCCAGGCTGGAAGGCATTCAAGAGGCAACTGGGGAAGAGTTGCCTCCTCAAAGTGAGTCGGCCTTAAGGATGGGAATGGAGTGAAGCCTTGGGACCTCCTTTTCTGGTGTGGCATGACACAGAGTGGGAAGAAACACAGTGACTGCAACAATGGGTGCAAACATAAAAGATCATGTGGATGGCACAGTGTCGGGTAGCGTTTCGTTCTATTGTATGTAGGGTTGCTATGAGTTGGACCTGTTTTGATGGCACCTAACAGCAACAACAACAACATCTGTGACTGCATTGATGATTATTCCTTGATAGACTCTTAGCATTACATTTGCTGGATAAAATGGTGGGAACATTTAGGTACATATTGCCAAATTACTTAAGACAAAAGGAAAAATGAGACTATAGCTTTTGTGAGTGTGTGTGTGTGTGTGTATGTGTGTGGTACTGTGGGGCTGAACCCCAGGCCTCACACATGCCTTGCCAGTGCTCTACCACTGAGCCGCACCTTCAGCCCCTTTTATATTTTTTATCTTGTAACAGCCGCTAAATTACGCAGGCTGCCTCTAGCTTTAAACCTGCCTTCTTTCACCTCCACCTCCTGAGTCTCTGGAATTACAGGTGTGGTCCCCTTGCCTGGCAAGACAATAGTTTTTAAAATTAATAGTAAAGATAGTGAATTAAAAGGGCTGGAGGTAAGCTGGGCGCAGTGGCGCACACCTGTCATCCCAGCGACTCAGGAGGTAGAGGCAGGAGGATCGCAAGTTCGAGACCAGAGGCAGTCTGCGTAATTTAGTGAGACCCCATCTCAAAAAAGTAAAACAAATGGGCTATGGGTGCAGCTCAGTAGTCTAGCACTTGCAAAGCATGCATGCACCAGACCCAGGGTTCAACCCCCAGTACTGAAAAAAAAAAAAAAAAAAAAAAAAAAGGCCTGGAGGTGCAGGTCAGAGGTAGAGTGCTTGCTTAACATGTACAAGGCTCTGGGTTCAATCCCTGGTGCTGCCAAAAATCAAGCAATCAAGCAATCAATGAATAAATCAAATCAAATAAAAGAACCAGACCCTTTCCTGCCGGGAGTATTTACAAATGTGTCCATCTCATCATGACTTTGCAGCATTAACAACGTTGTCAACAACTGACAATCTTGCAGGCAAATCAAAAAACCAAACAACAAAACCCAAAGAAATACCAACCAGCCCCACCCCGCTGGAATTCAGACATTTTAACTTGAATGTATTTGGTTCCTTTTGAGATTGAACATACTCCTTGTTCTCCTAAAGTCAGCCATCCTGAGAGTAGAAATATTTTGTTTTTGGTAACCATTATAGAAACATATCCCTTCCTTTTCTTTCAATAATCTATCCTAATAAAATTGGCACCAAGCTCATTGTGCAATAACCACTTCAGAAGTATACACAGTAAAAAGGAAAAACCTTCCTTTACACACTGTTGAGTTCCTATAATGTGTGCAGACTAATAAGACTATTCTGTAAATTGTTTCCCACTGGGATGTAGCTCAGTTGGTAGAGCACCACACTGCTGTCCCTGAGGTCCAGGGTCCGATTCCCAGCACCGCAAAAATGGGAGAAGGACCTGGCAATCCACTCCCGTGGCAATCCTGAAACAGTCAGCCATTGAAAACCCTATGAGGGTCACTATGAGTTGGACAGGACGGCACCTAACAAATTGTTTTCTATTTAAGCCTATGGTTTTTGTAGTCGTAAGTATAAAATTTACATCATACATTTCATTGTAATTTAGAAGTCTGTCCCTTGGGGTGGGTATTTAGGCTGCTTCCAGTGTTTTTAAGACTAACAATGCAGTGACAAGTTGGCTCATATTGGCCTGTGGGCTCCATGAGAGGCATCTTGCCTTGGCACGACCCTAACATCTGGCACAGTGGCTTAGAGTGGCCCTCAGTAAATATTCTCTATGAACGAATGAATGAATGTATTTGAGAAGGACTTCTGCAAGCTTATGTGTGCAATGAGTTCCTTGGGCTCGAGGTTACTCTTTCTTTCCTAGCCATTCTTCCTGAAGTTGCTCAAGTGGGCTTCTACTCCTTGGAAGTAATATTTATTTTGACAGGAATTCTCCATGAGTCAAGATGGAACATCTAAAGCTATGTGTTCATACCATGTCGAATTTGGTTTTCACTTTATTTTATATTTAGTTAAGTCTCAGTGACAGGCCCTTTTCCAAGCTTACAGCAAGTAGCTGCATATGAAATCAATTTGCTGTATTTATTTGAGAAGTTTTGCTAAAATCTCAATGGGCAAGGTCATGAAAAAATAGTTCACAGAATAAAAAATATAAATAGCTTTAAACATATAAAAATGAAATGTGTTTGAGTTACCAGACTTTTACTAAATATTTGCTACATGTCAGGTGTATTTGCAGGCATTGATGATACAATAGTAAACAAAAATCCAATGTTCCTGCTCTCCAGGGGGCAGGGCCCTCACATTCCCTTTTAAAAGTAAACAAAGAAGTTCAAATTATAGCCACGAGCCATCTTTTTCTTTTGTCTTTAACATTGTCAATCTTGAGAACTTTCACTTTGCAAAGGAAGTATGAGGGTTAATACATAGGAGAGGAAAGGAACATAATTCTTAAATTCATTTTAATTGCTTTTTATTTTTGCATATTTAAGAAATCTCTTTTGTGATTTTATCTAAAGCAATTTGACAATCTGTACCAGTAGCTTTAAAAATATCCCCCTCATTTCACTCAGTCTAGTGCTAAGAATCTATGGAGAAATGAAACATCAACTTAGTCACAGATTCAGGTACTAGAATATTTATTGTATGATTTGTAAAATGTCAAAACATTGGAAACAGCCTAAATGTTTGGCAGTAGGAGAATAATTAATTTACTATATCTACTAGATGGCACCTAACAACAACAATAATCCCATCTATATCTATTTCTATCTTTATCTATCTATACATGTATATCTTTGGAAGGAAATTTTCTAAAATATTAGCATGATTATATTTAACTATAAAACCATGGACTGCAGCTGTACCACTGTGGCAGCTGATCCTGTCAGATCTTGGAAGCTAAGCAGGTTGGGCCTGGTTAGTCCTTGGATGGGAGACCGCCTGGGAACACCAGGTGCTGTAGGCTTGGGAGAAGGACCTGGCAACCCCCTCCCAAAAATCAATCTGCCATTGAAAACCCTATGAATAGCAGAGAAGCACTGACAATAGTGTTTCCTCTGTTGTGCATAGGGTTACTGTGAGTCGGATACTAACTCAATGGCATCTAACAACAACAACAATAAGACCATGAGTGATTATTTTTAGCTTTGTGTATTTCTTCCTTTTCCAAATTTGCATTGTGTGGGTGTTATGGTTTGAATATAAAACATCCCACCCTAGTGTGCCGGTGGTGCTATTGTGGGAGGTTCTGGAAACTTGAGGAGGTGGGATGTACTTCTAGGAAACAGGTCCCGGGGGGTGAGCCTGGGAAGTCTATACCTGGCCCCCAGTCCTTTCCTTGTTCTCTGCTTCCTGTCTACCATGAGGTGAGCAGCACCCTGCACCACTCGCCCATGGCCACGATGTTCTGTCCGAGCACACGGGGCCAGATGACCGTGTACTGGGCCCGCTGAAACCGTGAGCCAAACAACTCCTCCAGTAAGTTGTTCTGATCATGTATTGACCACAACAATAAGAAAGCTAAGGAACATAGGCATGTGCACGTCTAATTTTCCTATCATAGAGATCATCCTGAAAAGTTGTTGGGGGCATTGTTCGTCCTGTTACTTTTGCCTTCTGTTTATCATCTTTTATGAAAAATTTACTTCAGAAATTAATTGCTTCTTGTACTTTCTTTTTCTGAATACCTAATGTACTTTTTGTTAAGAAATTCAAGAATCCGCTGGGTGCAGTGGCGCACGCCTGTAATCCCAGCAGCTCAGGAGGTAGAGGCAGGAGGATGGCAAGTTTGAGACCAGGGGCAGTCTGTGTAATTTAGTGAGACCCTGTCTCAAAAAGTAAAAAAAAAAAAAAAAAGGGCTGGGGGTGCAGCTCAGTGGTCCAGCACTTGCAGAGCACGCAAGCACAAGGCCCTGGGTTCAACACCTAGTACCACAAAAAAAAAAAAAAAAAAAAAAAAAAAAAAAAAAAAAAAAAAAAAAAAAAAAAAAAAAAGAAAGAAATTCAAGAGTCAAACTTAAAACTTAAATATAGCATAGTTGTTGAGTCTAATTTGGGCACATTTATATTTTTCTGTTTTTAAGAAGTATCTATCTATCTATCTATCTATCTATCTATCTATCATCTATCTATCTATCTATATTTATAGACAAATATAGATATCTCCAAAGAGGATGTATTTGTTATAAGCCTTCTCAAACTACTTAGTAAGTAAACATGAAGACATGAATAAGTGGGCGCAGTGGCACACACCTGTAATCCCAGTAACTCTGGAGGCAGAGGCAGGAAGATCACAAGTTTGAGGCCAGAGGCAGCCTGTGTAACATAGCAAGACTCTGTCTGAAGATATAAAACAAAAAAGGGGCTGGGGGTGCAGCTCAGTAGTAGAGCATTTGCTAAGCATGTGTGAGGCCCTGGGTTTGACCCCCTAGTACCGAAAAACAACAAACAACAAAAAACCCGACATGAATAATGGTAGAAGCTTGAGATTTTTCACTCAGAAATGCCCTTGAATAAAGTTGATGGCCCAGCAGCTAAGCATCCTTGACTACTTAAGCTCCACTCAGCCTATTATGTGGGAGAACTTGGAGCAATAACCTTCCTGGATGGCACTGCATCGTTCTCAACCCACAGTGAATCGTCAATGTCTCATCACAGAGGGATCCCTTGCTTTCAAATCTCCCCCATCCTCATCTGCCTCGGGCAGACACAACAGTGAACTCTTAGATGAACCCAGCAGGTCTATCTGGATCCTTCAGGTGTTGCCCAGATGCAATCCCTTAAATCCAGGCAACAGTGACTCCTGGAATTTTCTGTGATGCTGTTGAGTCTCACTCTGATTGTCCTCTTGGCATTCTTCCAGGTCTGCCAGATGCTGCATCGACTCACACACTCGCACCTTACCCCGTGCATTTCCACCCATCCCTCTACCCGCAGTCCACCCTGGCTACCTCCACATGCACAAACGCCTCCATTCAATTTAGATATAGTTTTCTCTGAAAATTATTTCTGGAGTAATTGGATTTAAGAGCAAAAATGCACACTTTCTTAGAACAATCAGAACAATTTTTTTTCCTTTTTTGAGACAGTCTCGCTAAGTTACGCAGACTGCCTCTGGTCTCGAACTTGCAATCTTCCTGCCTCTACTTGCAATCTTCCTGCCTCTACCTCCTTAGCCGCTGGGATGACAGGCGTGCACCACTGTGCCCAGCAACAATCAGGACGATTTTGACGAGGGATAAATTGCCCCTTTCCACTCTAGTTCCCAGGCCCTTTCCCACCATAAACTTTGGACAGCTTACCACCTTCACCCCACCCCAAGGCACACCCACATCTGAAGGAGCTGGCTCACCTTTCAGGAAGCAGCAAGTGCCGGAGCTGAAGGCAGGGGTGGGATGCACTTCTTCAGATTCATTATGCAAAACATAATGGATATTCCAAATCCTGTTAGTTGATATATGTAGTTGAGAAACCTGTTTTTTTTGTCCCCTCTTTGTAACACTGAATTTTTGAAATCGGTTTGGACCACACAGGCAGCCCTTAACTGACAAATGGATTAAGGTCCAAAAAGTGATGTTATTGCTTGGTTTGGGTTTTCTCACTAAAGCATTGTTTAAATATTCACCCCTGGCCTAGTTACCTCAGTGTACCCGAAATACTGTACAATCACACTTTTAAAAGTAGGAAGCTAGGCTGCAAAACAAAGGAGTCAACTATAAAAAGAATGCATTCGAATAAGACTATACACACACACACACACACACACACACACATTCTATAAACTCTCTCTATAAATATAAATAAGATCATGTGCCTGGCACAGAATCAGGAAGTGTTTTGATCTGCTGTACACAGGGTCACTATGAGTAGGACTCAACTTGATGGCACCTAACAACAACAACAAAGAATAAGAGCCTGGAAAAGTCTAGTCCAACTCATAGCACCTAACAACAACAACAACATAATATATATGTGGGTATATGTATGTGTATGTATGTATATATATATGTATTTATATGCATATATATATTTATGCATATATGTATTATATATGTGTGTATACACACACACACACAAATACGATATATGCAACTGTACCACTGTGGCATCCAATCTCATCAGATTTTGGAAGCTAAGCAAAGTTGGGCCTGGTTATTCTTTGGATGGGAGACTGCCTGGGAACACCAGGTGTTGTACGCTTGGGAGAAGGATCTGGCAACCCACTCCCAAAAAACAATCAGCCATTGAAAACCTATGAATAGCAGAGAAGCACTGACAATAGTGCTGGCCAGGGCATGGTGTCGGGGGATGGGGGTGTCTTGTCTGTTGTACATCAAGTTGCTGTGAGTTAGATGCAACTCCACAGCACCTAACAACAACAACATATATATTGAAGGCTGATCTTTTTTTTTTTTTTGCACTACTGGGGGTTGAACCCAGGGCCTTGCGCTTGCATGCTCTGCAAGTGCTGGACCACTGAGCTGCACCCTCAAGGCTGATCTTTTTAAAGGAAGATTTATTTGGAGAAAAGTTAATAGGTATCTGTGACATTTATAGAGTTTCCAAAGAGAAGTGTGAGCATTTAGAGGTTACTACTAAGGCTCTCTATTTCTTTCAGTGTATTTACATTTTGAAGATTTAAGAAACCTATTCTTTCGTTATGTCTAGTTTTGCTTCAAAATATGCCTTTCATTTTTCTTGCTACAGAAGAACGACTATCCCTACACTTATGCTTGGCCAGGGTGTTTAGCATTTGTTTTATTAATGCTCTTAGTATTATTGGGGTCACAGAGAAAACCAAGGAGGAGACAGAGAGAGTCGGATTTCTAAAGGCAACCTATCAAGGTATGTTAGTATTAGGTGCTGCGGAGACGGGATCTGACTCATAGCGACCCTGCGTACAGCAGGCGAAACACTATTGTCAGTGCTTCTCTGCTATTCATAGGGTTTTCAATGGCGGATTGATTTTTGGGAGTGGGTTGCTGGGTCCTTTTCCCATCAAGGTATAGTAGAGACAAAGATGAAAAATGTTTAAATAGTTCTGGGGAGTCCTGAAAAAAAGACCTCATACAACGCGGGCATTGAATGGCCTTGGAGAGAAGAGAGGAGCAGAGAGGAGACAGGGTTCGCCTATGACTCATCTGCAGGGTCATCGAGAAGGGGTGGAGAAGCTGCAGTTAGGTGCTCAGTTATGGCTGTCGCATGTGTCACTGATATGATGCACCAGGCTTGCGGGGTTCACAAAGGCACAGGTGAAGTGGAGGCAGCTTTACTGTCTAGAATGGAACCCAGGAAGACCCATTTTGACTAACGGCAGATAAACATCTTCCAGATCTTTTCAAGTGTTCTCTGATCCATCTGGTGATTTTTTATAAGGTCAAATGAAAGGATTAATCTCTCTGTTTCAGTTTGTTTAACAAACATCAAGTGGGCATCTCTCTCCATTCTTTCTCTTCCCCAACTGTCCCTGGTACCCACTGTCTGGCAGAAGGGGTTTTGCCTCCGTGTTGGACCTTGGAGGGGAGAGGGCGTGGTCTGGGTGAGGGCACGTGCATGCACATGTGTGTCTGTGTGTTCAGTGCCTATGGGGGTACCCTGGGGGCCTGTTTTCTTCTGGTGTTACCTTTCACAGCATGGGTGATGTGGGAGATGGCTCACGCTTTAGCAGCATCCGTCTTTTACAGAAGCACAGCCCTGATCTTCAGGGGGACGGATGCCCACTTTGAGGAGAGGCCCCTTTTGCAGCCAGCTGTGGCAGAGGAGGGCACAGCTTTCAGGTGACACCCTGCTTCCTTCATTTTCTAGCTAGAATTCAGACCTAACAGCAAGCCACCTCAGATGTGTGGATGAAGCTAACACCACAGGGTCGTGGGCTCTGAGACAAAAGGGTTCTTGGACAGCCTTGGGGGGCAGCACCATATCTATCCTGGGCTGCCCACTCTAGACTGTTCCATGGGAGCAAAAGAAAGTTAGATTGGCTTAAGGAATTAGGATTTTGGTCTTTATTATAGCAGCTAAGCTTATGTCCACACTAACACGTGGTGGCAGGAGAGGAGACTAACCAATGTAATTGGATGTTACATAGACAAGAAACTCGACGAGAAGGTACCCAAAATGGATGCTGAATCGTGTATGGCTGTGTATTGCAAGGAGGTTCCTAGCAGCCCCAATACTGCCCCTATTAAGATGGAAGGAATAGCCGAGCCTTTAGAGACACGTTAAAGGATCACAATCCCTGGAAATGCATTGAGAATAAACACAATTGTTTATCACTGCAATTCATTTGTCTGCAGCCGTAGCCCTGTGGCATCCGATCCCGTCAGATCTCAGAAGCTAAGCAGGGTTGGGCCTGGTTAGTCCTTGGATGGGAGACCGCCTGGGAACACCAGGTGCTATGTTGTTGTTGTTGTTAGGTGCCATCGAGTCGGTATCCGACTCATAGTGACCCTCATAGGGTTTTCAGTGGCTGAGTGCTTCGGGATTGCCTTGGGAGTGGATTGCCAGGCCCTTCTCCCATTTTTGCGGTGCTGGGAGTTGAACTCGGGATCTCAGAGACTGCAGCGCAGGAATTGAACTCGGGTCCTCAGAGACTGCAGCGCAGCGCTGCAGTCTCTGAGGACCCGAGTTCAACTCCCAGCACCGCAAAAATGGGAGAAGGACCTGGCAATCCACTCCCAAGGCAATCCCGAAATAGTCAGCCATTGAAAATAGTCAGCCAGGTGCTATAGGCTTGGGAAATGGACCTGGCAACCCCCTCCGAAAAATCAATCTGCCATCGAAAACCCGATGAACAGCAGAGAAACACTGACAATAGTGTTTCCCCTGTTGTACAGAGGGTCTCTATGAGTCAGATACCAACTGGATGGCATCTAACAACAACAACATAATTCAGTAAAAAAAAAATGCATTCCCTACAAGAAATGATTAAATCCCCACCCCAATATTCTTTTGCTGACAGTAGGACCAATTTGATGTTTCATACCCCATGTTTGTGGGGGCTGGGGTTTAGCTCGGTTGGTAGAGCACTGTGCTGCAGTCTCTGAGGCCCTATGAGGGTCGCTATGAGTCGCACCTGACGGCACCTAACAACAACAGCCTCCCGTGTTTGTGGGATTCGTATTTTAAGGAGGAAGGACTAACGAACATGCTTGCTGGCTGTTTAAAAGAATGCTCATGGAGCACAGTGTTTGAGCAAGGGAGAGATCCAGTGCGTCTGTGCTTTGCAAGTTCACAGACGTGCTTCAAAGCAGAAAAGCCGAACTCTAGGCTGTATAAGCCTGCAGCTGTAGCCCTGTGGCATCCGATCCCGTCAGATCTGGGAAGCTAAGCAGGGTTGGGCCTGGTTAGTACCTGGATGGGAGACCGCCTGGAAACACCAGAAGCTGTAGGCTTGGGAGAAGGACCTGGCAACCCCCTCCCAAAAATCAATCTGCCATTGAAAACCCTATGAACAGCAGAGAAGCACTGACAATAGTGTTTCCTCTGTTGTGCAGAGGGTCGCTATGAGTCGGATACCGACTCGACAGCACCTAACAACAACAACAACAAAGGCTGCATAAACACTGGACACCAACTAAATTTCCACCTCCCAGAGTCCATGGAAACTACCAAGCGCCATTCTGTAGCATAGATGGTTTATGGAAACAGAGGTTATCGGAATCTCGCGATGCCCTTGCGTTCCTGCACCGGTTCTTATTCCTTCTGAGCACAGTCAGATGGCACACATATAAAAGTTCAACTCTCCACCCAGAGGTGAAATAGACCTTGCCCAGAGTGAATGCAGTATCGAATCCACTGAAATCATTAAAGGCCCCGCCGCCAGGTCTGGGGTGAGGGTTTTGGCCAGTGCCCCGGGATGGGTTGGGGATGTGCCCAGCGCCGTCCCACTCAGTATGCATCTGGAAGCTCTCTCTTCCTCCCAGCCCACAGAGTCTGCGGCGGGGAGGGGCGAGGACTCCGCGTTGGCTCGGGAGCACGGAGTGCATATCAATCACTCGGGCGCCCAGCACAGGCGTGCTGCTCCTTCACCCAATCACCGCGCAGCTTCCTGCGCCAGAAAGGAGCACTCTTTACAACATACGCGATGTGATTCGCTTCGACAAGAACTGATGTTCTGTGAAGCACTTAACGGTTTACAGAGCCTTCTAGGTCACTTTTTTTTTTTTTAACATGGAGAAGTGCTGCTTTTAGATGGCCTCCCCCCCTGCCCCGCCCAATATTAGAGGTTGAACTGAGGCCCTTGCTCATGCCAGGCAAATGCTCCACCACTGAGCTGCACCTCCAGCCCATTTTTAGTTTTTAAAATTCTTTTTATTTACTTTTTTTTTTTTTTTTTTGCATTATTTGGGGGTTGAACCCAGGGCCTCGTGCATGCTTTGCAAGTACTCTACCACTGAGCCACACCCTCAGCCTGGTCGTTACTTTTATTTTGAGACAGGGTCTCTCTAAATTACACAGGTTGCCTCTGGCCTCGAACTTGCCATCCTCCTGCCTCTGCCTCCAGAGTTGCTGGGATTACAGGTGTGGGTCACCATGCCCAGCTCCCTTTTTTATATTTGATTTTGACAAGGGGTCTTGCTAAGTTGTGCAGGCAGCCGTGGCCTCAAACTCGCCATCCTCCTGCCTCTGCTTCTGGGGTTACTGAGATGACAGGCCTAGATGGCTGACTTTGATCCTGGTGTTTGGACCTTCAACCAAGATGTGTAGAGCTTCCTTCCTGGGTCCGTGATGCTGTGGACCTAGGAATCCCCCAGGCGCCATCTTTCTGACCCTTTACTGGTGATCTTGTACCTCTGACGCTGCCACCGTCCAAAGCATCTGGGAGTTCTCTCAGTCCCACAGAGATCTCTCCATCAGTGTTTCTCTGCCCAAACTCCTCCCCATCCAGCTGGCTATAGAAGTTGGCCTTTCACTATTACAAGGGGAGATTTGGGAGAATACCTCCCATATTGTTGTTGTTGTTGTTAGGTGCCGTCGAGTCGGTATCCGACTCATAGCAACCCTCTGTACAACAGGGGAAACACTATAGTCAGTGCTTCTCTGCTGTTCATAGGGTTTTCAATGGCAGATTGATTTTTGGGAGGGGGTTGCCAGGTCCTTCTCCCAGCCTACAGCTTCTGGTGTTCCCAGGTGGTCTCCCATCCAGGTACTAACCAGGCCCGACCCTGCTTAGCTTCCGAGATCTGACAGGATCGGATGCCACAGGGCTATAGCTGCAGGCTACCTCCCATATAGAAAGCTCTATTAATTTTTTTTCGCCCAGTGCTGGGGATCAAACCCAGGGCCTTGTGCATGGGAGGCAAGCATTCTGCCATGGAGCCACACTCCCAGCCCCAGTCTTTTTTTTTTTTTTTTTTAATTGTTGTTGTTGCTATTGTTCGTGTCATTTTTTCCTGGCTAACTTGCTTATAGTATGTTGTTAGAGTATTTCAGTTCTTACTTCTAAGCCCAGTGTGGTTGCACACATCTATAATCCTAGCACTTAAGAGGCTGAAGTACAAGGTTTGGGAGTTCAGTGCTACCCAAGGTTGAGGCCAGCCTGGGCTACACAGCCAGACCCTGCCAGAAGAAGAGGAAGAAGAAGAAGAGGAGAAGAAGAAAGAAAAAGAGGAGGAGGAGGAAGAGGAGAAGAGAAGGAGGAGGAGGAGAAGAGGAGAAGAAGAAAAAGAAGAAGGAGAAGGAGAAGAAGAAGAAGAAGAAGAGGAAGAAGAGGAAGAAGAAAAAGAGGAGCAGCAGGAGGAGGATAAAAGAGAAGAGAGAAGAGAAGAAAAAAGAAAAGAAAGAAAGAGAAAGGGAAAAAAGAAAGAAAAGAAAAGAAAGTCTTTCACTTCTACCTTGGTGTCACTAACATCACCAACCTATGGCTCTTGGTCATGACGGAAGTAAAGTCTTTTCTATCATTGTGACCACATCTCTCCATTAGAGAGACCAGGAGGGACTGAACCTCCAGGAGCCACCTGATGTCCCTTTGATCTTCTCTTTGCAGATTACAAACCATCAGGTTCCCCTGGGCACTATTGCTTTCTCTGTTACTGTCTGGGATTTCATAGCCCACCTATTTTGGCCAATCCTCATTTGTTTTTTCTTTTCTACAGTGCCAGGAGTGTTGACCCAGGCCTGCTTTCTTGGCAAGTGCTTTACCACTGAGCTGCATCACAGGCCCTTTTTAATTTTCTTATTTTGAGACAGGGTCTCGCTAGGTTGCACAGCCTGCCTCTGGCCTCGAACCTGCGATCCTCCTGCCTCAGCCTCTGAGTCACTGGGATGACAGGTGTGCGCCGTCATGCCTGGCAGACCCGCTAGTTCCTCACAGTGTCTCCTTTACTCAGCACGCCTGCCCCTTGCTAGGTTTGCTCACCCAGCCCCTCGTTATCAAGTCTGCCTGTCCACGAATCTCTGTGAATTAGTTTTCGCTAACACCGTCCTGAGGACTGCCACATCAGGCTGATATTGGGCGACCTCTCGTGGAAGCTAAGAAGGAGTCACGGCGCCCTTCTGCCCCTGCCGTCCACCGTGGCTCCCATCCCACTCACCGGCCATGGAGGAGACCACGACGACGCTGCCGTTGCTCTGCTTCAGCATGGGCAGGGCGGCCACGCTCATGACCACGTAGCTGAGGAAGTTGACCTCCATGCTCCTGCGTACTTGCGGGATGTCGTCGTGAAAGAAGGTCATGGAGGTGCTGGTGATGTGGTTGAGGATGATCATGTCCAGTCCGCCTGCAAGATACGGCCGCACTGACAGAAGCCGCCCAGGCTCCATGCCGTCCTTCCCCTCCCCAGAGCTCCTGGGTGACCCGCTGGGCAAAGACGGGAGGACGGAGGGGGAGAGGCGGCCTCACCCATGAGCTTGCCCGCTCTGGCCACGACCTGCTCCGCGAAGGCCATGTCCTCCATGGTGCCAGCCACGTAGTGAGCTGAGGCTGCGCCAAGCTCCAGGCAGTCGGAGGCCACCTGGGGCGACACAGCAGAACCCGCGTCAGTCTTGGCTGCGGGCTTGGTGCGGCCTCTGAGGAATTGGGGCTTAAAGGAGAGGTGCTCACAGCCATGTTTAGATAAGGAGTGCAGAGTGTGTGTGTGTGTGTGTGTGTGTGTGTGTGTGTGGTCCTGAACACACTCTCATCGTCATTCTCCTCTGTCCGGAATAGTTTCTGGAGCATTGTTGTTGTTAGGTGGCATTGAGTTGGTGTCTGACTCACAGTGACCTTTTGTACAACAGGTGAAACGCTATTGTCAGTGATTCCTTCTCTGTTATTCATAGGTTTTCATGGTTGATTGTTTTTTGGGAATGGGTTGCTGAGTCCTTCTCCCAAGCCTACAGCACCTGGTGTTCCCAGGGGGTCTCCCATCCAAGGACTAACCAGGTCCAACCCTGCTTAGCTTCAGAGATCTGACAGGATCCGATGCCACAGTGGTACATCTGCAGCATTTTCTGGAGCATGGTAGGGCTTAAATGGGTAAATCAATACTGTTCTGGGGTGTAAGTCCATGACTGATCCTCATGGGCTTTGTGAATAGGTGTTTCTGAATGCATTATGGGTATGGATGCTGGTTTCTTTTTTAAATGTATATATAATGTATATATAATTTATATATAACTTTTATTTTTTATTTTTATTTTTTTCCATCAATCAACAAGAATTTATTGAGTAACCCTTGTTGTTGTTGTTAGGTGCCATCGAGTCAGTATCTGTCTCATAGTGACCCTCATAGGGTTTTCAATAGCTGACTGTTTTGGGATTGCCTTGGGAGTGGATTGCCAGGTCCTTCTCCCATTTTTGCGGTACTGGGAATTGAACTCGGGACCTCAGAGACTGCAGCGCAGCGCTCTACCAACTGAGCCAAATCCCAGCCCAAGAGTAACCCTTGGCAACCTTTAATCCTGTGTCTAGGAATTAACATAACTTCAGCACAAGGTGGTATGTATATCAGGTAATTGTGCAAGTACCATGCCTTCTTCATATTACCCTCCTAACGCAGAATCTGTCACGAGCCTCCCGTAGCCTGGGAAATAAAGCCAAAGAGTCTCTCTGTGAGCTCAAAGCCTTCTACAGCTAACTCCAGGTCTTCTTTCAAGCCCACTGCCATGACTTTCAATAGACGCCCTCCATTCTAGTTAAACGTGCTTATGGCCATGTCTAGAAGCCCCTGGGTGTTACACTGCTCTCCCCTCTTCTGGCCATCGCACCCCCTGTCTGGTACCCATTACTGCAGTCCCTCTTTCCAACTTCCCTGAAGTACCCAAGCCTACAGAATCATTTTTTCTCTGACTCCGCACCATAATTATTTGTATTGGTCATTTTTAATGGCCCACTGATGGGTCCCATCGTGACATGGCTACATGAGCATTTCATTGTATGTTTCTCACGTTCACCTCCTCCTGGATGCCGGTGTCTACGCGGGCATCTCTAGGTTTGCCCGTGTTACTGCGTCATCGCGCTTGTGCAGCTGAGAGGACGCGGGCCTGAGGGTTGTCATGGGTTTAAGGCTATGTGTTCATGAGCAGGTGATGGGATTTCAGAGTCTGAGGATGTGTCTACACACTTCCAGATCCACGGGTAAATGTGTGTGAATAGGCACAACAGTGAGCACAGAGGCCTGCAGCCGTAGCCCTGTAGCATCCGATCTCATCAGATCTCGGAAGCTAAGCAGGGTTGGGCCTGGTTGGTCCTTGGATGGGAGACCACCTGGGAACACTAGGTGCTGTAGGCTTGGGAGAAGGACCCAGCAACCCACTCCCAAAAGCAATCCACCACTGAAAAGCCTATGAACAGCAGAGAAGCACTGACAATAGTGTTTCACCTGTTGTACGTAGGGTTGCTATGAGTTGGATACCGACTCAACAGCACCTCACAACCACAATAACATGGGCACAGATAGCAGAAGACCTTTGTGGTGGCTGAGTGTGTGTATATGTGTGTGTGTATGTGTGTGTGTGAATGCCTAAATGCATATTGTCACATCCCTGTCGGTGTTTAAAGCTGTATGGGAGAGGGGAGGAGGGAATGACATGCTGGGTTTTGTGTAGACACATGCGTGTCCGCAAGAACACGTCTGGGCATGTGATGGCTGGGACCCCTCACCTTCTGCAGAACTTCCGCTGACCTGGCCGTCAGCACCACGTGGGCGCCCATCCTGGCCAGATGATAGGCCATCTCTCTCCCGATCCCTTTGCTGGCCCCAGTGATGATCACCCTCTTTCCCCGGAGCATCTCTGAGGAATGGGAAGAAGGAAGTGAGGACCAACTCCAGTCAGCCCCGCTGCTCCCTCTCCCTCTCAGGGCGGCGGCCTCATGTCACTTTCCATCTTCGAAGTGGAGGAGCCCTGATCGATCACTTTGTCTCACACTGTATGCCACCCAATGAGTAGCTCAGGGCGTTCCTGAGCATGCGCTCAAGTGGGAGATTTGCCTGGCTCTTCAAAACCAAACCCTGCTGCTCTGATTCCTAAAAACTTCTGTGTGAGTTTGTAAGTGCCAGGCAGTTTCAGGGAAATGGCGCCTGGTGACAGGAACCACTGAGGCAAAGAGGTCACCAAGCAACCAATTAGGTCACCTCCGTGTCAGTAAAACTACATGAGTTTTGTTGCCCCAAATCCCATTCTTCAGAAGAAATGGGTGGTGACTTGGTGAACAGTTACCAGGTAGAGCCTCTTTCTTCTAAGAAAAACAAGTCCCATGACCTGTCCAGTGGTCACGGAGCTAATCAGTCTCTAGATAGAAATGATAGGAACAACCGCTTGTAACTCTATTGGGCCAACATAGAGGCACCCACTAACTGAAGTCCAAACTACTAAAGCTAGCTCAAAAAGTCCAGCCCAAAGAAAGACATAAAAAGCTCTGAAGCAACAGCAGTGCCTCGGCTACCCAGTCGGGACCCCTCCGTGCGTATGGAGGCTTTGTCTCTCCTCCCGATAAAATCTTCCCTGCTCTCGCTTGCCTTGCCTATCTGGGCATTTATTCCTGGGTCTGTGCATCCAGGGGTCCCGCACCCAGCACCCGAGGAGAAACTCTGTTTGACGTAGACGCTAAGGACAACACCAGAAAAGTCCTGGTTCAGCTAAAATGCTGGACTTCCAGACATTTCTGGACTCATCTAATTTTGCTCAATTGAAAGGAAATTTAAAAAGTAATCCCAGTGGCCTGAGAGGCGGAGGCAGGAGGATCGCAAGTTCAAGACCAGGGGCAGTCTGCGTAATTTAGCGAGACCCTGTCTCAAAAAGTTAAAAAAAAAAAATAAAAGGGCTGCGTGCACAGCTCAGTGGTCCAGCACTCGCAGAGCATGCAGGTGCGAGGCCCTGGGTTCAACCCCAGTACCACACACACACACACACACAAAAAGTAATCAGAAGACACGTGTTCCTGGAGCTCCCAGCGATTTCCCCATCACTTCTACGTAACCATCACCCCCAGAGTCCTGTTTTACCTCCCAATCATCCATCTGTCCCGTGCGCCCCGGTACCTTGCTAGGGTGTGTTTGAGCGCTACCTTCATTTCTGCAGACGACTTGCAATTAGTCTCCACAGAGCGCGCCAAGTAAAGCGTGGTCTGTTTGGTGAGTTTGGGGCTGCAAGATACCCTCCCCATCCCGCTCTCCGCACCCCTCCTGCCCACAGCCTGAGTGGTAGACACAGAGATACACCCCACTTCAGGGTTTCCTCCTTATCAGTAACTGTAGGGATCCAGAACGGATCTCCATCCTGGGGAACACGCCAGCACCCCGGGTTTTTCAACCTGTTCCCCCCACATGAGGCGTGGCGGTACTCACCTGGTCGGAATTCCTCCTGGCCAGGGTAGAAGTAGTAAGCCAGGAAGAGTGCCAGCGCGGGGAGGAGGCACTTCCTCACCGCAGCCATCGGACGGGGACCTGGCCCTTGGCACCCTCAAGGACACAGAGAGCCTCCGGAGCTTTCCACAACCTTCTAGGCAGGCAGCAGCCTCTGAACTGTGACATCAAGGCCGGGGGAGGCTGGAGTCGTCTCGGGTGGTGCTTGCCAACTTCCCTGTCAGAGCAGCGATTGGCTTTGGGTGGGATCCCACTTGTCCCTGGCAGCCTGCATGGCGGATTTCATAATGGACAATGTTTACTCCATTTCATTGAGCAAGAGGAGACTTCCAGATGGCCAGGCTCATGACTGTACAGGGCTGGGCTCCTGAGCATCCCGGCCCCGACCTCCTCCTCCTCCTCACACCACTGAGTCCAGGATCCATGGCCCTTCAGGAGTGGGTAGTCACAGTGGGGGAGAGAGACGGAGGGGGAGGGAGGGAGACAGAGAGAGAATGAGAGAACAAGAGAGAGAGAGAGAGAGAGAGAGAGAGAGAGAGAGAACAACAGAGAGAGAGATAATGAGAGAACAAGGAGAGACAGAATGAGAGAACAAGAGAGAGAACAAGAGAGGGAGAGAGAGAAAACAAGAGAGAGAGAGGGAGACAGAGAGAGAATGAGAGAACAAGAGAGAGAACAAGAGAGGGAGAGGGAGACAGAGAGAGGGAGACAGAGAGAATGAGAGAACAAGGAAGAACAACAGAGAGGGAGAATGAGAGAACAAGAGAGAGGGAGACAGAGAATGAGAGAACAAGAGAGAGAACAAGAGAGGGGGAGAGAGAGAGAAAAAACAGGAGAATAAGAGAGAGAGAGAGGGAGACAGAGAGAGAGAATGAGAGAACAAGAGAGAGAACAAGAGAGAGGGAGAGAGAGACAGAGAGAGAGAGGGAGACAGAGAGAGAGAATGAGAGAACAACAGAGAGAACAACAGAGACAGAGAACAACAGAGAGAGAGAGAGACAGAGACAGAGAGAGCTTGCGGGGCCTCTGCAGAAATGTGAGTAATAGCAAAGAGAGCCAAACTCGAGCCAAATCTCACCCTCAGCCCCACCCCCCAGTCAGAAGCAATTAAAAATAAAAGCACAAAACAGCAAAATAAGCTCAAGAAAAAAAGTGTGCAGATTTTGATAAGAAAAAAATAAATAAAAGCCAGCAAGCCCTTTGAGCCCCACACTCAGGTTCAATGAGCCGATCACAGCGCCAAAGAGAAAGGCCACGAGCGGGACCCGGGTGGCAGGAGCCCTAGGGCAAGTGCACTGGAACGGGCCCTTATCGCTTTAACAGAGAGCAAAGAAAAAGCAGTGGGCGCCAAGGAGAAGGGACTAAGGTGTTAAAGTGGGCCATATCAGTGCGATAGAGAGGTGGGGCCGGAGGAGGACATCTGGGAGGAGGAGAGACACGGAGCATTCCTGAAGCAGAATCACAGGGGGTGCCCATGTAGGAGCTGAACGTGGGACGGGGGAGCCGCCCCCTAGCAATTGGCCTTTATTATCAGGGCAATAGAGCAATGGCCACCTCGGAATATCGGCAGCAGGATTTCATTAAGGAAGAATCCTCAAAGAGGGTATTGAAGATGTGCCGTTGGTTGTCAAAGTCTTTCAACTTAAAAGCAAGCAGCCGATCTTGAAAATGTCACAAAGGCATTCCTGAGTTCTGCAAGTCACCAACGGAACAGGGCAAGAATTACAGTGCGGTAACCACAGCGAGCATCAGGTCTTGGGAGGAGGGCTGGGGCTTGGGGTGGGGCGAGGGCCAGAGCTCACACAGTTAAGAGAACTTCTGCCATGGCCCTCAGTACAATCTCTGGAAACACTCAGTGAATTTTACTTCTGAGCAAGAGAAAGTCATTTAAAGACCCAGAGGAGATGAAACAATTTGTCAACAAAGGCCCACACTGGGAAGTCATTTCCAGAAAACACGGGTGACTTGAGAACAGTAGAGAGCTCGACGAAGCTCAAGGTTCGTGGGGGTCAAAAATAGAAGAAAAGATAAAACCCGAGCGAGATCTCATCACACACCGTCAGCACTGCCAGACGGATTTGCCTCATTCTGCAGGACTCTGTGCCACCCACACATAGGACGGACCAGACTCCGTTTTTGCCCCTAGGGAGAAGAGGAGTAGAAGGTTTATTTTCTTGGTCATATACTATGAACAGTGAAATTATAGGAAACAATGAAGAGTTGCATTAAAAGACCATGATGCTGAAATGATAGAAAGATGGGCGGAGAAAGGAAGTTTATTGTCTGAAAAAATAAAGAAATAAAGACCCTGGCTGGGTGGCACATTCTTGGCATCTCAGCACTTGAGAGGCTAAGACAGGAGCATTTTGAGTTCAAGGCCAGGCTGGGTTACATAGGGAGCCTCTGTCTCAAAAACCAAACAAAAACAAAAAACAAACAAACAGAAAAGAAATAAAAAAAGAAATAAAGAATTATAAAGTCTATCACACACACAAAAAAAGGAAAAATGAAACAATGAATAAGATAAACTGGGGCAATGGAAATAAATGCCAATGACTGTTCATGTCAATGAAGTCCAATATTGTGTGTCCTTGACAGACACATTTAAACCTCGAAAGACACATTTAAACAAACAAATAAATAGAAGCTCTAGTACTATCATGGCCTGCAGCTGTAGCCCTGTGGCATCTGATCCCGTCAGATCTCGGAAGCTAAGCAGGGTCGGGCCTGGTTAGTACTTGGATGGGAGACCGCCTGGGAACACCAGAAGCTGTAGGCTTGGGAGAAGGACCTGGAAACCCCCTCCCAAAAATCAATCTGCCATTGAAAACCCTATGAACAGCAGAGAAGCACCGACAATAGTGTTTCGCCTGTTGTATGTAGGGTCGCTATGAGTCGGATACCGACTCGATGGCATCTAACGACAACAACAAGTACTATCATGGGAGAGGGACACGGCAGCCCACTCCTGAAGCAAGCCACCATGGAAAACCCTATGAACATCAGAGAAGCACTGACATAGTGCCGGGCATGACACACTGTCGGGGAGTGTTTCATTCTGTTGTACACCATGTTATCATGAGTCAGACCTGACTCGATGACATGTAACAACAGTAACTATCATGCTATGAAACTAGGAAAGGAATCCAATAAAGTGATTTCCATGGAATTACAAGAAATAATTGGTCCAGAAAATGCATTGATGAGAAATAAGTACGCTGTAATGGTAGTGAGGACGCTGTAATGGTAGTGAGGACGCTGTAACGGTAGTGAGGACGCTGTAACGGTAGTGAGGATGCTGTAATGGTAGTGAGGTATTAAGAAGTCTTCGCAGCTCTGAACCATTTTGGTCTCAGTAACTTTTTCATGCTTAAAAATGATTAAGTACCTCTTGTGACCCCAGCCTTAGGAGGACTGAGACAGGAGGGTTGTGACAACTTTGAGGCCAGCCTAAGCCACATAGCAATGCCACATCTAAAAACAAACAAACAAACAAACAAAAAACCAAAGAGCTCAAAGAACTTTTTTATTTGTTTGTGTTTTATTTTTGTTTTTGTTGCTTTTGAGTCAAAGTCTCTCTGTGTAGCCCAGGCTGGCTTTGCACTTTCAACTCTCCTGCCTCAGCCTCCTAAGTGCTGGGATTACAGACGAGTGCCACCACGTCAGGCTTCAAAGAGCTTCTGCACGTATGTTTTACCTGTTGACATGGATGCATTCGATATTAAGACGGAGGATTTTTTTTTTTTATTAAATTCAAGAATTCCTAAGCCTACTTGCCCTTAGCAGTCAGGGCGATGAAATGATCGCACATCCTGTTGTTTCTGGAAAAGTCAAATAAATTCCTACTATGACTACGAAAGTAGATTTGACTTTTCAAACTCCCAGAAGGGTCTTGGGGACGCCTGGGAGGCACAGTTAGCCTACATTATATAATACGCGCTGGATCCCCTCCTGTCCGTATTTACAAGCCTGCTTCTCTCATTAGCTTCTAAGCTCCCGGAGAACATGGATTATGTCTTTTTCATCTCGGCCTCTCTCCATCCACCCCCAGCCTTGTTCCAAAGCAGGCATTCAATAAACTTTGCTGTTTTAGCTTAGTTTCTGAGATGCTGTGGCCGTACGAAAATTGCCGTCTTCCTGGAGCCTGATTTAATCCAGGGAAATCGCTAGGATTCAGCATTCTGGTCAAAACGGATCAAACCCATCCGCCAAGCCCCCTTCCCTGGGTGTTCACCAAGTTAAAATAAAACAACAACAAAAAATAAAGACAATAGGAAAAACGACAGTCTCCCCTAGCATTTGTTTTGAGTCACATTTTCTCCAATCCAGCAAAGTTCCTTTTCCTGCCATAGCAATGAAGCTGGCTGTTGGCTCTATCCTCTGGCATGCACTGACCCCCTACCTTCTAGAGCAGGCTTCCAAAAGGCCTCTGAAATACCCGCCTGCAGTCTGCAAATACCCACACAGGCTGGGTCCCTCCAGCAGGAGGTGTGTGTCAGAGCCCGGCCAGGAACTCCCATGTGATCATTCCTACCTGAATAATGGCCTGCGGCTGGTGGTGTCCAATCCCGGCAGATCTCGGAAGTGGGCTGGGCCTGTTTAGTACTCGGATGGGAGACCACCTGAGAACACCACATGCTGTAGGCTTGGGAGAAGGACCTGGCAATCCACTCCCAAAGAAACAATCAGCCATTGAAAACCCTATACGTAGCAGAGAAGCACTGACAATAGCGTTTTGCCTATTGTACATCGGGTGGCTATGAGTTGGACACAGAGTGGTTGGCACCTAACAACAACAACAACAACAACCTGAATAAATACAGTGAAGAAGCAGCAACAAACTGAGAAGAAATACAGGTGGTGAATGCGAAAGGGACCATGAGGGATCGGACAGATCTGGGAGGACATAGAAGAGATGACAAAAATGTGAAGTGGCCCAGTCAGGGGCGTGGGATTTCCATGCACTTGGCATAAAGCATAGACCACGAAAGGCCCATGAGCAGAACACCTGCTATAGTGGTAGCATGTTTCATGCTACTTGTTAAGAAAGCCTTTTACTTTTGAAAACATCGTGCTCAGGTCCCAGTGGGCGACCTCAGAGTCAAAGGTCAAAGGTGGGTGCTCAGACCTTCTGCCTTTCCCTGGAGGATGGGGCCCGGGTGCTGAAACTGGAACGGATCTTGGCATTATGTTGTTGTTGTTGTTGTTGTTAGGTGCTGTCGCGTCGGTGTCCAACTCATAGCGACCCTCATAGGGTTTTCAATGGCTGACTGTTTCGGGATTGCCTTGGGAGTGGATTGCAGGCCCTTCTCCCATTTTTGTGGTGCTGGGAATTGAACTCGGGACCTCAGAGACTGCAGAGCAGTGCTCTACCAACTGAGCTAAATCCCAGCCCGGCATTATGTTGTTATTGTTGTTGTTAGGTGCCGTCGAGTCGATCTCCGACTCATAGCGACCCTCTGTACAACAGGGGAAACACTATTGTCAGTGTTTCTCTGCTGTTCATAGGGTTTTCAATGGCAGATTGATTTTTGGGAGGGGGTTGCCAGGTCCTTCTCCCAAGCCTACAGCTTCTGGTGTTCCCTGGTGGTCTCCTATCCAGGTACTAACCGGGCCCAACCCTGCTTAGCTTCTGAGATCTGGCAAGATCGGATGCCACAGGGCTGCAGCTGCAGGCGGCGTTATGTTAGAAGGCATAAATGTCCCCTTTCTCACTATCCTGCCCCTGTCTCAGCTTTCTCCAGCTCTGATTTTAGGAACTCATGAATCTGCACCACAGCTACCCAAATCCATTTTTTTTCCCCAGGGGGAAAGAAATCCTGTGATGTATAATTTTACCCATAACAGCTCTCTCCTCCTCCCTTCCTCTCTCTTCCTCTTCCCTGTACCTCTCGTGAGGGGAGAAATTCTGGTTGTCAATCCTTCTGCCTCATCTCACTCCCAATGGGAGCCTGGGAAGATGAAATAGACATGGGATAAGTGCCCTGTGTGCTGAACTGTCTCCACCTGGCAGTGTAGCCGCGGCTGGGGCCCCGGTGGGGCTGACTTCTGGGGTCCATCTCCCGGGTGAGCCATGGGCCTCCTGGGAAGGAGTGGACCTCTTGCGCCCAAAAGCTTGGCCTTGTGTGGTGGGGGATGAGCTGATGTCAGGCTGGTCACAGCTGATGTCCAGCCTTTTCCTCTCCCAAGGGCGCAGAGGAGAGAGGGCCAGGCAGGTGCTGCAAAGGACTCCTCGGGAGGTCCAGTGACTGAGACACCAGGGGACTCAAGGGATGGGGGGGGGGGAGCGGGTGGAGGGGAGCCCTGTAGCCCAGGCTGCTCCTGCCTCTCTGCCTCTTCTTAGCCGGCTCAGCTCTCAGGAAGCACAGGGAGGGGCCTGGCGACCTCAGCAGGGAAGTGTCTTAGGTGCCAGTGGCTTTGTCAGGTCGCCTCTCTCCTGGGGGAAATAGAGTTGCCAGATTTAGCAAAACAAAAATACA
Organism: Pedetes capensis; assembly: GCA_007922755.1. NCBI lineage: Eukaryota > Metazoa > Chordata > Mammalia > Rodentia > Pedetidae > Pedetes > Pedetes capensis. The sequence goes on from VMDO01000503.1 coordinate 237,190, forward strand.
GGCTCTCTAGTTCAATTTGAATTTCAGCTAAACAATGAATACTTTGAAAGGACCTTTCTCTCGCTCTCTCTCAGCCATTAAAAAGACAGACTTGTACTGACACATTAGTCATTGTTTATCAGGATGTCACTGGATGGGTTTCATCTGGCAACCTTAGAAGTGACCCAGGGCTTGGCAACACTGAGAAGCTCGGCCTTAGGGGTGGACGTGGCTTCCAGCGGCCATCTTGCCTACCTTCACCACAGCGGAGCCCAGCAGCCTGGCCGTGGACATGGGTGAGGAGGACAGGGACCCACAGCACTTGGTGGCTAGGTGGAAGAGTCATCTACTGACATTTATCTAGTGGGTCAGGTGCTGGGAATGAGAAGCGAATGACATCCTCCCCAGGCCCTAGAAAAAGACAACTTGGAAATCAGTGAAGCGGGTGAAGTTCCCAGGGCACAGTTGGCGTCTAGGGTGGGGTGGGCAGGGCTGTGAAGAAGGAAACAGTCCATCCACGGGTGGGACGGGCGAGGAGGAAAGAACTAACCTTGATCCATTTTGAAATCCTCCAGGGGTGCTCCAGGCAGAGGAGGACGAGAGCCAGCAGCCAGCTGGGCTCTAGGAGGGAGGGGTGGGGCAGAGGGGAGGCTGGGTTGGAGAAGATTCCCGCAGAGGAATCTGCGAGGTGCGAGCTGCTCCGAGTGGCTGGGCCACGGAATTCTGCAGGCTGGGGTGCTGTGGTGAGCAGTAAGCCCGGGAAGGAGGCGGCGGCCACGCCTTTGGGGGTCTGAACTGGCCCCTCGTGGAGGCCGCTTGTTTCCAGTGATGAGGCCTCTGAACTCTGGGCCCCTCCAACCTGACCTTGAGATGCTGCTGTCCACGGGCCTCTGTGGGCCTCAGTGTCTGGGGCAGAACGTGGTGAGTGCTCCACCCCCTGCTTCCCTACCAGGGCTTCCTTCCAGCATGGGCTGGTGCTCCAGGGTTTGCGGCCCGGGAGCCAGGCCCAGCCCTGTGGTCGGCCTTGCAAGACCCACCGAGACGAGATGCTTCCACCGCGCCCTCCTCTCTACCAGACCTCCATCACTTGGGCCACTTTTACTTCCCCTCTCTGTCCGACTCTTGAATTATGGGGCTGGAAACAAACAGTGAATATCCCATGGACTGCCAAAAGAACCAACAGATCTGTCCTAGAAGAAGTGCCACCAGAGTGCTCCTTGGAAGCAAGGATGGCCAGACTGCATTTTACATATTTCAGACATGTAGTCAGGAGAGATCAATCCCTGGAGAAGGACATCATGTTTGGGAGAGTGGCAGGTCAACGCAAAAGAGGAAAACCCTCCACCAGATGGATTGACGCAGTGTCTGCAACAATGGGCTTAAACATAAATACGATCGTGTGCCTGGCACAGAATCAGAGAGTGTTTCAATCTGCTGTACATAGGGCCGATGTGAGTTGGACCCGACTTGATGGCACCTAACAATAACAATAACAACTCTGCCCCACACATCCCTCCCTTGGCCTCTGTCTCTTCCCGTTCTCTGGTTTCCCTCCTACTTCTCTGAGGGCTCCTCTGGTGTCTTTAGAGGCTGCTCTTCTCTCTGGGAGTCCTTGGAAGTTGGCATTGGCTTTGATTCTCTGCTGACTTTTTCCTTCTCTCTCTGTTTCCCGTGCGTTTCCTCCCCCACTCTCAGGGCCTCAGTGGCCTCCTTTATACCAAGCCCTAGCAGTCTAGCTCCTGTGCAGCATTTTACCCCAGCTCCAGGTAGCACAGCTGCCTGTTTACTCAACCTCTTCCTCTGGATGCCTCCCAAATACCTCAGACTCAGCACACTGAAACTGACCTGATTATTTTTTAACAGCTTTCCTGACTATTTTTTAACAACAGCTTTATCAAAGTGCAATTTATATATCAAAAAATGACCTTGTACAATTCAATGGTTTTTAATAAGTTTGCAGACTTGGGAAAGCAGCATCATGGTCCAACTTTAGAACATTTCCATCAGCCCCGAAGATCTCTGGTTCCTATTCACAGTTCCTCTCTCTTCCCTTCCTTGGCCCCAGATGATCAATAATCCTCCTCCAGGGGCTTTTGATAGTAGTGGGACCACACAGAATGCGGTCTTTTGTGCTTGACTTCTTCCACTTAGCCTGATGGTTTGAAGCTCATCCATACTGTGGCTTGGATCCGTATTCTGCTCCTTTTTTATTGCTGAACTGTATACCATCGTGTGGTTATACCGCCTTTTGTTGATGTGTTTACCAGTGCACAAGTATTTGGAACTGCCTACTCTCTGGCTATTATGCATCGTGCCACTGTGAACACGGGGTGGAAGTCTTTGTGTGGGCATATGTTTTTATTTCTCTTGGGTTTATACCCTGCAGTGACATGGCTGGATTGTATGGTAGATTTACGTTAAACTTTCTAAGACCTGTCAAGCTGTTCTTTAGTGACCTTGTTATTTTTATTCGCTATTTCCTGGTGATGTCTCTTTCCATCGATGGCTTCGCCGTGCATCTGACTCATAATCTGGAATCCTAGAAGTCCTTCTTTATACCTTCTTCTCCATTTGTTTATATTCCACTAATCAGCAAATCTTATCAGTTCTACCCCTAATTATCTCTAGAACCATCTCCAAATCCTTACCCTCACTGTGACTAGCCAAACTCAGGCCACTACTTTTTTCTGCTTAAATAACTTTTTTTTTACTAATTTTCCTGTGTTACCTTCACTGTGGCATCCAATCTTGTCAGATCTCGGAAGCTAAGGAGGGTCAGGCCTGGTCAGTACTTGGATGGGAGACCACCTGGGAACACCAGGTGTTGTAGGCTTGGGAGAAGGACCCGGCAACCCACTCCCAAAAATCAATCCACCATTGAAAACCTCATGAATAGCAGAGAAGCACTGACAGTAGTGTTTCCTCTGTGGTACGTTGGGTTGCTATGAGTCAGACACCAATTCTACAGTACCTAAAAACAACAACCACCTTCTCAAACCATTAATTAAAAAAAAATGGTTGTGAAATATTTTGTATGTGCCAAAGAATATCCAAAGACATAAGCAATTTACGAATCATAAGAATCCAGTGGAATCCTGTGGGCCCACCATCCAACCTCAGACCCAGCCATGGCCAGCACTGGGATGTTCCTCGTGGGCTCTGAGCCGTCCCGTCCTTCACTCTGCACCTCACTGGGCATTGCTGAGCTCCGGAGGGTTCCAAGACTCCCTGTGGTTCTCGTGGTGAAGCCCAAAGTCCCTACTTCAGCTTTTCAAGCTCTTCATGATCTTTGAAATCCTTTCCCAGGAGCCTCTCCTCCTCCCCTGCCCCGACCCCCTTGTCTTTCAGGCAGTGCCCCCCACAGTCATACCACGGGGAAGTCTGCCTTGGCCTCGGGGGACAAGCGGCTCCTCCATGTCTTCCACCAGCAGCAGCTCTGGGAGGCCAGAAGCCCACCCTACCTTGCCTGCCAGAGCGCCTCCAGGGGTTAGCGCTCTGCGTGGCTCCGGCACATGTTCTGAGTCTAATAAGTGCCATGGCGCCAGTGCATGTAGATGCAGGTGTCTGGTAGGGTCTGGGGCTCAGCCGAGGAGTCTAAGCTAGAGATACGGATTTGGGGAAACGGAACCATCTAAGGGCTGGGGTTTTGCTCAGTGGGTGGAGCGCTGCTCTGCACTCTCTGTGGACCCAGGTCCCATCCCCAGCACCACAAAAACGGGAGAAGAACTTGGCAATCCATTCTAGAAGCAATTCCGAAGCAATCAGCCATTGGAAACCCCACGAGGGTCGTTATGAGTCAGATACGACTCGGCAGCACCTAACAACAGCAGCAACAACAACAAACCATCTAAGTTAAAGTTGAAACCATAGGGACAGCCGAGACCATCAGGGAGAGAGAGAAGGTTGGGGGGGGGGTTATACTAACACTTTACAGTTAGGCAAGACAGGAGAGACTGCGACATGGAACAAGAGAGGGGGCAAGGGGAGAGATGTGGGAGCAAAAAGACCCAGGACAGCACAGAACCCAAGAGGAACAAGCTGCAGCGGGACAGCAGAGTTCAGGCAAGATAGGAAGGGACAAAGACACTTGGGTGTGGCGTGCCACAATCACAATCACGGGAGATCTGCACCAGAGGGTTTAGCTCAGTTGGTAGAGCACTGCTCTGTGCACTCTGAGGCCCTTAGTTTGATCCCCAGCACTGAAAAAATGGGATAAGGACCGGACAGCCCACTCCCGAAACAATCAGCCATCGAAAACCCTATGAATAGCAGAGAAGCACTGACATGGTTCCGGGCATGGCACAGTGTCAGGGAGTGTTTCATTCTGTTGTAGGTTGGGTTGCTATGAGTCGGATCTGACTCGACAGCACCCAGGAACAACAAGGCTGAAATGCTATGAGTTGAGGAGCGAGACAATCCAGTGTGTAGTGTGCACATGGGGGTGGGGGGGCAGTCATTCGAGGGGCTTTGGTTTTGGGGTAGGAGTCAGTGAAGGTTTCGCTGAGATCTTTCTGAGCATTTCCTCTGTGGCCGACAGTGTCAGTTGAGCATCTTTTTCTGCTTGTGGGAAAGATCCCACAGACTGCAAAGACAGAACCACTGTGGGGATGTGATTTATGGAGTCCAGGTCCACATGACGTGGCGCGTGGCCCTAGAAAAGGGGCTCAGTCCTGACGATCGAGGAAAGACAGTGGCTGTGGACAGTGAGCCTTGGCTTCTGCTTCCAAGTGCAGCGAGCTCCTTGGCTGCCTGTTCCTTCCCCCTTTCTTGGAAGGCAGATAGTGTGGCTTCCAAATCTACCCATAAATCCTGGAGAGGGTGAAGAAAAGAAGGTGGGCGTCACATTCCTTCGTCTCTGCCTCCTCCTTCGCGACTGCCATGTGGGTCTCTCCTCCTCCCTGTGGCCTCCTCCGGCTCCCCTGTCATCTTTACATGCTTTATGAGGCAAGACGGTCTTTCCCAAGTTTGATTCCCATTTTCTGTCTGGTGGGACGGTTTATGATATTTGAGGGCTTGGCAATAACCCTGCAAAATGATCTAATGAGGAGGGAATGGAGGGAGTTTCTGGGTTCAGGGTGCTGCAAGTTGTAACAGGCTTCTGCCAGGAGAGGGCGCCCTAGGGCTGGAGGAGAAAGTTGAGAGGTTGCTGATAGGTGCCATCCAGTCAAGTCTGACTCACAGCAACCCTGCGTACAGCAGATCGAAACACTTCTTGATTCTGTGCCAGGCATATGATCTTATTTATATTTAAGCCCATTGTTGCAGACACTGTCAATCCATCTGGTGGAGGGTTTTTCATTTTTTTGTTGGCCTGCCACGTTCCCAAACATGATGCCTTTCTCCAGGCATTGATCTCTCCTGACTACATGTCCAAAATAAGTAAGACGGAGGTTTAAAACCAGAGGCCAGAGGGGGACTGAATACCTGCCGATGTTTTCAGTACAAACGGCAATGTGTTCAGTCATCCAGAGGGACTTAGGGATTAATTTAAAATCAAAGGGGGTGCAAGGGGGTGGGAAGGAGAAAAACTCAGAATGCGCTGGACCATGCCCAGAAACAGTTACACGCGTATGGCTGGCATACCTGCCTCTTCAGCAATCCCTGCACAGCATTCCCGCCTTAGCTGGGTAGTTCCCAAAGCTCTGGGACGCATCTGGGGACCGGGGGGCCGATTCTCAGGCCCTCCCATGGCCCATCGAGGCAGATGCATCAAGAGTGGGACCCAGGAATTTATATTTTTCCAAAGCTGCTGCCCAAGAGTCTCTGTTTGGCCGAGTTGGAGGCGGGCTCCTGGACTCTCTGCTAAGCCCATCTGGGCGCTTGCGCAGAAGACCCAGCAGCAGGGAAAGCCCTGCTAAGCCAGGTAGCAGGGAGCCTCCATCCTCAGTACCTGCTCGGCTGGCTATCTGCTCCATTGCTGAGTCCGTCTCTGTCCTCCAAGCGGTATCTGACGATCAGCAAGGAGCTGGCTGGGGCAGTTGGGGCAGAATCCGCCCTCCTTTTACTCTTGACGTTTCCTTATAGTAATTTTCCATCCACCAGTCACCACCCTGCAGTCGAGCTACACTGGGCTGTATTAAGACCTGAACCATTTTTTTTTTTTCTTTGCGGTACTGGGGTTTGAACCTAAGGTTTCGCGCTTGCATGCTTTGCAAGTGCTGGACCACTGAGCTGCACCCCCAGCCCATTTTTTTTTTTTTTTTTTACTGTTTGAGACAGGGTCTTGCTAAATGACACAGACTGCCTCTGGTCTTGAACTTGCGATCCTCCTGCCTCTGCCTCCCAAGCCGCTGGGATTACAGGTGTGCGCCGCTGCGCCCGGCGCTGAACCCAGTTTTGTAGAGAGGTCTCTCTTCCTCCACGGCGAGAGTCCCGTGTGAAAGCTGCTCTGTTGTAACCACTGTGCAGCTCTACTTTCCTTTGACATGCCCCAGGCGATTCTGGGTAACGTGTGGACAGACTGGGGACCTTCGGTGTTGGGTAATGACATAAATACTGCAACTATAGCTTGTTTGAGGCTTAACTCAATGGCTCTGGGCATCAACGTGTTGTCTGATAGACTGTAAGCTCAGGGGCACCACTGTGCTATGACTAGACCATTTCTAAAATGAATTCTTATGTAATGAGTAGGGCTTAAAAAGCCACGTGGTACCAAAAAGGTTATAAGGAAGAACAGCACATTCTGCTCTTCCTGTTCTTAAGCCCCAAGTACCACTCAGATGAAATCGCCTTTTGGTTTCTTTGTTTCTGTTTTTTGATACAGGGTCTCATTATGTAGACCAGGCTGGCCTCTAATTCATGATCCTCCTGCCTCAGCCTCCTAAGTGCTGGGATTATAGGCATGGGCTACCATACCGGGGTGAAGCGATTGCTTCTAAACCTTATTTTTTCCCCCTCTGGGAATCAACTCTCTGTTTGTCAAACAATATACTTTTACTGCTATTTCTTGCTTTTGCAATTTTAGAAGTTATTTGTTGATTTCCGACTAAGGAGTATTGAGGCTATTTTTCTCTTTTAATAGCACACACACTCATTCCCCTTCTTCCAGCCTTCTCATTTTATAATTGTTGTTGTTAGGTGCCATCGAGTTGGTGTCCGACTCATAGCGACCCTGCATACAACAGGTGAAACAGTATTGTCAGTGCTTCCCTGCTGTTCATAGGGTTTGCAATGGTGGATTGATTTTTGGGAGTGGGTTGCTGGGTCACTAAGTGCTGATATTATGACTCACTGTGTGCAGAGTGATGTCGCCTGCTATGATTGCATTTCTTTTCTTCTATTCCTTATTTTCCCTTGGGAGTTAGTAATCATCTTTCTTTGCTTTCTTAGCTGTTCATGTTCTCCAAACTATTAGAGCTATAAACCCAAACGAATAGGTCACATTCACTGGATAATCTATCAGGTCAGTTTTTATTGCTGCTGTTGTTGTTTTTAATTGTGCACCTCTCTCTTGGAGCACTCTTCCTCCTCTTTCAACCTGACTGGGGGCTTCACAGTCTGCTGAGGTGGAATTGTCCTTTCCTACTACCTAGGAGCACCTTTCTCTCTTTCCTCTTTCCCTTCTTCCTTCCTTTCCTACCTCTGTCTCTCTCTTTCTCTTCCTTCCTTCCTTCTTTCTCTTTTTTTCTGTTCTTTCTTTCCTTCTTTCTTTCTTTCTTTCTTTCTTCTTTTTCCTTGTCCTCCTCCCCTTCCTCCTCCTCCTCCTCTTCTTCCTCCTCCTCCTTCTTCTTCTTCTTCTTCTTCCTCTCTCTCTCTCTCTCTCTCTCTCTCTCTCTCCTCTCTCACCTTTCTCTCTCTCTCTCTTTCCTTTCTTCTGCAAATCCAGGGCTGGATCCAGGGTCTTGCACATACTTTGCAAGTGCTCCACCACAAAGCTGCACTCCCAGCCCATTGAAAAATTTCTTATCTTGAGACAGGGTCTCATTCAGTTACACAGGCGGCTCCTGGCCTCGGACCTATGATCCTTCTGCCTCTGCCTCCCAAGCTGCTGGGATTCCAGGTGGGTGCCGCTGCACCTGGCCATTTCTTTTCTTCCTGAGGACACTCCCTTCTGATTGGCAGGATATTTTTTGAGACTCTAGACGCAGGAGTGATATTTCCTATTTTAACATCTTTACGCAGGCGTGAATCCAGAAGACTGTGGCCACAGGAAAACCAGCGTGGCGGGGCTCTAGCCAGCCCTGTCCACCTGCCCTCACTTTACCTCCCCTGGCTTGTTTTTGGCTGGGGAAGAATTTCTAGAATGGAGATCATTTTCCCTCAGAATTGGCACACTGCTGGGTGGTCCTTCAGCTTCCAGCTTCCGGTGTTTACCCCGAGAATCCAAATGCTGCTTAGATTCCTGACCCTTGGTTTGCGAACTGTTTTTCTCTTTCTAGAACTTTCCAGGTCCTTTCACTCCTGGGGTCTAACATTTCCAATAATGTGCCTTGATGTGAGGCTTTTTTTTTCTCTTCCTGATTGCCTTGGGCCCCCACTGAGTCCATTTAATATGGAAATTCAGATCTTTCATTTGGAGAAATTGTGGAGAAATTACTTCTCCGTTAATGGATTTGCTTGCCTTTTCTTTATGGTCTCTCTTTGGAATTCTTACCACAAGATGTCAGAGCTTCTCCACGGATCTTTTAAGTTTCTTATCTTTTTTTTTATCTTGGTTTTCAACTTCTCTCCCTCTTTGTCCCACTTTTGGGGAGAATGTCATAATTTTATCTTCCAAGGCTTCGTGACAATTTTGAAATTTCCAGTTGTATCTTTATTTTAAAGAGCTTTTTCTTCTTCTCTGTACTTCAAAAAAAAAAAAAAAAAAAAGAAGTCTTGCCGAGTGCGGTGGCGCACGCCTGTCATCCCAGGGCCTCAGGAGGCAGAGGCAGGAGGATGGCAAGTTTGAGACCAGAGGCAGTCTGCGTAACTTAGTGAGACCCTGTCTCAAAAAGTAAAAAAATGGGCTGGGGGTGCAGCTCAGTGGTCCAGCACTTGCAGAGCACGAGGCCCTGGGTCCAACCCCAGTACCGAAAAAAACAAACAAATAAAGAAAACAGTCTCCTTGGGCATGATTCGCGCCTGTGCCCTCTTCCTCTGTGCCAGGGGGATGGAGCGGTGCTGTGGCCGTGAATGGTTCCTCCTGCCTGCAGGTCATCTCTGCTGGGGTCTCTGATGTCCAAAGCTTTCCTCCCATCCCCGGCCACCTTGGCAGTCCATTCCTTGGCTGCTGGAGGCTTTCGTGGGAGGGCAGAGTGCGCCAACTGTCGGACTCCTACTGGATAATCCCAGAGAGCCCCTGGCCGGGTGGTTGGGGTCCCCCATCTATCAGTGCTTGCCATATTTCTCTGTGTTGGGTGCTCTCTGGCAGGCGACTCCTTAATTCCTCTGTCTACTGCGGGCTGGGTAGGTTGGGTGGTGAGGGTATTCGCCAGGCTGTTCCTGCTCTGGGAGCTGAGCCAGGAGGAGGGGCTGGGCAACCGCATCTTTCTGAACATGCTTTCTCTAATCCCATGGTTTCTAACTGCACAGCCCTGTCTCCGAGCCTGGTGTCTGTTCAGTTAGCTTCTCCAGCTTTCCCTCCTGGGAGGAGTGCTGTGGAGGGCAAGGGCCGCCCCCTAACTGTCCTCCCATCTCTCCCTCTGCCTCCTGAGGCTCCTGGTGCTCTGACCCCCAGATGCTTCTCAGCTCCTGGCTTCCTGCCAGCTTCTGTCACGAACAGCTGGGCTGTACCAGTCTCGGCTTTGCCATGTCACTTGCCACGCGTCCATCCACTTTCCGTCTTGGGAGAGGGCGTTGACAGTCCCCAACTGCTGTTCTTGCTGTCCTGGGTTCCTGTTCTTCTACTGGGGTCAGGGTGTTTTGTAAGGAAGCAGAAATTACTATGTTCAGGCTGCGCATTTAACTGTGGGCAGCTTGTTTTAGGAGCCTATCGGCTTGAAAGGAAGGAGAGTTTATAATAGTGACATCGTCTGTTTCCCTCTAAATTATCCAAGAGTCAAAAGGATGGAAATGAAACTTTATTAAGTGATTTTGATGGAAGAAAAGAAGGGGAAAGATTTCATTCAGTTACTCATCCATTTTTTGTAAAACATTTACTGAGCAATAATATACATCTGGCCTGCAGCCGTAGCTCTGTGGCATCCAATCCCGTCAGAGCTCGGAAGCTAAGCAGGGTCTGGCCTGGTTAGTCCTTGGATGGAGACCGCCTGGGAACACCAGGTGCTATAGGCTTGGGAGGAGGACCCAGCAACCCACTCCCAAAAATCAATCTGCCATTGAAGACCTTATGAGCAGCAGAGAAGCATGATAGTGTTTCACCTGTTGTACATAGGGTTGTTATGAGTTAAATATTGACTTGATGGCTCCTAACAACAACAACAACAACAACAACAACAACAACAACGTATGTCTGAAACTGTGCCACAGAGTCAGATCTGACTCATGGCAACCCTAAGTACAGAGGAATGAAAGATTACCCAACCCTGTGCCATGCACATGGTCTTTTTATGCTTGAGCCTATTGTTGCAGCCACTATGTTTCTTCTTATTTTGAGTCATGCCACATCAGCAAAAAGAGGTCCCAGGGGCTTTTCTCCATTCCCATCATTAACGTCGACTCTCCTTTGAGGGGGCAACTCTTCTTCAGTCTTTCTTGAATGCCTTTCAGCCTGAGGGGCTCATTTCCTGGCACTATATCTGACAGTGCTTCTCTGCTTCTCATAGGGTTTTCCATGGCTAATTATTTTGGGAGTAGGCTGCTGCGTCCTTCTCCCTAGTCCATGCTAGTCTGGAAGCTCAGCTGAAACCTGCCCTCCATGGGTGGCCCTGCTGGTATCTGAGATATCGGTGACATCGCTTTCAGCATCACGGCGACACGCAAGCCCTCACAGCACTTGAGCTGATAGACACTGCACTAGGTGCTGGGAATATAAAGTCTAAGTAATATGTGGTGTCTGCCTCTCAGGAAGTTATAGTAAAATGTAAGGAAAGTAGGCAAGGGAGTCAAAGGCCACAGGAGCACGATAATACCCTATAACAGGAGCGCACACAGAGCGCCACAGAAGTGCAGCGCGGGACCAAAATCAGCCCAGGGATTGCATCTGGGAGGAGGCGGCCCCGGAGCTAAGTTCTGCAGAGTAAGTAGGAGTTTTGGAGATGAAATTGGGGGAAGGGCATTCCAAACAGAAGGAACTGCAGGAATTCAGGCACGGAGTCTGGAAACAGCACGGCAGGTCAGAGGAAGCTGAAGCAGATGGAAAGGGCCAATGCGGGGGTCCATGCTGGGGAAGGAACGGATTTAAGCCTGTGATGGTCACTTAGCTCTAAACATCCACGGCAGTCCAGAGGGCGAACCCAGGCCTGCCAACAAGAGATCCAGAAATAGCAACGTCTTCCTCCCTCCGCGAACTGGAGCAAACTTGCAAAACAAACGCTGTGTACCATGAGGGCGATAGGAAGCTTATGGAAGGAGCAGAGATGTGTAAAACGCTGATCCATGATGGGAATAAAAACCATTCTGTTTCTCCGGTGATGAGCCTGCTTACAGCCTCCTCCCACTCTCGTCTCCTAAGTTATAAAATAGAAGCTGGAAAAGCTCAGCTAGGAGAGGAGTCTTTTTCTTCTGTTTCTGCCTGGCAAGGGTGACCTGAGCATCTTTTGCCTGAACAGATGCTGCCGTCAGCAGATTGCGTGTTTAGGAGCCCGTGGGCATCTGGGACCCCTTCCTGTGAACTACGAGAGGACCCTGGGTCGGAACTGAGGTCCAGGCCCGCTCCATCACAACACGGGTGGGCCCTCGGGCCTGGTCCTTCCTAACTCTGGACTTAAATTCGCTCACATGGTAAAGAAGAGGAGTTGAATTGGATGACCTGTAGGAGAGGTTCCAGCTCAAACACTGGACGCAGGGAGACTTTAGCTGCACCCAAATGAGTGTTAAGAAATAGGAGTTAGCCAGGTGTGGTGGTGCATGCCTGTAATCCCATGCTCGGGAGGCGGAGGCAGGAGGATCGCAAGTTCAAGATCAGAGGCAGTCTGCGTAACTTAGCGAGACCTTGTCTCAAAAAGTTAAAAAAAAAAAAAAAAAAAAAGGGCTGGGGGCACAGCTCAGTGGTCCAGCACTTGCAGAGCATGCAGGCGTGAGGCCCTGGGTTCAACCCCCAGTACAGAAAAAAAAAAAAAGCTAGGAGTTTTGCGTCTTATTTCCATGTCGTACTTTGAGGAGAAGGAAATTCCTTTCCAATCTTGGCAACCAAGCGAGCAGAAGCGATTGCCCCGCCTCTCCTTACCTCGCCCTCTCTTTCAGCTCCTGACTCCGAGGAACTCCCACAAACCCCAGAAGCACCGGCGCCAGAAAACCGAAACAGAACAAGACCCCACCTCCAGGGCAGCCCTGCGATGTCGATGTGGCAAAGCTCTGTTGGAACAGGTGAGGGAGGAGGGCCCTTAACAGCCAGCGCCCCACCCTCACCTCCAGATGATTGCTGACGCGGGGGTCTGGCTGGGTTAACCCTTCCCAGGGATGGAGGAGCAAACCGCGGGCTGCTGGGTGACACGGTCCGTGGGTAGCAAGGGGGTTGGGCAGACCGTGAGGGTGGGAACAGCACGGCCCCTTCCTCTCGGCGTTTCTCTGCCTCCCTCACCTGGGAGAAGGGCCTTGGAAATCTCTCCATCCGGCCCCTTTCAGCCTGGCAAGGTCGGTGCCCTGAGCAGGCTGGCCGGCCTGGGGTTAGGGACAGGTTATATAGCACAGGAGAATTGAGATCGACAGATTTAGGCCTCTGGTGGGCCCCGGAACAAGACTTCTAGAGATAAAGCGGGCAATCCTCAAGGCTACTCAGATTTCAGGACTTACAATATCAAGTCAGCTGAGGACTGGATGCACGAGGAAAATAAATATCAGCCCTGTTAGCAATTCCCAAGAGACAGCTGGGAGTCAGCTCAGCTGGGAGGGTGCTGCTGTGTACTCTCTGAGGCCCGGGGTTCCATCCCCAGCACTGCGAAAACGGGGGAAGGACCTGGCAAGCCACTCTTGAAGCAATACCAAACAATCTGCCATTGAACACCATATGAATAGCAGAGAAGCCCTGACATAGTGCCAGGCATGGCACAGGGGTGGGGAGTGTTTCCTTCTGTTGTACATCGGGTTGCTATGAGTCAAACCCAAATCGACAGCACCTAACAACAAGATACAGCACTGTGCTGGCGCCTGTCATGGGTTTAGAGCCAGGATTAAAAAATGCTTCAGACCTGCAATCTCTGTGTAATTCCAAAAGAACATGCAGCCAGCTTTTTTAAAAATAGCATCTTTGCAACTTTTCTTTTTTCTGACTTAACTTTTTGTCCCAGATGATCAGAAGGCTGTCGGTGCCAGCAACAGACTTGTGGTTCCATCTGTAGCTTATCACGTCTCCCCTGCTCCAACGGGAAGCTCATAGGGCAATTCTTGTTGCTTTTTTGACAATGAGATTTCTTTTCAACAAAGCCCCTCCTGTTCATTTTAATAGATCCATTATTTCAGTAACTTGGTTTTTTTTTTTTTTTTTTTTTTTTTTTTTTTTTTTTTTTTTTTTTTTTTTTTTTTTTTTTTTTTTTTGAGTGCCTACTATGTATGAGCCGGCAGCTGTAGCCCTGTGTCATCCAATCCCATCAGATCTCGGAAGCTAAGCAGGGCCGGGCCTGGTTAGTACCTGGATGGGAGACCACCTAGGAACACCAGATGCTGTAGGCTTGGGAGAAGGACCTGGCAACCCCCTCCCAAAAATCAATCTGCCATTGAAAACCCTATGAACAGCAGAGAAGCACTGGCAATAGTGTTTCCCCTGTTGTACAGAGGGTCGCTATGAGTCGGATACCAACTCGATGGCACCTAACAACAACAACAACAAACTATGTATGAGGCTCTGACACGAACAGTGATACTCTTAGATACAATGTGATTGGAAAAGGTCTTACCTTGAGGTTTCCAGCAAGCCTGACTTCTTTCCATTGATCTCCTCTGCCCCTTTCGCTCTTCTCTCTCTCCCTCCTCCTCTGCCCTTCCTTCTCTTTCATCTCTCTCTTCCCTTGGGGTTTCCCACTCTTTGGGGAGGGGCAGGATTTCCTGCTCAGAAGTTGGTTGGTTTCTGGGAGGAGTCAGAAGACCTGATTTGGGACGGAACCAGCTGCTCTGCCACCTGATACAAGGAGGTGAAGCCCAGGCCAAGGGAGAAGGCCTCCAGCCGGGACCCCGTGGGGGGCCTGCAGAGGGAGCCCCATGGGGAGCCAGAGTGGGCCAGTCCTGCGTGCCCTGCACCAGGGCTCCCCCCAGACCAAAAGACTCCCCAGGTCCCCCAGGATAGGAGTACTTGGAAGTGGTCCTGGTTGCCCTGGAGACTTACCCATTGCCATTGTTAGCTCTGCACTGGTGTTTAGCTTAATTGGTAGAGTGCTGCTCCGTATTTTCTGAGGACCCGGGTTCGATCCCCAGCACTACAAAAAATGGGAGCAAGACCTGGCAGCCCACTCCTGAAACAATCCTGAAATGATCAGCCATTGAAAACCCTATGACGAGCAGAGAAGCACTGACATAGTGTCTGGCATGGCACAGTGTTGGGGAGGGTTTCTTTCTGTTGTACACAGGGTTGCTGTGAGTCGGACCTGATTCAATAGCACCTAACAACATCAACAACAGCAGCAGCAACAAATATCTCCTTGGATAAGCACAGCTGAGCAGACTTTGGGTAGTTTTTCTTCTGTTTCTTAGCTACTATGGGGCATTGGTTCTTTCAGTAGCCCTCATGTTTGCAATACTTATAAAAATTCCTCTCCATATGCTCCCAGTCCTTAGGGGCTAGGAAACTTTTTGGTCTGGTTTTTGTTTCAGGGGTCCATTGTTTTATCTTGAGAACCCTAAGTTCTATTATTTTCTAAAGCTCTCTGAAAATGTCTAAACACACATTGGTTATTTTCTAAGCTGTCAGGTTCACATTTCAATAATTTCTTTTCATTTAATCTCCTCATTCGTATTTGGGCCCATTAAAAGAAAACAGGAAATAAAGATGAGACATTCTTTACTTTCACCATCCAACCTACTCTACAATACTCTTCAAAAGTTTCCTAAAGGGTATTTTCGTTTCTTATTTAGTTTATTCTTTTTAATCTGTGTTCAATATACCTGTCTTAGTTCATTTTCTGGTGCTATAACAGAATCACCAAGACTGGGTCATTTATAAGGAAAAAAAGTTTATTCAGCTTTTGTTTATGGAGACTGGGAAATCGAAGACCACCATGCTGGCATCTGGGCTTCTGGTAAGGGTCTTGTGCTGCCTCAACTCCTGGTGGGAAGTGGGTGGGCAGGTGGGCCAGGGGAAAAGGGGCTCAAGAGGAGGGGCAGGTGTGCTTTAGAACAACTCGCTTCTGTGATAACTAACCCAGTCCCAGGAGAGCTCCATTAATCCCTCTTACCCGCCTCTCCAAGGTCTCACCTTCCCATGCAACCATAATGACAATCAAACTTCACCATGGTTTTGGATGGAACAGACCACATTCAAACCATAGCAGTACCTGTAAAGAAAGATTTTGAAACTGTGGGTTGTTTTTTTTTTTTTGGTTGTTGTTCCATTATGCTGCCCAGGCTGGTCTCGAATTCCTGGGCTCAAGTGAGCCACCTGCCTCAGCTTCCCAAGTGGTTGGGAGGATAGGCATGCGACATTGCACCTGGCTTACAACTGAATTACTTACCTTCCTTCCTTCCTCCCTTCCTCCCTTCCTTCCTTCCTCCCTTCCTCCCTTCCTTCCTTCCTCTGTTTCTTCCTTCCCTCCCTCCTGGACAACATCAATCTTTTCTCCATTTATTGTGAAGTTGCATACTGACCCAGTTGTAAGGAGGTGCAGTTTTAACATAAAAGAGACCAGGTAAGACAGTAGAGGCTACTGGACAGAGCGTGTGCCTGTGAATGGGGTCTTAGGTTCCATTTCTAAGCAAAGGGTAGGACAGGACCACATAACCCATGCCCCTGGAGTACAGATAAAGGGGACCCTGCACACAGTGACAGCACAGAGTGCTTGCATGGGAGTTTTGCAGGGGAGCCAAAGCTGAGTTTGGCCGTTATTTTTTCCTGAGTCAGTCACGAGTCTACTGGACCTCCCACTGTTCTAGGACAAGTTTGGGTTGGATCGGTGATTTATTTGGTCTGCATCTCCACTCATTCCCTATTAAATGATTCCTTTGCTTATATCAGGTATAAGACAGCCCAGAAAAAAAACCCAAAACACATAAAACAAGACAACCTAGAGCAAAGCAAAAATATATGAAACAAAACTTACTAATATACACAAAACAAAAGCCAGACATTGGCAGCAGGGGAATAAACTATTTAATAGTAAAAACATCAATCAAGTAGTATTGACTGCAAAACAAAAGTTCTAATGAACTTGTACAAAGGCCTGCGTTAACCTATCCCACAGTGTGCTTCCCACACAAAACGTCAAATGACCTCTGCAAAGACCAGTGTCTGCTTCCTCAGTGGCACGCCTTCCAAACAAAATGCTTGTTGTTGTTGTTGTTAGGTGCCGTTGAGTCGGCATCCGACTCATAGCAACCCTCATAGGGTTTTCAATGGCTGACTGTTTCGGGATTGCCTTGGGAGTGGATTGCCAGGTCCTTCTCCCATTTTTGCGGTGCTGGGAATTGAACTCGGGACCTCAGAGACTGCAGCGCAGCGCTCTACCAACTGAGCTAAAATGCTTACTGACCTTGTATAAAAGGCAAGGTATTATCACTCACCAGCAAGTGCATCTATAAACTCAAATTTCTAAATACTTTATGTTTAAAAAAAAAAAAACAGGGTCTAATGATATTATACAAGACCTGCTTGGTTATAAGTTCTAAAAACAATGAGCCATCAATGAAACTGGTCAGAGATCAGATGACTGTTGAGATTTACCCACCCATCAGTAGATTTGAAGACATGGAATTTGAGCTCAAAGGGACCAGTAAGAGCACCAACTGGCCCAAGGGTTCCTAGGAATACTGCCAAGTGAAGGTCTGCAGCGCAATCACAGCGGGCCCCCCAGAACTGTCAAAGAACGACAAGACCACCACTTATGTCTGAAATAGAAGGGAAAAGATGAACTGATCGCTTCATGCTGATAGTGAAGGTGGTGGGCGTCACTGGCCAACCTCTCTGAACAGAGCAGACCTCGGATCTCAAACACTACTGGGTTTTGGAAATCATGAAAGTCAGAGACCAGTGTATTTGCCCAGGTGTGAGTGGGTTGACGGCATGTACGGAAGCATGATTTTGTGTGGAGTTTTTGGTATTCTCAGACATATTTAATGAGTTGAGTATACTCCTGATTTGTTGACTCTCGGTAGTGAGGGTCCGTCAGTTGTTCAGAATTAAGGAAGAGTCACTGAATGGGAGAAAATCTTCATATCCTACACATCCGACAGAGGACTAATTTCTGGAATTTATAAAGAATTCAAGAAAGCAAATCCCAAGACAATAAATAACCCAGTAAAAGTGGGCCAAGGAAATAACAGACAGTTCTCAAACGAAGAAGTCTGTAGGGCGAAGAAGCACATGAAAAAATGCTCCATATCCCTAGTCATTAGGGAAATGCAAATCAAAACAACTCTGAGATTCCCCGGTAAGAATGGCCAAGATCAACATAACAAACAATAACAAATGCTGGCGAGGATGTGGAGAAAAAGGAACCCTTCTACACTGCTGATGGGATTGCCAGCTAGTTCAACCACTCTGGAAATCAATAAGGAGATACCTCAGAAAACTAAAAATAGCTATGCCATACAACCCAGCTATCCCACTCCTGGGAATATACCCAAATGGAGACAAACTATCATACCACAGAGACACCTGCATCTCCATATTCAATATAGCACTCCTCATAATTGCAAGGATATGGAACCAACCAAGATGCCCACCAATAGAAGAATGGATAAAAAAATTGTGGTACATATGGACAATGGAATATTACTTGGCAATAAAAAAGAATGAAATAATGTCATTTGCAGCAAAATGGATGGAACTGGAGAACATCATCTTAAGTGAATGAACCCAGGCTCAAAAAGAGAAATTCTTTATGTTCTCATTCATGTGGGAGCTGAATCTTAAAGGAAGAGAAAAACTATACATAATCAGATATGTGAAAACAAACAATTTAACTGGGATTAAGCTCAGTTGGTAGTGTGCTGCGCTGCAGTCTCTGAGGTCCCGAGTTCAATTCCCAGCACCACAAAAATGGGAGAAGGGCCTGGCTATCCACTCCCAAGGCAATCCCGAAACAGTCAGCCATTGAAAACCCTATGAGGGTCGCTATGAGTTGGATACCGACTCGACAGCACCTAACAACAACAACAAGAAGGGATAAACAGAGTAGAAAGAAGGAGGGAGGGAACTAGCAAAGGGAAGAGGAGGTTATGGAATGTGGGGAGGGGAAACAATGCAAAGGGATAAAGGGGAAGAGGATAACCTCAGGGTAAGTGATGCAGCTTCATGAACACAAGAGAAAAATAGGGGAACATAACCCATAAATGTACGCACATTTTACTGCACATTAATCAAAAGTTTCCATGAACATTGTAAGTTGAAGAAAGTGTAACCAAAAGTGATGTAATAGTTACACAATGGAAAAAGCAAGTGCTGTATTACTCTGTACCCCACCAACATTTACCAATAATGGGAAAAAAGAAAAACAATGAGTTGTTATTGATGGAGTCAGTGGGTTTTAAACTGGTTCTAGTTACCATGACTATAGAGCAATCAAACTGTTCCTAAACACATGGGAGCTTTTGGCTGGAGTCATACCTCGGTGGTAGAGCCCTTGCCTAGCATGTGCAATCCCCAGTACCCCAAAGCAAACAATCAACTCAAAATGGATCATAGTTCGAAATGGAAAGCATAAAACTTAAAGAACATGTTCATACTATTGGGTTAAGTAAAGAGTTCTCAGCTATAACACCAAAAGTATGATCCATGGCAGAAAAAGTTGATCAATTTGAAGCCAGGTGTGGTGTGGCATATGGCTGAGGCAGAAGGACCATGAGTTCAAGGTTAGCCTGGTCTGCCTACTGAGACCCTGTCTCAAAGACCAAACAACCAAACAAATACCCCCCCAACAACAATCAAACAACGTGGGAACTTTTTAATATACTCTAAGTCAGTACCGACTATTTTTTTATCAGAATACAATGTAAGATGGTATCTGATATAGCACAAAATTATAAATTTATTTGTATTAATAAATTATGATTTTGTGGTGTTTTGTAAAGAGCAAAGTGACTAATAGAGCAAAATGACCAAGTTCAAGAACGATTAGATTCAGCTACTAGGTTAATTTTTCTAAAAGGAAGCACTAGGGAAATCTAAATCAAAACAACTCTGAGATTCCCCAGTAAGAATGGCCAAGATCAACAAAACTAACAATAACAAATGCTGGAGAGGATGTGGAGAACTTAGTTGAGAAATAGTAGATGAACTTAGTAGACGAACTTAGTTGAGAAATAGTCTTACGTGCTAGTGAAGATGGCAGATTCAAAGCAGCCTTCATGACACGGTGAGACAGAGGAGGCAGGAGAGGAAATGATGGCCTTCATCCCAGAGAGAACTAGGAAGAACCCAGAAATCACTAAGGTGGTGGTAGGGAGGTCTCGGCAAGCAGAAAACAGACAACTCATGCAAGGAGAAGGAGTGCGTGGGCCCATCCTCAGCATCCCCTTATTTCATCCTTATGCCATTAATATCTTTAGCACAATTGGTGTCCAACCCAAAAACGCACCCTACACTATCCCTACCATTTCCTCTTCTGAGGTAATTTCTTAAATACTAGTTGGATTCAGATTTGGTTAGTCGTAATTATAAATCTGGCTTTGGTTAGAGTCATTATTACAGCAACAGATTGCTTTGTCATTTCTGAGTGACACTGGGAATTGAGACCTCACAAGAAGACCATACACCAAAAAGACCCATCCTGAAACAAGAAGAGACAACCTAACAGATGCGAAAGGTCCAGCACGGAAATATAGGGAAAGTAAGATGACGAGCCTCCTGCAAACAGTCATAACTCCTCAATAACTGAGACCAAAGACATTGAAATGCTTGAAATGCCAGCCAAAAATTCAAAAGTCTACTTATAAAAATGATCAGTGACTTCAAAGAAAACACAAGTAAGCAGATGAATAAAATGACTAGGTCAGTTCAAATACTTGACAAAAAATTGTCTAACTTAGAAGAAAAATTCAGCAAAGAAGTTTGGAGCTTGAAAAAAATCAAACAGAAATGTTGGAAAGGAAAAACACAAGAAGCCAAATAAAAGTCGCAGTAGAAAGTAACAGCAGCAAACTGCATGAAGCAGAAGAAAGAAAATCAGGAACTGAAGACAAGGTTGAAGACATACTGCACACAGATACCAATACACACACACACACACAATAAAGAATTACAACCACAGCTTCCACGAAGTATGGAACAAGATGACATAACCTAAGAATCCTTGGTATAGAAGAAGGAGCTGAAACTCAAACTAAAGGCATAGAAAACCTATTCGATGAAATAATAGCAGAAAACCCCACATCTAGAGGAAGAAATAGACACTCTAACAATGGTGGCATCTAGAACCCTAAGTAGATATGACCAGGGAAGATCCTCTCCATGGCACATTATAGTTGGAATACTAAACCTACAAAACAAAGCAACAATTTTAAAGGCTGCAAGAGAAAAATGCCAGCTCATTTACAAAGGCGAACCCATCAGAATAACATCATAATGCTCATTTGTAACTCTAAAAGCCAAGAAGGCATGGAATGATATATCTGAAGCCCTGAAATCAAATAACTGCCAACCAAGACTACTATACTGACCAAAGTTATCCTTTAAAATAGGTGGAAAAATAAACACCTTCTAAGATAAACATGACCACCAAACCTACCAACAACAACAACAAACCAGCATTAAAAGGAATTGTACACACACACAGAGAAAGGCAGGCACAATTATGAGAATACAGGAGTGAGTAAAATCCCATGAGAGGAACAAAGAAAGAAGCTAGGATATCTAACTTAATAAACAAGCAAAACCATAGTATGAACAGAGGAGAAAGTGAGAAACAATCAACACTCAAACCAACCTGAAAAACAACCAACAAAACTGCACAAAACATCCAATTCCTCTAATAATAACCCTGAATATAAATGATCTTACTGCTCCACTTGTTGTTGTTAGGTGCCGTCGAGTCGGTACCCGACTCATAGTGACCCTCATGGGGTTTTCAATGGCTGTTTCGGGATTGCCTTGGGAGTGGGTTGCCAGGTCCTTCTCCCATTTTTGCAGTGCTGGGAATTGAACTCGGGACCTCAGAGACTGCAGCGCAGCGCTCTACCAACTGAGCTAAATCCCAGCCCGCTACTGCTCCATTTAAGAGACACAAATTAGTCAAGTGGATTAAAAAGAAGACCCAACTATCTGCTGAATTCAAGAGCCTCACCTCATTCGAAAAAATACACAGACTCAAAATGAAAGGATGGAAAACTATTTACCAAGCAAGAGTAAGAAAAAATATCAGGGCTTGCTATGCTGATATATGACAAAGTTGATTTCATCCCTAAATTAATCAGAAGAGACAAAGAAGGCCACGACATATTAATAAAGGGAACAATCAACCAAGATGGTGTGACAATTGTTAATGTTTATGCAGTGAATGCTGGCACACCTAATTTCATAAAATGAACATTACTGGCCATAAAGGAACAGATCATCCAGATACAATAATGATGGGTGACTTTAATACCTCACTTTCATCAACAGATGTTGTTGTTGTTAGGTGCCGTCGAGTTGAGTCTGACTCATAGCAACCCTATGTACAGCAGATAGAAACACTTCTCGATTCTGTGCCAGGCACAAGATCTTATTTATATTTAAGCCCATTGCTGCAGACAGTGTGTCAATCCATCTGGTGGAGGGTTTTCCCTTTTTTCCACAGATCTACCACTCTCTCAAACATGATATCTTTCTCTAGGGATTGGTCCCTCCTGACTACATGTCCGAAATATGTAAGATGCAGTCTGGCCATCCTTGCTTCCAAGAGCACTCTGGTTGCACTTTTTCTAAGACAGATCTGTTGGTTCTTTTGGCAGTCCGTGCTATATTCAATAGACGTCTCCAGCACCATAATTCAAACACATCAACAGATAGACATCCAAACAAAAAATATATATACATATATTTATACGTATATTTATACACACACATATATGTAATTGCATGTATCTAAGATTGGAAAATACAAGGGACTTATCTGGAGGGGGAAGGAGATTACTTTGAGGGGAAGGGGGAGAAACAGCAGTAAAGAGGGAGAGAATAAATGCAAAGCTCGTGAAACAATTGTGTGAAAATCCCATCGTGAAACTCATATTGTACGCAAATTAAATTTAAAAAGTAGTCTTACAATATAATAAATGCCACTGACTAAGAGCCTACTACATGCTAAGCATTGCTTCAAGAAATTGCCATGTATTATCTCATTTAATCTGCAAAATGATCCTGAGGAGGGTCCGATTTTGTAGGTGAGGAAAGAATGGAAGTAACTTGAGGCTTAAGTGACTTGTCCAAGGTTGTAGAGTTAGCAAATCAAAAGGAGTAAAACCCAAGCAAATCAGGGTGGGTCTGACTCAACTTCTTTGTTCTGCAACTTGGCAGATGGCAATGTACAACAAAACACTTTCTTCTTTTTTTCTGGACATTCTACTTTGGCTAATAACCCCCTGCTGGCATTTATGGAGTCTATAATCATTGAAAAATCTCTGTGTCTTTCACATGATCTCCTCCCAGGACGTTGTTGTTGTTGTTGTTAGGTGCCATCAAGTCCTTTCTGAGTCATAGTGACCCTTATAGGGTTTTCAATGGCTGACTGTCTCGGGATTGCCTTGGGAGTGGATTAGCCACATACTGCTCCCATTTTTGGGGTGCTGGGAATCGAACTCAGGACCTCAAAGACTGCAGAGCGGAGCTCTACAAACTGAGCTAAATCCCAGCCCCTGCTGAGTTCTATAGAACTACTAAATCCCAATCACTCCCTCACTAAAATGTAGTTAAGAGGACAAAGAGATCAGCTGTGGGAATCTCTGGCACACAGGTGGTTGTTGTTAGGTGCCCTTGAATCAGTGTCTGACTCATAGGGACAATGCGTACAACCGGCGTACAACAGGCAGAACACTATTGTCAATGCTTCTCTGCTGTTCATAGGGTTTTCAATGGCGGATTGATTTTTGGGAGTGGGTTGCCGGGTCCTTCTCCCAAGCCTACAGCACCGGGTGTTCCCGGGTGGTCTCCCATCCAAGGACTAACCAGGCCTGACCCTGCGTAGCTTCCGAGATCTGACGGGATCGGAGGCCACAGTGGTGCTGTTGCAGGCCAGCACACAGGAGTGAGGAACAAATAGCATATCTGCCCTGGAATTTATCCGCTATCTCCCAATCACTTATTGGAGGTCAGAAACTGACTTATCTTCTGATCTTAACAAGGTAAGAGTGACGGGATTTACGGTTTCTTCCAGTACCTCACATGAAGCAAACAATGGGTACTGGATAGAGTTGTGTGTAACTGCAGTGTCAGAGTCGCCAGGGGTGAGGCTCGCGTCCTCTGAAGCTGTGCCCTGCACGGTGCTGCGGGGAGACCTGGCGCCGGGGTCCCCACCCGCCCTGCTGCCCATCCCGGGTGCCCATGCCTGGCAGGAATAGCCTACTGAGATACGGTATAAAACGGGCTTATTATTATTATTATTATTATTATTATTATTATTTTAAAATGCAAAAAGGCAGTCAATGCAATAACAATAATCCCAGTATAAAAAGTGCTTCTGCTCCCTTGTCCCAGGGCAAAGTGACAGCGTCTGAGAGGCTCAGGGCCGCCTGCTTCTGACGACTGTCAGTAGGCGGTGCTGCGCGGCAGCATCGGTCCATCCAAATCGCTTCCCGGTGGATCCGCATGGCGGGCGATGCAGACGGTGGGGCTGCGCGGCAGTGAAACTCGGTCCATCCAAAGCGCTTCCCGGTGGATCCGGGCGGCGGGCGGTGTGGACGGTGGGGCTGCGCGGCGCTCCTCGGCCGTCCGTCCGTCTGTCGGTCCGTCCGTCCCGCGGTCCTAGCTGGCGCCCCCCCGGCGCTCCCGCGCGGCGCGCAGCTCGGCGAGCGCGGCGTGGCGGCCCCGCAGGCGCGCGGCCAGGGCGAAGGGCGCGCGCGCCGCCTCCAGCAGCCCCAGCACCGCGCCCAGCAGCGCCAGCGCCCCGCCCAGCGCCAGCAGCCGCAGCAGCGCCCCGCGGGGCCTCCGCGCCGCCACCTCCATGAGACCTGCGGGGACGCGGGGTTGGGGTCACCGCGGAGCCCCCATGGTGTCGGCCGCGCCCCCCGTCGGGCGCTCCGCTCACCTGGCGCGCTCCGGCCTCCGCGCTCCAGCCTCCCTCGCCTGGCCTCGCCTCTAGGGCTCCGCGTCCTCCAGGCCGCAGCAACTGTCTGTGGGGCGCACCTCTGCCCCCGCTTATATCACCGGCTAAGACCCGCCCCCGGGGGGAGCGGGGGGAGGGGGTTGGGGGAAACGGAGAAGGGGAGGAAAAGGGGAGGGGATTGGGAAAGGGAGGGAGGGGAGGGAGGAAGAGGAAAGAGGGAGGGAAGGAGGAGGACAGGGTTAGAGAGGGAAAGGGGAGAGGAGGGGAGAGGGACAGGGAGAGGGACAGGGGAAGGGGAAAGGGAAAGAGGGAGGGGGATAGAAGGAGGTGGGGAGGGGAGAAGCCACCTGAGGACCTGATGGGGGGCGGGTCCTGCGCACACTCCGAGCCTGTGGGCCTGGGACCCTGGGCAGGGCCACTGAGTTGGGGCTTCGAGGGAGGGGGCCGCTCCCAGAGCTCCCACTCCCCGGAGCGTCCGGCCTGCAGGGGAGGCCTTTCATTTTCACTTCTAGGCTATGGGCTGTCGCCTGCCCACGTGGGCGCGGCCTGCGGGAGCAGGCGAGGGGCACGACGAAGGCTGTGAGCTGGACGATTCCCCCCAAGCGGTGTGGCCTCCACTGTTTCTTCCAGGCCTTGGTGGGTTTTGTCCAGAGCTGCGTGCATGGCGCAGTCAGTAGAAAGCTCTTCATCAGGGGGCCCCTTCTGTGCACCCAGAGAGTGGAACAGGGGACCACTTCCTACGCTCCGGTTACAGTAGGCGTGCGTGTGTGTGTGTGTGAGCGCGCGTGCACACTCCAGGTGAGTCAACGTCCCTGCAAAGTCTTTTTGCGGGGACGTGTGTGTATCAGAGCACAGGCATTAAATGCAAACTTCCCACTCACACCGGACAGGTGAGGTTGGGGGTGGGCAGGGGAGAGGCAATCCTGGAAGAGGGCCCTTGGCAAAATCCCCAGCAGTTACCCACCTCAGAAACAGGACCATCTCCAGCGGCAGGGCCCCAGGCGAAGACCGCACTTCCTCCTCCTGTAACGTCCCCCATACCCAAGGGCCTTAACTCCTCCATGGCAGGTGGCTGCTGCTGCTCTTAGTGGGACCAGGCTGCCTTCACCGAGGTGCTCATAATAAAAGCCTGTTGCTTCACATTAAAAGAAACTTTGTCTGCACATCTAAAATGCAAATATTTCATGCCCTCAATAATTCTCTGCCATGTCCCAGGGTCGGACCTCTCTGTGCCAGCTGTTGTCACGGGATAGAGCGGGGGCAGGGGCCACAGACAGCATGGTTGAGAGGCCAGCGTGGAGAGGACGCTTGGAACTGGAGTTGGCTATAGGGATGATTTTGATTAGCGTTAAACATCATCCCCTGGGCGTGGGGCTTTAATTTACTGTTGGTTATTGATACACCGGGGTTAGGAAAGGAGGAGGAAAGGGGAAGCAAATCCACAAAGGGGGCTTTAAGCAGGGACCCGGAGATGGCAGGGGAGGAAGGGGAAAGCAAAGGCCGGAAAATTGCAAAGGTCAATGATGCAATCTTGCAACAGACTTTATAGTCAGTCTGCTTGAGTCCCGAGGCCATGGGGGAGAGGGTGCATTTCTTTGGGGGTCTGAGGTCATCTCAATTTAAAAAGACAATAACAACTGCCATTTGCCTGACTATTAGTAGTTCAGGTCACGATTTATGGGTGTACATTGGTCAGGGCTACCTAAGGTGCTTATTTAAGATTCTGCATTTTAGTCTATACACGAGCAGTCTAAGGGACCAGAGCCACATGGGGATTATTCTTGAAGGGCTGTGTCTCTTCTTACTCCTTGACCCTTGTCAGGCAGGAAAATTCTGTCGCAAGAGCCCAGGCCAAGTTTAATTTCAGCATTGGCATTTGCTTTGAATCTTCCTTATAACTTTGGACGGCTCCTGAATAATTGGCAGAAATGATCGGTGCGCTTTCCCAATTCCCAGGAGTGTTCCACACGTGGGGCTTCCTGGAAGAATGGGCTACGTGCACCTAGATATGAAGGCCGTCCTTGGTTTCTACCCTGAAGGTGACTCAGCCCCACTGCAGACCCAAAACTCCAAAATTGCCTGGGCACTAACCATTTCCTGTGTTTTCAGGCATCTGGGGTTCCCCTTTCTGTGACCCGCCGTGTTAGACTGTATCACAGCCTCAAATGAGTGCCTGTCTTCCCGGCTTTAATGATCTGACTTTGACCTGCAGGCCCCACCCGCTTCTGTCAAGAGCTGGGCAGAGGGGCAGCAGTTGCCAGGGATTGAGGTCATGGGTGGATTTGGTGGTGCTGGTTCAGTGGGCGCTGGGGCCTTGTGGAAGGTCATGGATATAGAAGGCAAAGGAGACCAGCAACACCTTGTGCCCAGGGATTTCTGAGCACAGCTCCTTTGAATGGATGAGGAAATCCAACCCAGCTCCGGGGTGGGTGGTGGGAGGCTGCCTTAGGCTTGCAAACCACATGGGTACTGTGAGCCAGCGTCACTTTAAAGAAGAGAAAAGTTGCATTACGCGGGACAGACACAGGCTGTAGGGACCAAGACCAGACCAAGCCACTGGGGGCCTGCTATCTATTTTGTGCAGGGTTGAGGGGTTTTCTGAGATGTTAAAACTGAAACAGCAGAATGAAAAGCTAGTCACCCCGCCTACATTAGCCCATTTTCAGTTGCGTAGCTGGTACAGTCCTGGCATCCAATCCCATCAGATCTCGGAAGCTAAGCAGGGTTGGGCTTGGTTAGTCCTTGGATGGGAGATCGCCTGGGAACACCAGGTGCTGTAGGCTTGGGAGAAGGACCCAGCAACCCACTCCCAAAAATCAGTCCGCTACTGACAACCCCATGAATAGCAGAGAAGCACCGACATAGTGCTGGGCATGGCACACTGTCAGGGAGTGTTTCGTTCTGTTGCACAGTGTGCTATGAGTCAGATCCAGCTAGAGGGCACCTAACAACAACAACAGTAACACAATACCACAGACTGGTAAGGTAGAAAGATAAGACATTTATTTTGGCTCATGGTCCTGGAGGCACAAGGTCAAGGAGCTGTATCTGATGATGCCTTTCTTGCTGGTAGATTCCTGATGTCACCCAGGGCATCACACGGCAAGAGACAGAGAGCATAAGAGAATGTGTGTGTGTGTGTGTGTGTGTGTGTGTGTGTGTGTGTCCTGGTTTCTCTTCCTCCGCTTGTAAACCACCAGGATTCAATCACAGGGCTTCACTCTAAGGTCCTTATCTAATCCTGATCGTTTCCTAAAGGCTTTCCTGGTAAACCCCGGATTCTGATTAAGTGAACACCCTTGATCCCTTGCCTGCAGCCGCAGACCTGTGGCATCTGATTCTGTCAGATCCTGGAAGCTAAGTGGGGTCAGTCCTGATTAGTACTTGGATGGGAGACTGCCTGGGAACACCAGGTGCTGTAGGCTTGGGAGACGGACCCGGCAACCCACTCCCAAAAATCAATCCACCATTGAAAACCCTATGAACAGCAGAGAAGCACTGGCAATCGTGTTTCTCCTGTTGTACACAGGAGTCAGATACTGAGTCGGATACTGACTTGAGGGCACCTAACAACAACACAACAACAACTTGATCCCTCACAATGGATATTAAATTTCAACACCTGACTCCAAACAATAGCAGGGCCCTTGAGTCTACCTGGACATTGAATTCTTAAATTTACTTAGCTTGCTTTTCAAATCCCTTTTTCCTACATGTTAAAAACACCCAAGACTACCTGTTCAGGGAAGAATCACAAAGGGGTAACATGCGTTCCAAAGGGGGGGTACCAGTGAGGAGGGGCTTTCCCTACAACTGTGTCTTGGATGTTGAAGAGGTAAGGGACAGAAGTTTCAAATGGTTTCTTGTGTGTTGTTGTTGTTAGGTGCCGTCGAGTCCTGTCTGACTCATAGCGACCCTCATAGGGTTTTCAATGGCTCACTGTTTCGGGATTGCCTCGGGAGTGGGTTGCCACGTCCTTCTCCCATTTTTGTGGTGCTG
The DNA here is from genome assembly GCA_007922755.1 of Pedetes capensis. NCBI lineage: Eukaryota > Metazoa > Chordata > Mammalia > Rodentia > Pedetidae > Pedetes > Pedetes capensis. The sequence continues at coordinate 265,584 of VMDO01000503.1, forward strand.
GGAATTGAACTTGGGACCTCAGAGACTGCAGAGCGGTGCTTACCAACTGAGCTAAGTCCCAGCCTTGTTGTGTGTAGACCTTATTATTATTATTATTATTGTTGTTGTTGTTATTTTTACTAATGGCTTGCTAGCTATACTAAGTCACTGCCCACTCCTGTGATTCCAGGACGGTAGAAGGAAAGGGCTATCAGTGGAGATAAGATAAAACTATCTGTGTACCTTATACCCCACTTAAATGTATTTTATTAGGCTTTCAGTTACTTTCATCACATTTCTCTAAAATTAGTTTTAGAGAGGAAGCTTCTTAGTAGTCAAATATCCATGAATGATTTAAAAAATATTTTTACTGTGCTGGGGATTGAACCCATGACTGAGCTACATCCCCAGCCCTCAGCAGACAATTTCTAAATGTCCACATCTAGCCCGCGTCTCCTCTGCTCTCGCACATTAGAGTTTGAGAGTGTGGGATTTCTGTGCGCATCCCCAGCTGTGATCACAAACTCAGCACGCTTACAAGACTCCTCATCTTCCTGCAGTTTCACAGTGCCATCTCCATCTGGGCTGGAAATACTGCAACAGTTTTTTGGCAAGGCCTTCCCGGTCTCCACTCAATGTCCCGCTTTGTCTTTCTAGGACTGTTACCTGACATCATGGGAGAAAGACCCAGCAACCCCCTCCCAAAAATCAATCAGCCATTGAAAACCCTATGAACAGCAGAGAAGCACTGACAATAGTGTTTCGCCTGTTGTATGTAGGGCCACTATGAGTCAGACACCAACTCGATGGCACCTAACAACAACAACAAAACAACAACCTGACTTTATGTTGGCAGAATTATGGGTTCGGTTTTGTATTTTTTTTTCATACCCGTTGGAGGGCCAATTTCATGAGGGCTGGAACTTTGTTTTGTTTTTCCCCTGGGGTCTCCAGTGCTTAGTATAATACTTGGCACATAGTAGGTCCTTAGTAGATAACTATGGGTTTAATGAATGGCCTTCCCAGTGGGCTGTGAAACCTGGCAGGGAAGGGGCTGTATTTACTGTATTCACATGCAGTCAGGATTTTAGCATTCCAAATTCAAAAAAGCACTTTTTTGGAGGGTGGGGCAGCTTTTTGCCATTAGTTCTCAGATACTACCACCAAAGAAGTCTTCCTGAACTTCCATTTCTAAATTGTTAATTGCCTCTATAGAGCCCAAAGTGACGGACTGGATTCTGGATGTTGAGTGTGGTGACCGGATGTTCTTGGGATCTGGGATCTCTTTGGTCTGATCTTTCCTACTCACCTAACTTCACCTTCTATCCTTCTCCCTGAAGATCCCTTTGCTCCACAGAAGGGTTTCTTTTTTTCTTTTCTGGTGCTTAGGGATGGAGTGCAGGGCCTCACACAAACTTTGCAAGTGCTCTACCACTGGGATGCACCCCCACCCCATTTTTCATTTTTTATTTTGTGTCAGCGTCTCACTAAATTATGCAGGCTGCCTGCAGCCTCAAACTCACGATCCTCCTGGCTCTGCCTCTCGAGCTGCTGGAAAGACAGGCGTGTGGCACCTGAGGGCTTCTTCTCAGACCAAGAAACGTCTATTCTCGGGGCAGTGCTGAGAGTCTGTCATTGGTCACTTTCGCTAGTGCCGTTCCTTCCACCTGAAATGCTGTCGTCTTCCAATTCTGCCTTCTTTCCTTCCTGGAGGCCAGGTTCAAGCTGACGAGCTCCAAGAAGCCAAGAGGCCAGCACAACTTGGTCTCTCTTTTCTGTGAATTTCAGCTGCCTTTGAGGTTCCTGCTGCACAGGTTGGCACTGGAGCGTGTTCTGATTTACACAGTAGTTTTATTGTGTCTTGTGGGCTTCCTCATCTCTGTGGAGGACCAAATCTTTGTATTTTTTGTGGGCTAACATAACAAGAGGGAGAAGGACCCGGCAACCCACTCCCAAAAACAGTCTGAAATTGAAAACCCTATGAACAGCAGAGAAGCACTGACAATAGTGTTTCACCTGTTGTACACAGGGTCGCTATGAGTCAGATACTGACTCACCGGCACCTAACAACAACAACATAACAAGGACTCAATATTAGTAACATTGACCTAAAAGTCATTACTGGGATTAGAGAGTGAAAAAGGCCAATTCAGACTCTCTTGGGAAGTTATTTTGGGCACAGTGACCCATTCTTGGCCCAGAGCCTTGGAAGTGAAATTGCCCAAGACCTGGCGACTTGGCTTAGTTCCCTCAACTCTGGCCTCCTCCCCTTTCCCTTACACTCCCAGCTTCGTGTCTGGCACTGCAGTCATTGGCTGACTTTGGGACTCCTCTCTAACCTGCCCCTGGGACGGTTCTCTGACATTCCCAGGCAGGCAGCTTGTGTTCCTGGTGGCTTCTGGTCTGGCCAAGCTGCTGGAGCAGGCAGGCTGTGCTGGGACCCTTGCAGGGGCAGGCGAGCGTGGTTAGGGTTACCTGTCCCCTGCGGTCTGCCTACCTGACAGGATGCTCTCCGAGTCTGAATCAGCACCAGGAATGCCCCTAAGCTGGGGCGCTAGTTGGATGTGAGACTGTAGGGCTCTGGGGCTGAGCAGACTTGGGTTCCTTCAAGCCCTCGCTTCTCCACTTGAAGAGTCTGACCTTGGACAAATGGTTTAACTTCTTTGGCCTCTGTTTGCTCACCTGTGAAGCGAGAGTGAGGATAACTCTGTTAAATGAGTTGCAGTGAAGGCGAACGAGATGGAGCCCTAGAAAGGGCTGAGTGGCTCCTGATGCAAAGAAAGCCGTCTTTAAATGCAAGCAGTGATTGTTTACTTATTTTTTGCCTCCTGATAAACATGCAATTCCCATGATCCTTTGTCCTAGCTAGGACACTCACACTCATTCTTGTTGTTGTGAGGTGCCTTCGAGTTGGTGTCTGACTTGTAGTAACCCTGCATACAACAGGTGAAACAGTATTGTCAGTGCTTCTCTGCTGTTCATAGGGTTTTCAATGGCAGATTGATTTTTGGGAGTGGGTTGCTGGGTCCATCTCCCAAGCCTACAGCACCTGGTGTTCCCAGGTGGTCTCCCATCCAAGGACTAACCAACCCTTACCCTGCTTAGTTTCTGAGATCTGAAGGGATTGGAGGCCACAGGGCTACGGCTGCAGGCCAAACTTAAATTGTTGTGGTTGTTGTTGTTAGGTGCCGTCGAGTCGGTATCCGACTCATAGCGACCCTCATAGGGTTTTCAATGGTTGACTGTTTCGGTATTACCTTGGGAGTGGATTGCCAGGCCCTTCTCCCATTTGGTGCTGGGAATTGAACTCAAGACCTCAGAGACTGCAGCGCAGCGCTCTAACAACTGAGCTAAATCCCAGGCCAAATTTAAATTAGATAACCGAATATGCATGGCTAGTACCCATATTGGACGGTGCAGTTCTATATGCTAATGACTCCGAAATGTGTTTACTCCTCGGAAGTCCTAGGCTTGCACGTGAAGGTGTCTAGTTGGTGCCTCTACTCTGGATATCAGACAGGTGTTTCTGACTTACTGCACACCAATGGAATTCTTGAGTTTTTTCTTCCAAAGCTGTTCTTCCCGCTGCTCCTGTCTTGGGCAGCAGCATCCCATTGCACCTGATTGCTGGAACCCGGATGTGGAGACTGCGATCCGCTCCCTTCCTTCCCACATCTCCGCCATCCGGGTTTTCAGCAGGACCTGTTAGTACGACTTCCAAAAGCATAATCTGCCTCTGTCTGCTTCTTCCCACCTCCACCACCTGCAGCCCAGGCCAAGCGGCCATTATCGCTCACCTAGGACAGTCAGAACTAAAAGTCACTGCAACTCAGGTGCTTTTAAGACCTGGGGAAGTGTTAACTTTAACCCTACAACAAGTCTACAAAGCAGGTCCACTGTTATCTCCATTTTTCAGAAGGGGAAACTGAGGGACAGATGGCTTTACCAAGGTACCTGGGGTCAGACGGCGAATCAGCTGTACAGATGGCCTGCTTCCAGAGTCCGTGTTCTTCCCCTTCAAAGCTCTGTCTCTCTGGCTGATCACAAGGCCCTCTGCCAACAGTTCTTAGCCCTGGTTACCACTTAGAATCACCTGAAGAACTTTTAAAAATGCCAGTTTCCCCACCCAACCCAGACTAGCTAAATCTTTTGGCGTTGGGCCTACGTATCAGACGTTTTGGAAAACTTCCAAGGAATTCTCACAGGCAAGGAGGGTTAAGAACTATCCCTGCCATGCGACCTTGACCCCTCACCTTGCCCTCGCTCTTCCCATCTCTTCTTCCTACCCCTAGAAAAGGCCAAGGTCTTTCCTGCCTCAGGGCCTTTGTGCTTGCTCTTCCTCTGCCTGGAATAACCCTTTCTGGTATGGTTTGAACCTTGAGTATGAGTTTAGACATCTTAATCCCTTAAAAGATTAAGAGTTCTACTCCTTACTCATGTTAATAAAGATAAAAATAATATCATGCTTTGAAATATGTGTAGGGAGGGACCTACATCATTGTAATTTTTCTTAAATTACCTAATTTCTGTCATTTTGAAATATTAAAAACAAAAACAAAAAAATTCAAAAGGAATTTTTGTGTCACGACTTCACAGCTTTGCTCTTGGGCTGGGATTTAGCTCAGTTGCTAAAGTGTTGCTCTGTGCTCTCTGAGGCCCTGGGTTCCATCCCCAAAAATGGGAGAAGGACCTGGCAGTCTACTCTGGAAACAATCCCAAAACAATCAGCTATGGAAAACCCTATGAATAACAGAGAGGCACTGACACAGCGCTGGGCACGGCACGAGTGTCTCGCTCTGTTGTACATCAGGTCACTGAGTCAGACCCGACTTGTCGACACCTAACAGCAGTCACACTTTGCTGCTACCTTAAATATACATTTTAAACAGCTTTGGAAAACCCAACCCTAACTCAGGCTCGTCCCAAGTGACTGCTCGTCTCCATCCCTTTTAAAGTGGTCCCCTACTTCCTGAGACCCTTAGCTATCTTGTTGTTGTTGTTAGGTGCCGTCGAGTCGGTATCGACTCATAGCGACCCTCATAGGGTTTTCAATGGCTGACTATTTCGGGATTGCCTTGGGAGTGGATTGCCAGGTCCTTCTCCCATTTTTGCGGTGCTGGGAATTGAACTCGGGACCTCAGAGACTGCAGCACAGCGCTCTACCCACCGAGCCAAATCCCAGCCTTAGCTATCTTAGCATTAAAAAAATTCACATCGTTGAAATCTGCAACGGTCAGAGTTCGTTACTTGTTTACTGTTTGTTTCCTTCACGGAGGCAGAGTTTGTGGGTTTCCTTGGCTGCTGGATCCTCCTCACCGGACCCAATGCCTGAGACAAAGTACGTGCTCAGGAAGCGTTTCCTGAGTGAATGGGTGAAGAGTGTGAGCTGGTGAGGGACAGCAGGTGAGCAGATTCCTCTCATGGCGGGATGGGCAGCTTAGGTTCTGACCCGGTAAGAGGGGGTCTTCTTGGGAAACACAGTGGGGCCCAACAGGAGGGGCATGGGAGCCAGTGGGAGGGGAAGGGTGGTAGGGAAGGAGGGAGGGGCAACACAGTGGGGGGAAGAGGGAGAGAACAAGGGAAAAACAGGTTGCGACTCAGGAGGCGGAGGTAGGGGGATCCCAAGTTCGAGACCAGAGGGAGCGGAATTTAGCAAGACACTGTCTCAAAAAGTAAAAAACAAAACAAAACAAAAACAAACAACAACAACCCCCCCAAAAAAAACCAAAAAAGAAAAACACAGGTTGTAACTTTATGACAATTCCATAACGAATCCCATTATGCTAGATGCAACTAAAAACATCATAATATACCAAAACCAACCACAAAACAACAACAAACAAACAAACAAATTAAAAAAAAAACAAATAAAGGCTATCTTCATAGGTTGGGAGGAAGAGAAGCAGTTCAGGAAAAGGGGAAGATTTCCTGAAAGAAGCCAGCCTTGGCTCCGGCCACCGTAGGCTCAGAGCCAGGAGCGAGCGATAGGGTAGCAGGAGCGCCCTGCAGTGCTGGATGCAGCCCGGGGGCGGCGAAGGAAAAGCTCATAAGGACTTCTAGGTTGGAATTTCCCTGTGTTACCTCTGTATTTCCAGTAAGTTTTCTTACACCCAGCCGCTGCGTGTTTTGTTCTTTGGAGAATGGAGGAAAGACCACATGTTTGTACTTTGCTTTGGGGGCCACACTGGGCTGGAGAGGCTGGGCCAGCATGGAGAAAGGGTTAGAAAATCAGAAGTGTTGAGGGCAGCGGCAGCTAGATGGAGCTTGTACGTGAGGACCTAACCTTCGAATTCTCAGAATCATCGTTACTGGGTTAGTGGAGGAAAGAGGCTGTTGGGCGGCTAGAGAAGTTGAGGTAACTCTGGTTGCAAAATTAATGAACTGTTTGGTAGTTATGTGTTGAATGTCTGTGTCCCGTGAGATAGTAGTCTTCCTCTAAACAGTGATTGTGCCCGGCATGGTCAATGTGTCACTGTGTGCCTGGCATTGGGTGGGGACTCAGTAAATATTTGTGGAGTGAATGAACAGTTCTGGGGGTTTTTGGGTCTCTGGGTGAAAGGTCAGAGGTGGCTGCTGACGTGATGAACTGGAAGAAGAGCCCAACCTCTGAGGATGAGGGCGGGGCAGGCGCTGGGGCTGGAAGGTGGCAGTATGCAGAGTGATTTGCTAAGAGGTTTCAGACCCCAGCTTCAGGCCCCCAAAGAGCTGTGAGGATATCAGGCACCATCAAACACCCAGGCAGAAACCCCAGAAGTGTGGTGCAGTAGACAAGTGGAGGGGCTACAGGGGAAAGGAGCGACCCCTTGACACTCGTGTTCATCTCTGGGACACTTCTGGTCCCTGGGCTATGCACTTAGAGAAATAAATATTCCAGCCAGGTGTGGCGGTACACGCCTGTGATGCAAGCTACTTGGGAGGCAGAGGCAGGAGGATCGCAAGGTTGAGGCCGGAGGCGGCCTGGCTAACTTAGTGAGACCCTGTCTTAAGATAAAAAGAGCAAAAAATACGGGCTTAGGGTGCAGCTCAGTGGTAGAGCGCTTTCCAAAAAAGCATGCATGAGGCCTTGGGTTCAACCTCCCAGCACTGCAAAAATAAATACATAAATAATAAATAAAACAAAAACAATATTCCTCGACACCATTTGGTGGTGGGAAGGGGTTGCTCGCTGGATCCGGCTTAGCACTCATTGGCGGAGGCTGGGAAGGGCCTGAAACTCCCAGTGGACACAGGGTCATTGGTAACACGGGTGGGCAGTGACCTTCCAGGGCCTGTGTTTCCTGATTCCTTGGGAGAGACAAGGAGTCCTTGAAGTACCTTTATTCTTATATCCCAAGACCTCTGCCACCTGTGCCCTCCTCTCCTCTCCACTCACGTTCCCCTCTCATCACTCCTTATGGTTCTAAATGCTGGGTCTTGGAGTCTCTAGGGCTTAGATCCACAGCCTGATCCCAGAACTATGTCAGTTCCAAATTCCACATCTGCATCCATGTGAGTACGGTTTTCACACTTCTAAATACCAGCAGGCCTGCAGCCGTTCCACTATGGCGTCCAATCCTGTCACATCTCAGAAGCTAAGCAGGGTCTGACCTGATTAGTCCATGGATGGGAGACCGCCTGGGAACACCAGGTGCTGTAGGCTTGGGAGAAGGACCCGGAAACCCCCTCCCAAAAATCAATCAGCCATTGAAAGCCCTACAAACAGCAGAGAAGCACTGACAATGGTGTTTCGCCTGTTGTACACAGGGTCTCTATGAGTCTGACATCTGCTGGACGGCACCTAACACCACCAACAAGAAGCACCAGCAATGACAGATGGCGTAGGAGGTTGGTTGGCATTCAGCTCAATGCTGGACAGCCCTGGGGTGCTGCTGAGCACATCAGTTCATTATGGACTTTCTCAGATTTCAACCCTTGGAGGGAAAAATTTCTTTTTTAAGTAGAGGGAGTCCTGAGCAGGAGGAAAGGGGTAATATTCATGCCCTCAGATTCTTCAAGCAGGACTTTTTGTTAGGATTTCCCTTGTCCCAAGAATGCATACTAATAACTGGTGCCATGGGACATGGCTGTAATCCCAGAGACTTGGGAAGTGGAAGCAGGAGGATCGCAGGTTTGAGGCCCGAGGCCACCTGCATAGCTTAGTGAGAACCTGTCTCAGGATCAAAAGTAAGAAAGGGGCTGGGAGTGTGCTTGCCTCCCATGCATAAAGGCCCTGAGCTCTACCCCTCACTACAGGAAAAAAAAAAAAAAAAAAAAAAGGAATGCCTACTAAGAAATCAGTATGTTTGTTGACCACCTACTATGTGCAAACACCAAACTATGCACTCAAGGGACGTTCTTGACCCTGAGGCGTGTACATCCTGTGTTAGAGGACAAACCACAGAATAATTAAAAGTTGAGTCTGCGCCGGGCGCAGTGGCGCACGCCTGTAATCCCAGCGGCTCAGGAGGTGGAGGCAGGAGGATCACAAGTTCAAGACCAGAGGCAGTCTGCGTAACTCAGTGAGACCCTTTCTCAAAAAGTAAAAAATGGGCTGAGGGTGCAGCTCAGTGGTCCAGCACTTGCAGAGCATGCAGGCGTAAGGCCCTGGGTTCAACCCCCAGTACCACAAAAAAAAAAAAAAAAAAAAAAGTTGAGTATGCAAATGTGAACTATTTAGACCTTGACAAAGCAGACCCTACTGCTGATTGAATTGTCTAGGTAAGGTCAGCTGCCAGAGTTTGGGAAGAATTTACAGAAAATACCAGAGAAGCAGTGGCTAATCTATGCCAGTGGATCCAAGTCTTGGATTAGGGTTTTGCCCAGCTTGCAGGAGGTAGACAAGGCAGTGTAGACAGGCAGAGTTGGATGAACCCGGCTCTGAGGACCTGTGTGAAGGGGTCTGAGTGACCAGGAAGTGAAAGGCGGCTTCTTCAGCTGGATCCTGAACACCTGGCTGGGGACCTTTGGCTGAGTTTAACCTGGAGATCATGGAGAGCGTGCAGGACAAAGTCCACTCCAGATCCGCAGGGAGCAGAAGCCCAAACCAATAAAACCCTGCAGGGAAAAGTGCAAAGGTGTGTGTGCGTCTGTGCACGTGCATACGCTCACTCATTTTAAGAGTGGCACAGATTCAAGATGAGGCCGCGTGCTTCAGCAGTATTGGATTTGAAACAGAGAATTGCTAAAGTATCTACAAGCTTAGCCTGCAGCCATAGCCCTGTGGCCTCTGATCCCATCAGATCTCGGAGGCTAAGCTGGGTGGGGCCTGGTTAGTACTTGGATGGGAGACCGCCTGGGAACACCAGGTGCTGTAGGCTTGGGAGAAGGACCCGACAGCCCACTCCCAAAAATCCATCTGCCATTGCAAACCCTGTGAACAGCAGAGAAGCACTGACAATAGTGTTTTGCCTGTTTTACACAGGGTCACTATGAGTCGGACACCGACTTGATGGCACCTAACAGCGAAAACAAAGTGGATGAGAGTCTTGGTCAAGCCAGAGGTACCGAGTCTACTCTTTGGAGATTTATCCTCTCCCTGGGGTTTTTATTCCCCTTGGAGACTGGAGTGGCCTGCAGGTCTCCTAGATAGACTTGTCCTCTGGCTGTCATTTGCGAAGTCTCACCGTGGGTGCTTCTAAGACTCTCCTGGGGGAAGTGTGCTCTAGTTTTAGCAAATCAAGAACATTTATCACGACCCCTTCCCCGACCGGTTTCCTTGATGCATTACGTTCTATACATTATCCCACGTGCCATTTTCTTTCAGGAAAATAGATTGCCTGGGGGTCCAGAGGCCAAAGGTTGTGGTGGAGAGAGACTTGGGAAGCCTTAAGATTCTGGTGTCTCCCTCGTAAAGCCGAGGGAGACAATGCTCTCTGCTCTCCATGTCCTGCTTAAGTTTCATCTTCTGGACACATGGGAAGACCCTTTGGGAGCTCTGGGAGCAGCTGTGGGTGGGGGGCGGGGGTGTGAAAGGAGAAGTGTGTCATGCCAGGGCTGCAGGGAGAGCTCCTCAGGCCCTCCCGACCTTCCCGCCACGACTCTTCAGGCCACATGTCAGGTCGGTGCAGCTGCAAGATGAAAGAAGTCCCTGCGTGACTGTGGAGCAGAGGCCCCTTCCCCCACCATTGTCCTGCATGTCACTTCACACAAGCAGTGAGTACATTTTTGTTGTGTTAAGCTGCTGAGATCTCATGGCTGATTTATTTACTTAATTTGTTTAGAGACAGGGTCTCACGGTGCAGCCCAGGCTGGCCGTGAACTCAGGATCCTCCCGCCTCAGCCTCCTAAATGCTGGGATCACAGTCATGTGCCACCACACCCGCCATTATGGTTAACTTATTCCTGCAGTACATTAAAATCTAGTGTTAGCTCTGTGACTTGGGACAGGGTATTGCTGAATCTATAGGAAGGGGACAAATGTCTCCCTCAAGGGGCCATCTTAAAGGATTGTGTGTTGTTGTTGTTAGGTGCCATCGGGTCGGTATCCAACTCATAGTGACCCTACATACAACAGGGGAAACACTATTGTCAGTGCTTCTCTGCTGTTCATAGGGTTTTCAATGGCTGATTGATTTTTGGGAGTGGGTTTCCAGGTCCTTCTCCCAAGCCTACAGCACCTGGTGTTCCCATTGGGTCTCCCATCCAAGGACTAACCAGGCCTAACCCTGTTTAGCTTCTGAGATCTGATGGGTCAGATGCCACAGGGCTACGGGTACAGGCTAAAGGATTGTAGGGATGCTTAAATGTATTGCCCTAGAACAAAGTCAGATACATAGTAAGAATTGTGGAAATATTTTATTCTCTTCTATTGTCTAGGGAAAACATGTAGCCTTTTTTTTTTTTTTTTTTTCCGGGAGCAGTAGTTAATCAACACCTGTGGAAGCAGCGGTCAAGAAATCAAAAGATGTATTGCATTGGGAAAACTGTGGCAAAAGACCTCTTTAAAACAGTGAGAAGTAAAGATGTCACACTGAGGATAGAGGTGCTCTTGACTCATGCCGTGCTATTTTCAGTCTCACCATATGCTTGTGAAAGCTGGACATTGAATAAGGGAGACAGGAAAGGAGTAGATGCCTTTGAATTATGGTGCTGGAGATGAATATTGAATATACCAAAATAACCAGCAGATCCGGAAGAAGTGCAACCAGAGTGCTCCTTGGAAGAAAGGATGGCTAGACCTCGTCTCACATATTTTGGACAAGTAGTCAGGAGGAACCAATCCCTGGAGAAGGACATCACATTTGGGAGAGTGAAGAGTCAATGAAAAAAAGGAAGATCCTCCACCAGATGGATTGGCACAATGTCTTCAACAACGGGCTTAAACATAAATAAGATCATGTGCCTGGCACAGAATCCAGGAGTGTTTCCTTCTGTTGTACATAGGGTCACTATGAGTTGTACTTGATTGACAGCACCCAACAACAACAACAACAACAACAGGTATGTGTATGATTTTGGGCATTTGAAGTTATATTGCTCAACAGAGTCCCAACAAATGTCTGGTATAAATTTAAAGGTCAAAAGAATAAACATTGTTAAAATGCTTACATTGGGATAGGAGAGGAAGATCCGACTCTGTCTAGTCTTCAGGCACCTTCCCAGGTCTGTTAACTTAATTATAGTCCATCATCTGGTTGGTGACATCCTCAAGGAAGCCTGGTTTCCAGGCAGGCGGGTCCAGGGGCAGCCTTTCTCTCCTGCTTGTGTTAGAATTCTTGGCTGACAAGACAGCCCAGTGTCCAGGATGAGAGAAGCCCTTGTTTCCCATGTGCCCCCAATTTTCACCATCTTCTCTCCTGCCTCCGTCTGTCAGGTGTGGTCAGCAGCTGTGGTCCCTTATTGAAGGCAGTGAATGGCCCTGAGGTGGAGGTGTAACATCACGGTTGTGAACGTGTGTGACTATTGACACTCAGAACACTGTAAACGGTGAGGGTACAGATTTCTGAGTAATAGGAGGAATTAGAATCTGGCGGCCTTATTCTGGGAGAACTGAATGGAGGAGGCAAATTTGGGTGAGGGTAATAATTCTAATTATCACCATTTCTTTCCTCAGTTTTTCTCTTTTCCCCTTTCTACCTTCCTGCCTTCCTCTCTTTCTCCTTCTCTTTTTCTTTCTCCTTCTTTCTTTCTTTCCTTCCTTCCTTCCATCTTTCTTTCTCCTTTTTTGTGGTACCTTGGGGTTGAACTAGGGCCTTGCACATACTTTCCAAGTGTTCTACCACATTTTTAATTTTTAATTTTGAGACAGTTTCCCTAATTTATACAGGCTGCCTCTGGCCTTGAACTTGTGATCCTCCTGCCTTAGCCTCCTATGTCATTGGGATCACAGGTATGTGCCACTGTGCCTGGGTAATTACCACCATTACTTTCTCAAATATAGATAAGAATTGACTCTACTTTCTTTCTTTGTGGCCTGCTCTAATAAATACAAGCAGGTTCTTTCTTTCTTTCTTTCTTTCTTTCTTTCTTTCTTTCTTTCTTTCTTCCCTCCTTCCTTCCTTCCTTCCTTCCTTCCTTCCTTCCTTCCTCCCTCCCTCCCTCCCTCTCTCCCTTCCTCCCTCTCTCCCTTCCTTCCTTTCTCTCTTTCTTTCTTCCTTCCTTCCTCTCTCTCTCTCTCTCTCTCTCTCTCTCTCTCTCTCTCTCTATCTTTCTTTCAACTGGGGAGCAGTAGTTAAACTGAATCTTGTACATGCTAGGAAAGTCAAAGTGTTATACTGCTGAGCTATATCCTGGTCCTTTTAAATTTTTAGTTATTTATTTATTTAATCCTTTTTTGAGACAAGGTCTTGCTAAATTACCCAGATTGGCTCCAATCTCACAATCCTCCTGCCTCAGCTTCCCAAGGGCTGGGACTACAGGTGCACACGTCCACGCCAGGTGAGGACAATCAGTTCTGAAGTGGGAAGGGAAGGTGCTGGCGGTTACCTGATGTGTTTCCAGCCCTTCCTCCTGGCCTGTCTTCTCTCTGCCCTCGCACTGCTTCCGTGCAGGGCTTAGGGTGACGGAGGAAGTGTGTCAGGCAGTCTTCTGACGTAACCCGTCTTCCACCCCCGGAAGCAAAGCCATCCTTTGCAAGAAGGGAAACCCTTGTCTTACAAAATCTCCAACGGCTTAGAAAGCTCACAGAGGAAATTCCCAGGCAGCCTGGGCATTGGGTGGCAGGGTTCAGGGTCAAGAGGACTCAGGGAAGGTGACCTGCCATGGATGCACGTCACTCTCCTGGCCTCCACGTCACTGATTATTCTACCAGAATCTGCTCATTGTGGAAGAAGAGGGTGCGCAGAGAAGCAGAAGGAGATGGGAAGTGCTCACATTTTGGATATTTCCTCCCCGTTTGCTCTCTGAGGACTTTTTGTTGTTTATTGTTGCTTTGTTGTTATTGTTGTTAGGTGCTGTCAAGTCCTGTCCGACTCATGGCATTCCTCATAGGGTTTTCAATGGCTGATTGTTTCGGGATTGCCTCAGGAGTGGATTATCACGTCCTTATTCTGTTTTTGCGGTGCTGGGAATCAAACCCGGAACCTCAGAGGCTGCAGAGCGGCGCTCTACCAACTGCGCTAAATCCCAGCTGTTGTTTCTTTAGAGTTGATTTTCTGCAGATTTGTCCCCGCCCGGGGCAGTTAACAGCACCTCATAACCATTTCCCAAAGCTATAAAAGATCTCTTTACTGCTATTTCTGATTGGAAGGGGGTCGGCTTGGAATCCTGTTGCAAGGGGAAAGAATTAGATTGAGTAAAGACTCATCACGCTTGTCTGACGCAAGACTGACCAGGGCTTTGATCCAGAAATGCAGGGGCCTGGGAAATCAACGCGCCTTTTCTCTGCTGCCCGGCGGGGGTGAGTTCAGCTATAAACTGCGTCCATTCTGGCTTTGACTGCCATCTTTTTCAGGTGTGGACTCTGAATTTACCATCTCTTGAAGGCCATAAGACAACACAGGCCGCCACTCTTGCTCCTCTGCCCTGTGCGTGTGTAAATCTTCCTTCCCCTGGCACCCCCTTTCCTGTCTGGCCCCCCGACCTGTCCAGGAAGGCCAGCCGCTCCTGGACGCCCCTTTTCCCTTCAGGTCCAGCCATGGCTCCTGTGGCGTTTCAGCCCCTCAGGAAGAGGGTGGAGTGCACAAAGTCCAGGCCCTCAGTCTGGGGCCCGGGGATCCCCCAGAAGGAGGAAGGGAGAGCCCAAGCCCGCTCACTCCCGGGCAGGGGCACTATGAAGCAAATGGGGGGCAGGGCTCTTTGCTCTCTGCTAATGACTGCAACCTAACAGCCTCGTGGGACATGCACGTGGACACAGGCACCTTTGCAGCCATCCTAGCCCGGCCTTGCGCCGAGAACGTGGAGCGTGCCCGCATCGCTGCCCCTAATCTTGCCGGGATTCGAGATCCAGATTCGCCACGGCTCCCATTGCAGGGCTGGAACTTCGGGAGGTGACCTGGGGCGTCCAGGGTCCTCCAGCTGGGGAGGGCCGCCGTCATCGCTGTCACTGTGAAGTCTAGGTTTTAGCTGCTGTCCTCAGCCTCCCCCTGGGAGCAGAGCGGCCTAGAGCTGGAGGGGGCCTCGCTGTCTCCCAGCCCCAGTGGCACCTCAGAGGCCCCTTGGGAGCTGCTAAAACCTACACATGTCCCTGCCCTCCTGCAACACGCCTGTGAAATCGCTAGGTGAGCCACGGCCTGGACTTGGCACGTGACAGTTGCAGTTCTTTTCTTTCTTTCTTTCTTTCTTTCTTTCTTTCTTTTTTTTTTTTTTTTTGTAGTACTGTGGGTTGAACCCAGGGCCTCGTGCCTGCATGCTCTGCAAGTGCTGGACCACCAAGCTGTGCCCCCAGCCCTTTTTTAATTTTACTTTTTGACACAGGGTCTCGCTAAGTTATGCAGACTGCCTCTGGTCTTGAACTTGTGATCCTCCTGCCTCTGCCTCCTGAGCTGCTGGGATGACAGGCATGTGCCACGGCGCCTGGCAGTTGCAATTCTTCAAGTAATTCCGAGGGACTGCCTGGTAGAATCCAGCCGCTTTATTTACAAATGGTGAGTGAGCGCAGAGAGGGCTTTCCCAAGGCTTCTCTTTGTCTTTTTTTTTCTTTCGTGCGGAGGATTGAAGCCAGAGCCTCAAGCGCGCGAAGCACGCACTCTGCCGCTGAGCTCCCCCCAGCCCCGAGCTTCCCAGGTTTCCACTTCTACTGAGCAGCAGAGCTAGAGCCAGGTCAAGGCCAGACACAGACCCCGGGCGGCCACAGGTGCCTCGAGAGGTGCTGACTGAACGCCTGCAGGTGGCGTTGCTTCCACGCAGGCGGCCAGGCGCACCGGCTCCCTTCCACCCTCAGGCCGCACGGTGCTCACCTCTGCGCGCTCCGCGCTCAGCCCCTCAGATGCCAGCTGGAAAATGACGGCGTTGGGCTTCTCTCCCAGCAGCCCTTTCGTGGATCATGTTTAGAGTTTTAAAGTCTGGTGGGGCAACCCTCTGACGCCATGGGGAGCAGATCTCAGGGCTCGAATGCCCTTGCTTATTCTCAGCGATGCCTGTCTTCCCGCATCCGCCCCCCGCCCCCAGGTGGCTACACGTTGCCCTGTCAGACTGGTGCACAGCTGTCCTCTTGGTGAGGCGGGGTCCAGCTCACGTGGCCAGCTCCATGTGGCCAATCTGTGGCCAAAGTTCACCGTGTCTGGACTTAGTTCCTGAGAACCAGATTCACAGTGGAGTGTCAGTGGCCAAACACAGTAGAGGGGACACAGAGGGGAGGGGGCGTGGTCATGGGCCAGCCTGTCTGCCAGAGGAAGGTTGGGGATCTGGGGGAGGGTGGAGTGGCAGGAGCTGCCTCTTGGCTGGGAGCCAGCGGGCTAAGACGCCTGCTCCTGTCTGGGGTGGTTTCTCACATTTGAGAAGCCCCCTCCCCACCCCCACTGGGACTTAGGAGACAGCAGATTTCCATCTGGGGCTGAGCCCAGAAGAGAAGTGGAGAGGGTGGGCTGGCCCAGCGGCTCCAGGGCCTCCTTCCTGGGGGGTTTCCAGCCCAGCCTCAGCGTGGGGGCGCAGAGAACGTGCTGGGTGGAAATCAGGAGGTGGTTTCGCTGCCAAGCCACAGACTTCCCTGGCACCTCTCCGGAGGAGTGGGCCACTTGGGGTGCACTTTGAGATTCGGAACAGGAGGGGTGGAGGCTCCCCGGAAGGGCCCCAGAGCCCAACCTCAGGGCAGGGGACCCCGTCCTCTGGTGAGGGAGTGGCATCCTCTAGTCATGCTTCTGCCCTTGTCAGCAGCAACAGTGTTCACCCAGCTCCCTTCTCTGGGCCCCTCCTGGCCATGCTGGTCTGTGCCAGGTGGAGGCAGCACCTTGCCCATCACCCACACAAGATGAGCTGCCAGTGTGGAGACCCTGGAAGGAGGAGCTGGTGTGTCTGTTCTGGATAATTCTATTTTTTTTTTTTTTTCAGTACTGGAGGTTGAACCCAGGGCTTGCATGCTCTGCAAGTACTGGGCCACTTAGGTGCACCCCCAGTCCATTTTTTTACTTTTTGAGACAGGGTCTCTCTAAGTTATTCAGACTGCCTCTGGTCTAGAAGTTGTGACCCTCCTGCCTCCGCCTCCTAAGGTGCTGGGATTATAGGCGTGCACCACCCCAGGTGTGTGCCACCCCACCCAGCTTTGTTCTGGATGTTTCTATAATGGTCATGTCAGCCTTGGCCCCAGCCAACATCAGTGCCCCACGGGTTGGATCAAGGGCTCGCAAAGGAGCTTTGAGATGCTGGACCTTGAGTAGGTCTGGGAGCCTTGGAGTTCAGAGGCTGGTGCACTCCGGACAAGGACCAGCGAGGGTAGACACAGGGCATTCAGACAACACGGCCCGACTTCTAACCCCTTAAAGGACCTGAGTAACGGAGCAAACCGGTCTGGGCTCCAATCACCGACCACCAGCTGCGATCAAGGGCTTGGGAATGCACCTCATTTTCTTCATCTGGGAGGGAAGGACAGCCAAGTGTCACCTGCACAGGGACGTGGCGGGCATTAATGGAGTTAACACACAGAAAGGGCTCAGAACAATGCCTGGCACAGAGATGGCACCCTGTAAACGCCAGCTGTGGTTGGTTTAGGCTGGCTGCCCAGCCCCTCCAGGGCTCAGGCCTGAGCCCGTGTGCATGGGTGTCTGCTGAGCCACCATCCAGGCTGGTAGGGGTGGGGGTCAGAGAAGGAAGGGTGTGGGGTGCAGCCACCCCAGGACAGGCAGCCCCAGGCTCCCGTGCTGCCCACTGCTGGCCCCACCCTTGCTGGCTCCCGGCTGGTCCTCAGGAACACAGCGGGCTTGCCTCTGTCTCTGAGTCCTGGCGAGGGACAGGGAGGAGGTGACCGATCGTCTGGAAGGCTGCAGTGAGGGCCGCGCCAGCCTTAGTCACAGGGCAAATCCCCAGGGCCCTTGCTGGAGCCCACCGGGGCCCGCAGACGGGGACTCAGCCGTGACTCACTGTCCAGGTGGTGCCGGAGCTTCGTCACCTGGCAGCCCTTCCTCGGTCACCTGTGAGTCACAGCCCAGAGCCCGCTCCGCTCCTCCTCCCGTCTCTTTGCTCCCTTTCTTCCTCTTCTCCTCCTCCTCTTGCTTCCGGTTCCTTGGCAGCCCATTGATGGGACCCTGGCCGATCTCCCTGGCCACTGGCCCGGTTTGAGCCTGACGGATGGATAATGGAGACAGCGCCTTCTGATGCCACCCCAGGCTCACCAAGCAACAGCGCTGGGGTGACCAATAAGCAGGCAAAGGAAGGCACTGCCTGTATTGATACAGTGGCATTTCAGTGGTCTGGGTAGGTTCCCCACAAAAGACTCTCCGCCACAGCTGGCCGATGCCTGAATTTCCACAGTTAGTAATCCGTTCTGGCGGCCAGGGCCTGGCTGCCCCATCCCAGGATGCAACCATGCCCAAAAGACACGGGAGACTTTGAAACTGCATGAGTTATTCACACTTCAGGGGAATGCACTCATTCTGCAAATACTGAACACCTACTATGTGCCAGCCCCACGTGTCTGTCAGCTTGTCATGCTGTGAGGCCTTGCGTGTTGCTGTGATGCTGAAAGCTATGCCATCAGTACCTCAGATACCAGGAGGGCCACCCATGGTGGACAGGTTTCAGCTGAGCTTCCCGACTAGGACAGACTAAGGAGAAGGATCTGGCAGCCCGCACCCAAAACAATTAGCCATTGAAAGCCCTATGAATAGCAAAGAAGCACTGTCAAATACAGTGCCGGAAAATGACTCTCTTAGGTTGGAAGACATCCAAGAAACGACTGTGGAAGAGTTGCCTCCTCAAAGTAGAGTCAGCCTTAATGATGGAATGGAGTAAAGTCCCTGGGACCTCCATTTGCTGATGTGGCACAACTCAAAATGAGAAGAAACACAGTGGCTGCAACAATGGCCTCAAACATAAAAACAATTGAGCGCACGCCACAGAGTTGGGTAGTGTTTCATGCTGTTGTACACTGAGTTGCTGTGAGTTTGACCCAACTCTATGGCACCTAACAACACACTGTGCCAGGCACTTGGGAAATAAGGCTGAACAACACAGATCATAATCTCTGCCTCCTTGGACCTTCTATTCTGGTGGAGGAAGAAAAAATTGACACGTTCAAAAACTAAGTTATATAGTTGGTCAGGAGGTGGTAAGTGTTGCCAAAAAAAAAATTAAAAATTGTAAAACCCCCACAGTACTATGGGGGAGGTGGCTTTGGGAATGTGTGGGTGGGGGACAGACAGGAGGCGGGGAAGTTGTTGTAATTTTAGACAGGGTGTTCACAGCAAGCCCTACTGAGAAAATAGGATCTAGCAGAGACTCCAAGGCTGTGGGAGAAGCAGCCTTGCAAATGCCCGGGGATGAGCATTCCACGCGGAACAGACAGAGTCAGGCCACGCTGTCCGGAGGCTCAGCAAGGAGGCCAGGAGGCTGGGGTGAAGGCAGGGAAGGAGGGAGTGGCGGTAGGGAGGCGGGGTGGGATGGTTCGGCCATGCGGGGCCTCGCTGCTCTCTGCCAGACTTTGGTTTCAGCCCTGGGAGAGGTGGGGGCTCCTGCAGTGTTCCGGCCAGGGCAGGGGGAGCCTTGGTGTGTTTGGCTTTGACCGCTTACCAGCGAGGAGGCTGTTGCTGAAGTGCAGGGCAGAGCAGCTCAGCCAGGAGGGTGGAAGTGGATTCTGGTTACTTTTGGAAGGGGAGCTGACAGAATCTGCTGTCCAGCCACATCAGCCTGGGGTCCAATCCCATCAGATCTCAGAAGCTAAGCAGGGTCGGGCCTGGTTAATCCTTGGATGGGAGGCTGCCTGGGAACACCAGGTGCTGCAGGCTTGGGAGAAGGACCCAGAAGCCCACTCCCAAAACAATCAGCCATTGAAAACTCTATGCATGACAGAGAAGCACTGACCATAGTGCTGGATATGGCCCAGTGTTGAGGAGTATTTCATTCTGTTGTACATCAGGTTGCTATGAGTTGGACTTGACAGCACCTAACAACAACAACAACAACAACAACAACAAAGTAAACAGGACTCTAGGATGACTTCACTAGCCACCTTCCCGAGTGTGAAGTCTACTGAGCCAAGGTTCCGGGGGACATGAGTGCTCTGATGCAGGAGAGTGGCTGGCAGGGGGAGAGGAAAGGCGTGCACACGTCCCCATCGCCTCCTCAGCCTGGCCAGGCCCTGCCCAGAGCCTTGACTGTGTTTTAGGCTACTCATCTTTAAAGACACTGGGTGCTGGCGTTCCAAAGCCTGTGCCTGTGCCCTGCAGGTCTGAGGGGACTGGAGCCCAGCGTGGGATGGGTCAGTGTCCTTGAAGAGCGGGTCTGCCCTCGGAGGTCAGCAGAAACAGCTTCCTGAACTTCCTGAGCGTGTGGGAGGCCCAAGCAGAGCAGATGCCGTTTCCCTCCTGTGAGGCCAACCTGTGAAGCCAACAGCTGGGGATCTGCCCCAGCTTGCAGATCTGAGACAGCAAATGCTTACTTACCTGGGCTCCTGGCCCCAGACAGGGGGAGAGGGGGAGGCCTAAAGGGCCCCAGCCACTCACAGTGGGCCCGCGCCCTGCCTCCTCCCCTCTCCTCTGGGATTGCGACACCCGCTCTCTCCAGCGGAGTTAATTATTATTGAGCTCTTTGTCACATCCTCTGGCAATGGCAGAGGATGCGTTTCCTGAGGTCTTGGCTTCAGAGAGTTGGGGATGGGAGTGGAGAGAAAGAGGGCTCAGTAGGCAGAGGTGTCAGAGGGGACCCTTCTCTGCAGGGAACCTGGTGGGGGGTTGCTCTGGGTTCCACAGGGGCTGGTGGAAGGAAGCTGCCCATACTGACTGGGTCGAGGAGTGACGCCAGAGTCCCCTGGAACGCGATAGCAGGCACACGCTAACATTTACTGGAGGATCAGTTCTGGATTTAAGCAGTTTATGGTCTGTTTGCTAATTACAGTATTCCGCTACCCACCTGAATCTGTGCTACATTAAAGCCTAGGGGTAAGAGGTGCCCAGTTTAGTCCTCAGAACCCTACATTTCTCCCTTGTTGTTGTTAGGTGCTGTCAAGTTGTGTCTGACTCATAGCGACCCTCATAGGATTTTCGATGGCTTACTGTTTTGGGATTGCTTTGGGAGTGGATTGCCATGTCCTTCTATTTTTGCCATGCTAGGAAACGAACCCTGGACCTCAGAGACTACAGAGCGGCGCTCTACCAACTGAGCTAAGTCCCAGCCCACATTTCTCCCTTAAGTGGTCTTAAGGCAATTTCTTGGGCACAACCCCCTAACCATTGAGTACTGTCTGCTTAGGAGACATTGGCACGCTGAATGAGGTGGTTGAAAGAGCCTCCTTTCTCGGAGGCAACAATGTCACAAAATGACGCCAGTGCAGGCTAGGCGCAGTGACTTTCCAGGAAGGCCCTGTGACCCACCTGGACTGAAGAGGGTGCTGGGAGACCAGCCTTTCAGCTAGCACCTGTCTCCCCCATTAACAGCACCTCAGAGCCCGGGGTCCCCCAAAGGGTTCTTAGGCTGGCAGAGGCCCTGGGCTGCCTGCAGTGACTTTATTCATCCAGCTATGCCCTGCGGCCTCCCTTCCTCCACCTGTGGTCAGGTCTGTTTCCTGGCCCTGCAGGCGGGCATTCCTGCCCAGGAGGGAGGGGCCAGAGCCGCCCTCTCAGCTGCTGGAGGTGACTCACAGGTCATTACCTGTCCAGGGCTGCCTGCCAACCCTGCACAGGGAGGCCAGGGAGAAATGGGGAGTTCCTCTGTCCATCCCTCTGCAAGCTGAGCTGTGACCGCTTCCTGATCCTCTTAGGGGTCCTCCAGATTTTCCGACCTGGCAGGGACTTTCTGCAGATTTCCCTTTGGAGGTCCTGGTGCTTTCGGGGGTCCTGGGTGTTTGGGGTTGTCGCCTGTCAGCCAATGACGAGTCTGGCAGGCTGACTCTACACTCGAGGCTCACTGCATCGTCTGTCTGGTTTTCTGAGTGTGTGTGCGGGGTCCAGGACACTAGAGAAGCTTTCCCAGGCTGCCCCGGGAGAGTGCCCAGCACCGCTTCGGGCACTGTATTGGCATTAGGGCCCTTCCCCACCCCCGGCTCCTGCTCTCTGACAGCCCAGGTGCCCTCTGATCACAGTGCCCG
Organism: Pedetes capensis; assembly: GCA_007922755.1. Lineage (NCBI taxonomy): Eukaryota > Metazoa > Chordata > Mammalia > Rodentia > Pedetidae > Pedetes > Pedetes capensis. Next base: position 287,152 of record VMDO01000503.1, read on the forward strand.
CCAGCCCCCAAGGCACCACGGGAAGGCGGGCGCCCCACCCGCCCCCTTCTAGGCCTCTGGGGCCCACTTGCCTGGTCCCGTCCTGGGTGGGGTGGGGGTGGGGGTTGCGGTGACGACGATGGGCGTGTCACTGCCAGATTCCTGAGGCAGCTGTGCCTGGGGTCACGCCCAGCCGGGGAGTCTCCGGAGGTGAGGCTGCTGTTTAAAACTGCGCAGCCAGGAGTGAGACCCCCATATCCCAGGGGAGGGATCTGAGAGGCCCGCTGGACAGGTAGGTCACCTGCCGTCCCCTGCTGGGGCCCCACGGTGGGGAAGGGCTGGCTCACCTGAGTGCACCTAGACGCCGGCTCCTGTCTGGGTGGTTTTCCACACTTGATGAGCCCCAGCGACTCAGGAGAAAGCAGGTTTCCATGGGGGCCGGGCACAGAAGGGAAGTGGCGAGGTGGGCTGGCCCAGCGGCTCCCAGGGCCTCCTTCCTGGGGGATTTCCAGCCCAGCCCCGGAGTGGGGGCACAGAGAACATGCTGGATGGAAATCAGGAGGGGGTTTCGCTGTTGGGCCTCATCACTGGGGGACCTCAGGCCATTTGTCCCCACCCTGGGCTCCCAGGTCCCCCAGGAGGGGATTGGTAGGAATGATTTTGAAGCATTGGGATTTGAAAAGATTTAAAGGTGCCAGAAATGGCCCCAGACCTCGCTCTGCCCCTTCCTAGCCCATGCCCCGCCCCTCCCTCCACCTCACCTGAAGGAGTGGGTGGGAGGCTGGGATGGGAGCAGAGCTGGAGTCCAGCCAAGGCAGAGGGGGAACGCAGCAAGAGCAAGAGTGGAGCGGCCTCTCGGCCCCCGCTATGGCTTTCTAGCTCCCATTTCCGGCCACCTTCAGCATCTCTGCCCATAACGGGAGATGCTGGGGCTGCTTTCTGTTCAGATGGGATCCTCTCTCTCTCAGTTTTCTCACAACTGCTGTTTATGCCCCGTTTGTCTCAGATGCCTGCTTAGCCCGGCCTGTGCACATCACAGCCTCAACCTCCTTGCGGCCTTGGGTGACATCAGGACCCACTGGCAATGGCTGGAGGGGGCCTGTCTGCAGCCCTCAGCCCCTTGGACCTGCTGGCCTCTGGTCCTGCAACTGGGCTGGTCGAGGCTGAGAGAGACCAGTCCTCCCTGGAGGCAGGAGCATGCTCTCGACCTCCTACAGGTCTCTCTCGCAGAGGCCCGGCCCTGCCGCTCCCCACTCCTGTCCTGGGGGTTGGGCAGGGGACCCTTCTTTCCATCCATTCCAGAGAAGGATGCCAAAGGCTGGCAGGGGATGGCATTTTCCCAGGTGCCCTGGGCGTCCCTGCCAGCTAGGACAGGGGAACGGGGTCTCTGCATTTCCCAACCTTTTAGCTACAAATGAGCCCATTGCTCAGAAGTACCATTGTTAAAGACCCCGGCGGAGAACTTCTGAAAAAATAGGAGCCAGAAACAGTGAAGCAAAGGGCCGGGGTGCGCTGGGGGTCTGCCCTGTCTAACTCAGGCGGCTGTGCTCTGTCCCAGGCCAGGTCCTTTTGGGGGGCACCCCGCTGGCTGACGATGAGTCCGCTCCTTCTCCTGTGCTTGGGTAAGCGCCCCTTCCTCCCCGCCCAGCCCTGTGATAGGCAGGGAGGCGGCGGCTGTGGGTGGGAGTTCACTGAAGTGCGTGCATCTCCTGTTACCTGTGGCTGCTCGGTTTTGGAATGGTTGTCCAATGGGGACACCTGTGCGGGTTCCCCACGCTTTTGGGGGTCTCTGCTTCCACGTGTCTTCTGATTCCTAACGGAGGGGCCTGTGGCTGCCCAAGCCCTTCCCACAGTTACTTTCCCACCCTGTCGCTCTCATGTGGGTGACAGAGCCACTGCGGCCTGGGCTTCTGATTTTTACCCTAAACTGTAGCTGGACACTCACGATGTGAGGCTGGGCGACCCCTGTGTACCAAGGCGTAGACGTACTGCAGGCCTCTGTGTGGGCTCTGCCCAGCCACCCGCTCACCTCCGCGGGGCTGACGGGCTCACCCTGTGGGCAAAGCATGTGTGGACCGTGTCCCAGTGCCAGAACAAGTGGCTCTGGCTGCATTCGAAAAGCTACACATAGATGCCACATGTCGAGGTCATCCGTGGTTCTGGTCGCATTTCTCCCCTTCTCCTTTTCGTATTTGGGGTTGTTGTTAGGTGCTGTCAAGTCGGTGGCCCACTCATAGCGACCCTACTTACAACAGACGAAACACTATTGTCAGTGCTTCTCTGCTATCCATAGGATTTTCAATGGTGGATTGTTTTGGGGGAGTGGGCTGCCGGGTCCTTCTCCCAAGCCTACAGCACCTGGTCTTCCCAGGTGGTCTCCTATCCAAGGACTAACCAGGCCCGACCCTGCTTAGCTTCACTGGTCTGACGGGATCAGATGCCACGGTGGCATGGGTACAGGCAGACCTGGGGTTGTAGGATATGGAACCAGCCCTTTTAATCTAACGATGTCAGGACTCCAGTGGCCACCACCAGCAGGGACGGGAACCTGAGTGATGAGGAGGTTGGGTTTTACCCATGTCGGCTCCCCTGAGGCACAGCGGGTGGGCAGCGAGGCCCTCCTCCTTCCTCTGCACCACACCCCAGCACCCCTCTGTGATTTCAGCCTTGCCTGGAGTCCTGTGTGCCCAGCAAGCCTGCTCCCGCGGGGCCTGCTACCCTCCTGTTGGGGACCTGCTCCTCGGGAGGACCCAGTTCCTCCGAGCTTCGTCCACCTGTGGCCTGACCAAGCCGGAGACCTACTGCACCCAGTATGGACAGGTGGGTGCTGCTTGCACGGCCTCCGGGACGGGATGGAGCCGGCGAGCCTGCCGTGTGTCTGCCAAGGGCTTTGCAGTGTGCCTGGTACAGGTTGCGCCCTGTGTGCAGGGGCGGTGAGGAATACAAGGGAACCAGGAGGCCCCGTTCAGCCTCAAAGATGTATTCAGAATTGGTGGAATACCTCTTTTCTCTCTCCTGCTGGGAAAGCTGGAGTCTTCTTGCCGCCTGTGGGCATGGGCTGGGGCATGGGACGGTTTCTCCAGTCTTGGGAGTGGGCAGAGGGACACATCCCAATCTTACACGTATGGGGTCTCACGCGCCATCTTTGGATAAAGACGAGGCTGGCGGAGCGTGGGAGCTGGGGTGTGGGCACTGACTGATGTTCTTGCCACAGTCTCTCCGTTGCCCGTATGTTGTCCACCTGTGATGGAGTGTGGGTGGGCAGGGCTGGCAGGAGAGTACAGGCCAGCAGGCTCAGGTTTATCTTCTGTGTTTTGAGATTGTCATGTGCAGCGAGCCACCTTATCTGTGGGCCTTCATGGTCCCCCGATCTAAGCATGGTGGAAATATGTAACCTGGTTAAAGGTCCTAGACCAGTGATGAATGATGGGGTGCCTTGGGGTTCCCAGAGAGGGCAGAGATTTGATTGGTAAGTTGGAAAAGTTGCTGAACAAATCCAGGAGCTCCAGGCTTTGAGCTGCGTTGGTTAACATTGCCTATTGGGCAACTGGCTTTTTAAAAGAGCTGCTGTACTTTTTCTTCCATATTGCCTCTGAATTTTCCTGAAGGAACTTAGGCTTTCTTTTCCTTTGCCCTCAACAAGGTGGGTCTTTCCTTGCTGCGTGCGTTTGTTGTTAGGTGTTGTCAAGTCGGGGCTGACTCATAGTGACCCAATGTGCAACACAACGAAACACTGCCTGACACTATGCCATGCACACGATCTTTTTTATCTGACAGTGCTTCTCTGCTATTCATAGGGTGTTCAATGGCTAATTGTTTTGGGAGTGGGCTGCTGGGTCCTTCTCCCTAATCTGTCTTAGTCTGGAAGCTCAGCTGAAACCTGTCTACCATGGTCGGCCCTGCTGGTATCTGAAATACCAATGACATATCTTTCAGCATCACAGCAATGTGCAAGCCCCCACAGTAGGACAAGCTGACAGATAAGTGCTTACCAATATTGAAATCACTCAGTGTTTTCTTCTCTCCCAGTTGCCTCGTTTGGTTCAGTTGGTAGAGTGCTTGCTCTGCTCTCTCTGAGTCCCTGGGTTCGATCCCCAGCACTGCAAAACGGGAGAAGGACCTGGCATCCCACTCCCAAAACAATCCTCAAATAATCAGCCATCGAAAACCCTACGAATAGCAGAGAAGCAATGGCATAGTGCCGGGCATGGCACAGTGTCAGGGAGTGCTGAGTTCTATTGTACACAAGGTCACTAGCAGTCAGACCCGACTTAATGGCACCTAACAACAACAACAAATTGCCTCCTTGGCCAGTTTGCTGCCTTCAAAATAGGATTGCATGTGGGCTGGGGTGAAGAGTGGGTTACCCCGGTATTCTGCAGCCTTTGGGGGGATGACAGAGCGTGAGCAGAAGTGGGTGAGAAAGACTGATCACTCTGAAGGAGCCACGTTCTCCCCTTTCTAGGCTGCCCTTGCCCGTTCCACTTGGGAGGTGGCATCTGCTTTGGCCGCCTGTCAAGCCCCCGGCTTCTCTTGCTATTTTTTTTTTTTTTTTGTGGTACTGGGGGTCGATCCAGGGGCCTCACGCCTACATGCTTTGCAAGTGCTGGACCACTGAGCTGCACCCCCAGCCCTTTTATTTTTTTTTCCTTACTTCCTGAGACAGGGTCTCGCTAAGTTACATAGACTTCCTCTGGTCTCGAACTTGCAATCCTCCTGGCTCCGCCTCCCAAGCCGCTGGGATTGCAGACGTGTGCCACCACGCCCAGCTTCTCTTGCTATTTTTAATCACCGTGGCACTCTGGGTGACTCGGGTTGAGCAGACCTGTCTGCGATCTCCGCACGTCACCCGCTTGGCTGTGGGAAGCCCATTGACGAGGTTGGGTAAGGCGCGAGCTCCCATGGGCTGGATGACCCCATGGCTGGATGACCCCACGCGTCAGGGAGCCTGGCAGGATTGAGCTTTCCAGGCAACAGGTTTTAGGTGCCCCTCCCACACGCCCCCCCAAAGCCTGTGCCCTTGAGGCCAGGCCTGGGAATTTCAGGGAGACCCCGCTGCTTCTCCTCCCCAGGCTGGCTCGGTGTCTAGAAGGGGCACAGGGAGAGCTCCGAGGCCCCATGCCCGGACGCCCTCCCTCCCAGTTCTGTCTGGCAGCATCTCCCTGACTAGGCCGGGCTTTCGGCTTCTCCCTGGCCTGCCCTGTGCCTCTCTCAGCGGCCTCCGGGAGGCGACTGCCTTCTCTGCTCTAAAGCAGCCCCCTGAGAGCAGAAGAGGGTGCTGGCGAAAGAGAGTCTGGACTTCAGCAACCCCGGGAAAATCTAGGCTGTTTTCCTGCTGGGAAAGCTGGCAGGCGTTGGCTCTTTCTTCTTTTTCCATCAGGGGAAATAAATCCAGGTAGTCTTTTGAACAGAGTCAGGAATGGGGGCACCTGGGGGGTGGTGTGTAATCCAGGTCTGCTACTAACTTGTGGTGTGACCTTGGGCACGAGGTTCCCCTCTTTGTTTGGACGACATAGTTCCGTGAGTCCTGGAGGAGGTAGTTCTTCCAGTCCCTCCTTTGCTCCTGCATTATTACTATTATTATTATTTTTCTTCTTCTTTTTCTTTTTTTTCTTTCTTTTTTTTGTGGGGGTTGATTGGTTTACTGGGGGTTGAACCCAGGGTCTCGTGCTTGCATGCTCTGCAAGTGCTGGACCACTGAGCTGTAGGCCCAGCCATTTTTTTGTGTGTTTACTTTTTGAGACAGGGTCTCACTAAATTACGCAGACTGCCTCTGGTCTCGAACTTCTGATCCTCCTGCCTCTGCCTCTGGAGCCACTGGGATGACAGGCATGTGCCAACCACGCCTGGCTTGCTCCTGCATTCTTTAGGAATGAGCCACGGCTGGCAGCCACCATCTGTCCCCTGCCTTCCACTTCTGTGCCTTGTTTCACTTCCCTTCCCTTTCCATTACACACCTGACCTGAACGCCCGTGGTTTCCGATGGCGAAGACGCACTCACGGCCCGGAGGCTCCTTCCAGTCCTCTGTGCGGATGTTCCCCAAGTCCTCTCTGGGGCAGTGATAAAAACTAGGAGGCCACGTTTGAATGGTGTTGAGCTCCAGTTTCAGTGTTTACATTTAATTTATTTTGTTCTTCAATGATCCTAATTGCGACTACCATTTATCAAGCATGCATTACGTTTCAAAGGGCTGGGGCTTAGCTCCATGGGTAGAGCGCTGCTCTGTGCTCTCTGAGGACCCGGGTTCTGTCCCCAGCACTGCAAAAATGGGAGAAGGATGTGGCAATCCACTCCCAAGGCAATCCCAAACAATCAGCCTAAATTGAAAACCCTATGAGGATCACTATGTGTCAGACCCGACTCAAGGGCACCTAACAACTACAGCAACGGCAACAACAACAACGACATGTTTCAAAGGCTTCATCCTAAGAATTTCATGTGATCTGTGTCAACTAATTGTCCTAATACTTCATTGGGTGGCTCTATTTATTCCCACGGGCTATGGGAAGGTTTTGGGTGTCTACCAGCACCCCAACTTCTGATGGAAACCCACAGGCGTACACAGGGAGGTGTCCTGCAAGCCACAGCTGGAAAGGAAGTGGTGGGAGGTGGAGCTGCCTGCCTGCGCCCGGCCCTTCGCCCTCTGTCTGCAGCCTGCTCCCCCTCCTGTGTGCACCCGCTCAAGGCCTGGCCTGGCTACCACGCTGTCCTGTTTTGATGCGGGGATGGCAGGCAGGCCTGGGCCCAGGGCAGAATCACCCGGCATCTGCCACCTGCTGCTGCTGTGGCGCAAACCCAAGTACAGCGGGCGTTGGTGGCCCTTGGACATTTCTGCTTGCTGCCCCCGCCCCCACCCCGCTGGGCAGAATGCAGAGCAGGAGCTGTGGGGCCTCTGTCCAGTTCTGAAGCTTCTGTCTGTGCTCCTGGCCTTGAGAAGCGGCTCTCTCCCTGCGGGCCGGTGGCAGCCCAGGTGCGCGCCGCTGCCGCCGCCGCCGCCGCCTCCTCCTCCTCCTCCTCCTCGTCCTCCTCCTCCTCCTCCTCGTCCTCCTCCTCCTCCTCCTCCTCCTTGTCCTCCTCCTTGTCCTCC
>VMDO01000504.1:0-55113 GCA_007922755.1 Pedetes capensis
GGATATTAGCTGAAAGCAGAGAATATCAAAAAGATGTCTTTCTATGTTTTATTGACTATGCAAAAGCATTTGATTGTGTGGATCACAACAAATTATGGATAACACTTCGGAAAATGGGAATACCAGAACACCTAACTGGGCTCATGAGAAATCTGTACATGAACCAGGAGGCAGTTGTTCGAATAGAACAAGGAAACACAGACTGGTTTAAAGTTGAGAACGGTGTGCATCAGGGCTGTATACTTTCACCCTATCTCTTCAATTTATACGCTGAGGAAATAATCCAAGAAGCTGGACTTTAAGAGGAAGAACGTGGCATCAAGATTGGAGGAAGACTCATTAACAACCTGCGTTATGCAGATGACTCCACTTTCCTTGCTGAAAGTGAAGAGGATTTAAAACATTTACTGATGAAGATCAAAGATCATAGCCGTCAATATGGGTTGCGATTAAACATCAACAAAGCAAAAATCCTTACAACTGGGTCAGCACGCAACTTCACATTAAATGGAGAAAAGATTGAGGTTGTCCACGATTTTGCTTTGCTTGGCTCTATAGTCCACACCCGTGGAAGCAGCAGTCAAGAAATCAAAAGACGCATTGTTCTAGGAAAATCTGTGGCAAAAGATCTCTTTAGAGTATTGAAAAGCAAAGATGTCACATTGAAGACAAAGGTGTGTCTCACTGATGCCATGGTATTTTCAGTGGCATCATATGGTTGTGAAAGCTGGACATTGAACAAGAGAGACAGAAAAGAATTGATGCTTTTGACTTGTGGTGCTGGAGATGTCTATTGAATATACCATGGACTGCCAAAAGAACCAACAAATCTGTCTTAGATGAAGTGAAACCAGAGTGCTCCTTGGAAGTAAGAATGGCCAAACTGCATCTTACATTTTTCAGACATGTAGTCAGGAGAGATCAATCCCTGGAGAAAGACATCATGTTTGGGAGAGTGGCAGGTCAATGTTAAAGAGGAAAACCCTCCACCAGATGGATTGACACAGTGTCTGCAATAATGGGCTTAATCATAAATAACATCTTTTGCCTGGCACAGAATCGGTAAGTGTTTAGATCTGCTATACATAGGGTCACTATGAGTTGGACTCGACTTGACGGCACCTACCAACAACAACAAACCATAGTTGCCTAAGACTGTCATTACATGTTCATTAGTTTATTACTTTATTTTTTGTTTTTTCTTTCTGTTAAATATTTAGGGAAATGGAAGTGTAAACAATACTGATTTGATAATGAATTCTATCAAATTGTTAAAAAAGTAATGAATCTCATCTACTTTATTATAAACCAAAGGATTATGTATTTTTTCTATATTGCAAATTATGTAGGGGATGGAAAACATTCATCTGAATAATGAAAAGGGACAAAATATAGGCAGCATTGAACAAATATTCTTGGCAAACATGCAGAGAGTGAAAATAATAAGTACTCTAAGTTGAAATCTATTGAGGCTTTCCAAAGAGTGGGAATGAGAAGAATATCAGGAAAGTATTGTTGAATGAATTATATATACAATTTAGTTTTTGCCAGTGCAATGTCTAGTGTATAAAGAATAATCCAAGAATCTCTATGATATATCATGGGATTTAGTTTATTGAAGAAAGTATGTAAAAATGAACATTGTGGTTTACTTTATTCAGTATTGTACTTGGGACCATGACATATTGTAGAAGGATAATATACTTTGTGAGTAAAGTACTTAAAGAAAAATAAAATCAAGTTAAACACAATATTAATCTGACATGTCAGAGATACAAAACGGCTTCCAATTTGATGTTATTGTTGTTTGTTAGGTGCTGTTGAGTCGCCAGCCGACTCATAGTGACCCTCATAGGGTTTTCAATGACTGACTGTTTTGGGATTCCCTTGTGAGTGGATTGCCATGCCCTTCTCCCATTTTTGCAGTACTGGGAATTGAACTCGGGACCTCAGAGACTGCAGAGCAACGCTCTACCAACTGAGCTAAATCCCAGCCCCACCAATGTAATGGAAGAGAAAATGAATAGGAAATCTTCAAAATAGTTTATTTTACATGTCCTTTTCTGTCCACTCTCTAAATTAGATCTTAAATAAGGCAAGAAGCTTTATTGATTCTGACACATTTTAAAAACTTTTTATCTTGAACAAATGTTGTTATTGTTGTTGTTGTTAGGTCCCATCAGGTCGTGTCTGACTCATAGAGACCCTTATAGGGTTTTTAATGGCCGGTTGTTTCAGGATTGCCTCTGGAGTGGGTTGCCAAATCCTTCTCCTGTTTCCATGATGCTGGGAATTGAACTCGGGACCTCAGAGACTGCAGTGAAGTGCTCTACCAACTGAGCTAAATGCCAGCCCCCCTGAACAAATGTAGTATATTAAAAATACATTTACCTGAATAAATATGAAACCATTGTCAAAACAGGAGTGAAAAAGTCAAATTGATACTTTTGTGTCACAGAGGAGTATTAAAGAATATTACTATCATGCTTTTTTTGGAATGGTTGATTTATTACTAAAGATCTTGATTCTTTAGTGAAAATAGATACTTTTAAAATATATATGTTTACCACTTACATATAACATAATCTGTTGTTAAGTATCATCAAGTTGGTGTCCGACTTATAGCAACCCTACATACAATAGGCAAACAGTGTTGTTAGTTCTTCTCTGGTATTCATAGATTGTTTTTTGGGAGTGGATTGCCAGGTCCTTCTTCTAAACGTACAGCACCTGGTATTCCCAGGTCATCTCCCATCCAAATACTAACCAGGCTTGATCTTGCTTAGAGTCTGAGATCTAATGGGATTGGATGCCACAGTGGTACAGCAGCAGGCAGTTAATCTGTACTAACCTAACAACAACAACAACAACAACAACCATTTAATCAAAATTAGTGCATAAAAGTCATTGTATAACACACCCTTGAAATCAATGAAGAGATTATGAAATTCTTTAAAGAAAACAATTTGTTGGCGTTTGTGAAAATGTTGGTGCTAAACAAGTTATAGATTGTTGTTGTTATTTTTCATTTGAAAACACACTAGGAAAACAAGGAAACTTATTTTACCTGTGAACCTCAGAGTCACTACATCTATAATTCAAATATAACCTCAAAATAACTTTTTACATGTTAAATGCCAAAAAATAAAACATTTATTTTAAAATAATTAGATGTTATGTGTTAATTGGCCTAATTATTTATCAGTGAGGTTGACTAATGTAACATGATAAGAAATACACTCGATATTGATAAGACTACTTCTCTTGGAGAGATAAAATTGTTAAATTTTATAAAACCTAGTAGAGTTTCCATTGTAATTTTGCAATCTATGTGGACACATTTTTTTTTCTGGTCATCCTTTGAAAATACTTTTATCATCTTCCCTTTATACCAATTTAGTCTGAGAACAAAGTAGTTACTCATAAAAGAATATTAAAAATTCCTCAAGATCTACCACTTCTTAGGATTAAAATCCAGCCATCATTTTAAATAAGAAACAAGTACCAGAGCAAGTACACATGGAAATTGTAATAAAAACTTCCATTTCTTTGAAAACAAGGAGTATAATTCTTTTATAATGAATTATTATGTATTAGTGACCTAAAATGTCAATATGTGTAATTAAAATTTCAAATGTATCATGTTCCTTAAAAGTTTTGATTTATGTACTTTGTACAAAATTACTGTTTTTTCATTATTATCAGATCATAACTTGAGGAAGATATGATTTATTTTAGTAATTTGATAAAGCCACTCTGTTCCAAATACTTCCTTTTAGTTTTCAAGAGCCTTATGGAGAGATCTGAAATCATTGAATTTTATTGTAAGCCATAAAATGGAAGACACAACATGAGGAAAGATGACATGAGTCAAAGTAAGTGAAGGGGAAAGTGCTATATTTTGTGAATGGGGCCTGAAGGACAGTGACAGTTTTTAGTGTTGCCTGAGAACATCATGGACATAAGGACAGAGAAGGATATTTCCTTTGAAAAGTAGGAAAAAGAGTATGGATAGGACATAGATTTTTAAACTAATCATGTACTTCCCAAACAACAATAGAAGCACAAAAAGAACTCAAAGCTTTGGGATAGATATTTTTAGTATCACCTGGAAGGTCTCAACACATTGTCTCTTTCCTTCCCATTATTGACTGAGAATGGAGGGTCTGGACTCAAGGTTTGATAAACTTGTAAAAACACTTAGCTACATATTGCACCAATCTGAATTGTAAAGTGTAAATTTAAATTCATTCTACACTAACATTTACTTAACAAACTGTTACACTTTTAAGATGCTCTAAGCGTTTTTTGCCTGCAGCTGTAGCCCTGTGTTATCACATCCCCTCAGGTCTCAGAAGCTAAACAGGGTTGGGCCTGGTTAGTAACTGGATAGGAGACTGCCTGGAAACACAAGGTGCTGTAGGCTTGGGAGATGGACCTGGAAACCCACTCCCAAAAATCAATCTGTCATTGAAAATCCTATGAACAACAGAGAAGACTGATAATAGTGTTTCCCTTGTTGTATGTAGAGTTGCTGTGAGTGGGATACTGACTTGACGGCACCTAACAACAACAAAAAGCCTTTTGTATATATTAACTTTTGTTGTTGTTGGATGCCATTGAGTTGGATCCAACTCAAAGCTACCCTATATACAACTGAATGAAACATTACCCAACACTGTGCTATGTACACAATCTTTTTAGGTTTGAGTCCAACGTTGCACCCACTGTTTCTTCTCATTTTGAGTAATGCCACATCAGCAAAAGTAGGTCCCATGGGCCTTTTACTCCATTCCCATCTTTAAGGTCAAGTCTACTTTGAGGAGGGAACTCTCCTCCGTCATTTCTTGAATGCCTTCCAACCTGGGTGGCTCATTTTACAGAACTATATTTGACAGGCTTCTCTCCTATTCAATGAGTTTTCAATGGCTAATTGTTTCTGGAGTGGGTTACTGGTCCTTCCTCCTAGTCTATCTTAGTCTGAAATCAATTTTCATCATGGTAATATGGTTCTAGAGAAAATACTGTATATTCTCCAACATAAGCAGCATTCTTTCAACAGTTTTAGATGGTTACAAAATCAGATGTGGATTATAATTGAGTGAAGATTTGATTAGCAGTCGGGCCATGGATCAAGACCTCTAGACTACAAATACAATCCAGGTACAATTCCAATCCACATTTGATTTTATAGTCCTCTAAAACTGTTGAAAGTGTGTGGGTTAGATACAAGAATATGTGGTAGTGTTACTAAATGGATTTATAACCAATTGGTAGTGTCAAAACAGTGATGGTGGATGGCTTGATTTCAAAATTCAGGGAGAATTTTTATCACATACAAAGAATTTTCCTCTCAACATTATAGCAAATGGTCTACATGTTATAGTAATAACATAAGGAGAGAGGGTGGACATGTTTGGACTTGCAAATTACACAAAACTGAGAGGGATACTAAAATGTTGCATAGTAAAACATAAATGCACATTGATGTCAGTATGTTGTGGTAAATGAAATATGAAAAGATAAAATATAAAACATCTTGTACTTTATTTAAAAAGAAAAAATAAACTTCACAATTATAAAAGATATAAAAGAGGTGACCTGAAGTTCAAGATGAATTGTTGATGTCATGTGTCTGTTGAGGTTAGACTTCAGTAAACAGAGGGATAATATCTGAAAAGAGGAAATATCATGACTAAATCTATATACTAGTCTTTCAAGGAGACAGAAAAAAATAAACATGGCAAATTTAGAGAAATTGGTGAACCCAGCATCAGAGAAATTGCCAAACTTACAGAAGTGAAGCCTCATGCACACGATTTCCTTATATTTAAAAGCCTGTGGAATGAAAAGCCAACACACTTACTCAACAGGAGCAATAGTTTTACAGACCAATGACCTTTTCATTGCAAATACATTTTTTAAACAACATAAATGGAGATTATACACATAGACTTCACCAGATGGAACACACAGGAATCAAATTGACTACATATGTGGAAAGAGATGATGGAAAAGCTCTGTACAAAATGTGAAAACAAGAACAAGTGCTGACTGTGGATCAGAGCATCAAGTTCTCCTACGCAAGTTCAAACTGAAGCTGAAGAAAATTAGAACAAGTATACGAGAGCCTTGAGTATATTCCACCTGAGTTCAGAGACCACCTCAAGAACAGGTGTAATTCATTTGACACAAATGATAGGAGACCAGAGGACTTGTGGCATGACATAAAAGATATCATTCAAGAAGGAAGCAAAAAGTTCATTAAAAGACAAGAAAAAAGAAAAGACCAAATTACATGTCAAAAGAGATAGTAGAACTTGCCCTTGGACGTCGAGCAGCTAAAGTAAAAGGAAGACATGATGAAGTTAAAAAATTAAACAGAAGACATCAAAATGCAGTTCAAGAAGACAACAACAAATATAATGACATGTGCAAAAAGCCGGAGGCAGAAAACCAAAAGGGAAGAACACGCTCTGTGTTTCTCAAGCTTAAGGAAGTGAAGAAAAAATTCAAGCCTCAAGTGGCAGTAGTGAAAGATTCTACAGGGAAAATATTAAATGATGCAGGAAACATCAAAAGAAGATGGAAGGAATACACAGAGTCATCATACCAGAAAGAATTGATAGATGACCAACCATTCCAAGAGGTTGCATATGAAGAGGAACCAGTGGTATTGAAGGACGAAGTGGAAGCTGCCTTGAACGAACTGGTGAAACACAAGGCTCCAGGAATTGATGGGATACCAATAGAGATGTTTGAACAAACAGATGCAGCACTGGAGGTGTTATCATGTTTATGCCAACAGATTTAGACAACAGCTACTTGGCCAACTGATGGGAAGAGATCCATATTTGTGCCTATTCCCCAAAAAGGGGATCCAACCTAACATGCAAATAATAGAACAATATCATTAATAGCACAGACAAGCAAAATTCTACTAAAGATCATTCAAAAGCAATTGCATAAGTACATAAACAGGCAATTACTGGAAAATCAAGCTGGATTCAGAAGCGGGGGAACAGGGACATCATTGCTGATGTCAAGTGGATATTAGCTGAAAGCAGAGAATATCTGAAAGATGTCTATCTATGTTTACTTGACAATGCAAGTGCATTTGACTGCATGGATCATAATAAATTATGGATAACACTTCGGAAAATGGGAACACCAGAGCACCTAGTTGTGCTCATGAGAAATCTGTGTGTGAACCAGGATGCAGTTATTCTAATAGAACAAGGAAACAATGCCTGGTTTAAAGTTGAGAAAGGTGTGCATCAGGGCTGTATACTTTCACCATATCTCCTCAATTTATACGCTGAGCAAATAACCCGATAAGCTGGACTTTATGAGGAAGAACGTGGCATCAAGATTGGAGGAAGACTCATTAACAATCTGCATTATGCAGATGACACAACTCTGCTTGCTGAAAGTGAAGAGGATTTAAAACATTTACTGATGAAGATCAAAGATCATAGCCTTCAATATGGGTTGTGATTAAACATCAACAAAACAAAAATCCTTACAACTGGGTCAGCACACAACTTCACAATAAATAGAGAAAAGATTGAGGTTGTCCACGATTTTGCTTTGCTTGGCTCTATAGTCCACACCCGTGGAAGCAGCAGTCAAGAAATCAAAAGACGCATTGCTCTAGGAAAATCTGTGGCAAAAGATCTCTTTAGAGTATTGAAAAGCAAAGATGTCACAATGAAGACAAAGGTGCATCTGACTGATGCCATGGTATTTTCAGTGGCATCATATAGTTGTGAAAGCTGGACATTGAACAAGGGAGACAGGAGAAGAATTGATGCTTTTGAAATGTGGTGCTGGAGACGTCTATTGAATATACCATGGACTGCTAAAAGAACCAACAGATCTGTCCTAGAAGTGCAACCAGAGTGCTCCTTGGAAGCAAGAATGGCCAGAATGAGTCTTACATATTTCGGCCAAGTAGTCAGGAGAGATCAATCCCTAGAGAAAGACATCATGTTTGGGAGAGTGGCAAGTCAACACAAAAGAGGAAAACCCTCTACTAGATGGGCTGACACAGTTTCTGCAAGAATGGTCTTAAACAAATGAGATCATTTGCCTGACACAGAATTGGCAAGTGTTTAGATCTGCTGTACATAGGGTCGCTATGAGTTGGACTTGACTCAATGGCACCTAACAACAACAACAATAAGTGGATAGGAATTGTGGAGAAACTAGTGGGGGGAATGTATTCACTATTGTTTGATAGTTTTCAGTGGCTGATTGTTTCAGGATTGCTTTGGGAGTGGATTGCCATGTCCTTCTCCCATTTTTGCCATGCTGGATATCGAACTCAGGACCTCAGAGACTGCAGAGCAGGCTCGAAGTTAGCTCAGTTGGTAGGGCGCTGCTCTGCAGCCTCTGAGGCTCTGGGTTAGATTCCCAGCACCGCAAAAATGGGAGAAGGGAGAATGGCAATCCACTCCCAATGCAATCCCAAAACAATCGGCCATTGAAAACCCTATGAGGGTCGCTGTGAGTTGGACATGACTCTATGGCACCTAACAGCAATGTTGTTTGTTATTTTGTTGCCTGTTGCAAGCACAATGATTGACAAATATTAACTACCAACAAATATTTATTAAAGGAAAAATTGAATAGAAAGGAGTTACCTATTAATATTTAAGGAGCACTTATTTTTTGTCAGGCACAATTAATTATCCAAAAGTCTATAGAAGAAATAATTATTTTCATTTTGTAGCTTAGGAAGATGAAGCTTGCAAAGGGAAAGACATTTACTTGCCTATACATGGGAATTGAATGGAGAAGGCAGGATTCTAGTTGGTACATATTTGTCTCCTGTGCCTGTTTCAAGCATTAGAAAGTGATTGACCCTAAAAAAACTATCATATTCTTTCATCATACATTCCATTGTATATGCCAATAAGAATGGCCAGAATTCACCAACTCTTACTAGTACATTAGGATCAACTTGTTTACTATATTTCTTAACATTGTAATAGAATGGTAGAGAGTTGGTCTCTGAAACAATCATATATACATAGTGGACATTTTAATTAAGTAGTAGAGAAAACACAGAAACAAATCTAGGCAGATGAGTATAATGTGTTTGAGGAGCTGTTGCTGGGTGCCTTCAAGTTGGATTTGACTCATAGTGACAACAAAATAAAACTGTACCCGACACTATGCCATGTAAATAATCTTTTCATGTTGAGCACAATGTTGCAGCCACTATATTTCTTCTCATTTCTTGAATCCCTTCCAGCCTGGGGGGCTAATTTTCTGGCAGTATATCTGACAGTGCTTCTCTGATAGTCATAGGGTTTTCAATGACTAATTCTTTCTGGAGTGGGCTGCCAACTCCTCCCTAGTCTGTCTTAGTCTGGATGCCCAGCTGATATCTGTCCACAATAGGTGGCCCTGCTGGTGTCTGAAATAC
Source organism: Pedetes capensis (assembly GCA_007922755.1). Classification (NCBI taxonomy): domain Eukaryota; kingdom Metazoa; phylum Chordata; class Mammalia; order Rodentia; family Pedetidae; genus Pedetes; species Pedetes capensis. Next base: position 9,434 of record VMDO01000504.1, read on the forward strand.
TAGTGGCGTAGCTTTCAGCATCACAGTAACATGTAACCCCCTGCAGCATGAAAAAATGACAGACACGAGGGTTTGAGTAGGTTGAGGGCTTTATTCTGGTTTGGGCTCTTAGATGAAATGTAAGGAGATAACAGAAACAAAAGAGTGGAGAATTTTAAGGAACTGGGGGATAGGTATAGTTAGATAGGAGCAAGAAGTCATGGGTGGCTATCACACAGTAAGGTCATTATATATAACGATAATGTACTGTGTCTTTCAAAAAGATAAAAGAAAAGATTTTTAGAAGTTTTTATCATGGAGAAATGAGAAGTGTTTGAAGAGAGCAATATGTTTAACCTGATTTAACATTGCACAATATAGACATATCAAAATATTATGTGACACTTCAAAATTATATATAATTTTATGATCTTCTGTGCCAGTTAAAAATAAGTTTAAATTAAAAGAAAAATTAAAGAAAGAACTCTGGTGGGATGATTATAGACCATGTGTGCTTGCTAATTGGTTTTATCCAAGGAAAAGTTAAACTTTTTTTTTTTTTTAACCTTCGTGACAAGAGGTAATTTTAGAGCTTGGTACAAGGTGACTGCCTGAGTTAGGCTTCTGCCTTCCTGCAGAAATTAGGAAATGGAGGAGTTATTTTCCTTGATAACATTTCAAAGGGATGGCTCCCAGGTCCTTTAGGTAGATGTTCTTGGCTTGTAAAATTGGAATTGTACTTTTAAGAAAAGACTTACATCTCAGAGGGCAGAGAAGGAATTTGTAACGATCCATTTTCTAAAGTAAAAGTTCTAAAGAAAAGAGAGGTCAGGAGCCTAAAGTTAGGAAGAGCCTTGTCTGAAGTTTAGTCAGACTCCGGGGAATGTTATGGTTATCCGGGTTGAGGTTCAATAAAAGTTGAATGAAGAGTAAATAAATAAATAAATAAATAAATAAATAAATAAATAAAAATAAAGCGTACTGTTTAGGGCCATAATTTTAAGTGTGTAGGTTAATGGAAAAAAATGTAAATATATCAGTTAATTGGAAAAGAAATTAAAATAATATTTGAAAACCTTCTTTTCTATCTTTATTGCTCATTTCACATTTCATTGTGCAGAAAATGCTGCACACTCCAAAAAATATTGCATTCTGAATGTGCATAAGCTTTTTACAAAATTAAAAAGACTTCTTACAACCTTTCAACTGGAAGCATCATTTATAAAGTATTTACTGAAAAGGAAAGCACAGCATGATATGTTAAATATCTTTTTTTCTCTTTTTTATTAGAAATTTTTAATGTACATCATAATGTGATTCATTTTGATGTGTTTTCATATATGCAATTTGATAAACATTATTCATATAGGTTACCCCTTACCCTCCCTTTTGCTCCTCCCCCTCCCCCTTCCCATCTAAGTTTCCCATCCAAGTCTTCTCTATCTTTTACTTAGTAGTATTTTTTTATATGTCCTTGGGTTCCAGTTCTGTTCAAGATAGAAACTTTTCCTGTAGTGTTCTTTGTTTTTATCTTGTTTGAACAATTACATGAGATTTCTAGTCCATTTATATTGACATCATTCTTATCTTCCCTCCCCCCCTTTTATTATGATCTGATCTTTGAGTAGCATTTTTCCTTCTTGTAATTTTGAAACAGCTCCCTCATATGAGTGAGAACATGTGTTGTTTCTCTTTCTGAGCTCGTGTTCATTCACTTAAAATAATTTTCTCTAATTCCATCCATTTTGCTGTGAATGACCTTGTTTCATTTTTCTTGATTGCTGAATAGTATTCCATTGTGTATATATACCATAGTTTTTTTTATCCATTCTTTTGTTGAAGGGCACTTTGGTTGATTCCATATTTTTGCTATTGTGAAAAGCACAAAAAAATAAAAGTTAGTCTTTCAGAAGCTATTGTGTTTTTAACATTTTTGTTTATTCTCAAGTTGAAAACAGTACACTAGACTCTGCAACATTATGCATAAACTTTTTCTGTGGCAGCTGTGGCTATAAAATAGGAATAATAATGCTTTAGCCTCCTACCTTGATGGATTATTTATGAGGAGCAAATGAGAATGTGAAAGCACTTTGGAATTATAAAAGTAACTAAAGAAATATAGAGAAATTTTAAGATGAATAATGAACATATAAAGTCAATGATGAAGCTGTTTTCAGTTTCCTTAATAATAATATCTAAAAATATAGTAAAACATAGGAATTTAGATTCTCTCTTAAGACAGAAAATAATTTTTTAACCATTATTTTTTTAAATGATAAGTATATGTTAGAGATATTTTTAAATTTTGAAATTTTAGCAATAAATACAATGAAAAACTTCAAGTATACTGATTGCCTCTAAAAGCATGATACTATCTGGAAGAACAATCATCAGGGAGATAATATTAAATGCCTGTTATACTTGCAGATGTGCTGGGCATGGTGGCACATTTGTATTCCCAGTGCTTTAGGAGGTGAAGGAGGAGGATTATGAGTTAGAGGCTAGCCTGGGGTATGAGGTGAGATGCTGTACCAAAAAACAACAAAACAAAACAAAAGAGATTATGGACTTCATGTGCACTCAGGTAATCTGTGTTCAAATTCCAGATCTGAAACATTTCAAGTTCTTAAACTTGAACAAGTTAAATGAACTCTCTAAACCTTTGGTTTCTTACCTGTAAAACGGAGGAAATATCTACCTCCTAGTGCTGCTTTGAGGATCACATGGTGTGACGTGATAACCAGCACAGTGAGTGACCGGCAGGAATTTCCCTCAAATTACAGAAAACATAAATAAACAGACAAAAATTCATCTATGTATATATATGTATAATCCTACCCTATGCATATCATCTTTTGGTTATATATCATTGAAAGTTCCTGTGACTATGAAACAATTCATCTTTTTATTCACATAACAATATTTTCCTTATGCTCTTTATTACACAGTTCTTTGACACATAAGTGTTCTCTATTTCACTACTGATGCAAGCCCATATAATATATCATTAATTTTAAATTGCTTTGGATGAAGACATTTTTCCAAAAGATATTTGAAGATTGCACCAGAGGTACTCTATTCCAGAAGCAATCAAACTAGGTTTGTCATTTGCATCATCTGTCTTTGGGAAACTCATTCTTTTTTCAGAATCCCACTTTAGTGATCTGTAACTGTGTGGATAACTGAAAGTTCCAGAAAGGATTATTGTAAAGATAAAGGCCATAATACATTTTAAAATACTTTACAAAACTTAAGTACTAGGCTGGGGGTGTAGCTTAATGTTTACTTAAGACTGATAGACACTATTCCGAATTTGGTTTGGTTATCAATACTGATGACCTCTCCCCCCCACCCCCCCAACACACCTCCCCATACCCATACATACACACATGCCCCAGCAGTGTATACAAAGGGTTATGACACACATAATGAGACTTTCTGGGAAACATAATGCAGGCTTCCCACACTAGTCAAAAGTGCTTGAGAGAGGAGGAAAAGATTGGCTTGGGGTCCTAATAAGGGCTATGGGATGGGACTTGGCTGATGGTCCCATGCAGGGAGAGGCATGCATGGTTTGAACTTCTCTCAGGATCCAAGATAGTTCCTGGCATTTCATAGGAGATTGTCCAGATATGGAACAGAAGTGGAAATGGGAGACAGAGGATAAAGGCCTTTTAACCAAACAACAAAAAGATATTCAAGCTTTATTTTAGTGCACATAAAGGGCTTTATCATTAAACTCTCAATGCAAATGTGGTGGTATTGGCTGCTACTCAACAGCCATTTCCTTCACTCTTCTTTGTTGAGGGAACTGACCTCCCACAACAGAGGCTGTTTACTCGACCCATATCTGAGGGGAAGTCTGCTGGAGAGCTAGGAGTAATGATTTTGCTCTCTAATAAAAAGAGATTCATGGGAGCTAAATGTTCCATTTCCTTATCATCAGGAAATTTGTGATTCAAGTTCATAATAGGATAAACTAACAAATTATAGGGTACTTCAGGAACCCTATAATGAATTGAAAATGCCTAATGTGTTCCAAAAAGCCACTGTGCATCTTAAGACAGAGACAAATAAATGAAAGCAAACATTTTGTGTCATTGTGATAACTCACTTTAATGAGACTGGCTATCTACCTGGTAATCAAAAATTAGACCCCCTAGTCTAATTGTTGGCAATAAGAACCTTGGAAAATAAAAATGAAATGAATTCTTTGCCACTTAATAAATGTAACTTGTGGAATAGATATACAATTTCAAATTAGGAAGTTTCCGTGTGAATAAGTCTTAGTGGTGATCAATTTGGACAGACTGATGTAAAGTGTGACTCCTTCCTTTTAGAGTCAGCATTTTAAGAGATTATAGAAGACAGAATAAAATGGATCCCCAAGGATGCCATGCCAACGCTTAGAAGCTGTGAATATGTTACATTACATAGCTAAAGGGACTTTGCAGTCACTGATAGGAAGAGGATTTTGGGTGGGAAGTCTTGTACTCTTTAAAAGTTATCTTATATATAATATCCACAATATATATAGGTGCCTAATCTCCCCCTCCTCTCCATCTTTCCTTCTTTCTTCTCTTTCTCCTAAGCTGCATCCATATCCTCTTTTTTATCTTTATATGTTTGAGACAGGAGACAGGTTTCCATAAGTTGCTCAGGCTGCTTCTGGTCTTAAATATATGATCCTCCTATCTCAGCCTCCTTAGTATCTGGGTATGTACCATGACACCATGCTGGACACCTATCCTCTATACTGATGGTCTTAACCCCAAAGCCATGAACAAATATAACTATACATCACAATTTAATATTTTTCCCCACTAGTCTTATTGAGATAGCATCAGGGAGATATAACTTTTGCATATCTACATTTCTTCAAACAAATGTTGTCAAAAATCTCTAGAACTCATTGAAACACTTAGAGCTTATTAGTAATGGAGCATTACACTTATCCATCTTTCCCATGGACTTCTAATATTCTCCATGTAAACATAACTATATGTCATTTTAAAGTAGGGAACAAAAATATATTATTTTCTTTTTCTACTAAAGCTCAGGAAAGAAATTTATTACAGACCTTTTTTTATTCTCAAAGCCCTATCATAAGCTTTTATTTATTTTTTAATGTTAATTATTCAAAAGATTCAAGCAATAAATAAAAATGGTTCTTTCTAAACTTGTATATATCCTTTCTATTTTGGAATTCTCTTTTTCCACCCATGTTCTCAGAGATTCCTCTTCCACTTTCCCCATTATTGCTGTTTTGTTTTGTTTTGTTTTCTTGTGTGAAATGGGAGGAAGAAATGTTGAAAGCTGAAGTAATATCTAAATTGTTGGTATATGCATCTTCTAATAAGTATCCTTTGACAATACAATGAAACAATGCTAATAAAGTTGAAATGAAACATCATATATCCTGAGGTTATATTTCTGGTTGCTTAATCCAAATCAATCCAATCATTGGCAAAAAGTCCTGAATCCTGAGGCTATAAGGGAATATTAATCATGAAATTCATTTATTTTCTTTTCTTTTTCTTATTTCTCCATTTTTTCAAAGTGAATGTTAACATTACTACAATAAATTTTTGGAAAACTGTATGCTTCTTTTTCAGTAGATAAATAGGAAATGAGGCCAACTCAGTTTTTCCTGAAGAATGGTAACTGTCACAGAGCCCATTGCTAAACAAGAATCAATTATTTTGAACAGTGGTAAATATTACATTAAACTTGTTTCATAGATCCACAGCTTTTGTTAGTAACTTGTAATTCTGAAATCAAATCTGTACTGTGTCTGTGTTACAAGACCATAAAACTTGACATTTTCTCCTATTAAATCCACAAACATATGTATATATATATATGTATGTATATATATATGTATATATATATATATATATATATATATATACATATATATATTCCACAAATACACACACACACACACACACACACACACACACACACACACACACATATACTTGGTACTGGGAGACTGATTCCATGGCCTTACATATATTTTGCAAATGCCCTACCCGTGAGCTGAACCTCCAGACCATTTTTTTAATTTTTATTTTTAATTTTATCTTGAGATAGGGTCTCATGTTACACAAGCTGCCTCTGGCTTTGAACTTGTGATCTTCCTTCCTTTCCTTCCAAATCATTTAGATTACAAACATGCATGACTGTGCCCAGGTAAATATTATGAGCTTAATGTTCACAGATGTACTTTAAGGGGATTTTTACCAGAATGACAAATATAGGAAGTCTCTATTATGTCAAAATTATTTACAATGGAAAACTTTCCAATATTTTACTATTAAATAAGTCGATACTCTGTGTGAACTTTGAACTATTACTGTTTACTTCCATTTCTCCTGTGTATGAATCAAGATGTCAGTACCATATTGGTGTGCTTAAACTCAAAGAAGATATCTATTCTAAGATACATACTCTATTTCCTAGTTCTTACCCGCTAGGATTTTTTTTTTTAATTTTGGTTCCATTTCATACTAGAAGAACCCATTTTTGGTATATTTGGATAATATACATCAGTGGGATTGACAGAAAACCTCCCCAGGTAGCTCAATTACTAATCTTATTTACAGTTTAGTTAAGTTGTACAATTGGCATGAGATTAGGATATTGATGCACAACATTGATTTAAGGGGCCAGAGAAAATCTGGGCAAAGGGAGACCTTCTGTAACTATTGAAGAAAATTTGACTCAGAAATAAAAATTGACTCGCAGAAAACAGAATACATTATTTTGTGAAGGATGTTTTTATAATTCTAATTCAATAAATCAACCAGCTAAAAACCACCATAGTACTTGCTAGTTTTTGTCTTAGAGCAGAATTGGTCACATGTTTATTGCCTCTGCTAGAATATCACTTATTGAAGAGTTTGTCTTATGAATTCACACAATTAAAGATGGTCAGCTATGGAGTTTATATTCTCCCAGAGGACATGTTTGACTCTGAGCTCGGGTTTCCATGGAGGGAGGGATAATGGTGAATAAGTAGTTTCAGGTGGAAAATAGAACAGTATATGGACAGTATAATGACTCTGTGTATTCCTTCCATCTTCTTTTGATGTTTCCTGTGTTGTTTAATGTTTTTCCTGTAAAATCCTTTGCTATTGCCACCCGAGGCCTGGATTTTTTTCTTCAATTCCATAAGATTTGGAAAAATAGAATGTTCTTCCCTTTTGGTTTTCTGTCTCCAGCTCTTTGCACATGTCATTAAAGTATTTGAGTTTTGTCTTCTGGAGCTTCCCTTTGAAATCTTTTTAGTTCTTTAACTTTGACATGTCTTCCTTTAACTTTAGTTGCTAGATGTTCAAGGGAAAGTTTCAGAGTCTCTTTTGACATGTAATTTTCTTTTCTTTTTTTCCTGTCTTTTTAATAAATGTTTTGCTTTCCTCATGAATAATATCTTTGGTGTCATGCTATAACTTCTCTGGTCTTTGATCATTAGTGTCTAATGCATCAAACTTGCTCTTAAAGTGGTCAACTCAGAGGGATACACTGATGTTTATGTACTCCACTTCCCTTTTTGACAATTTCTAATTTTCCTAGATTCATACTATATACATTCCACATTTCAATTTCTAATGAATTGTCCTCATTTTGGGTTGTGTCACATCACGAAATGGTGGTCACTGGGGCTATACTCCATTCCTGTCATTAAGGTAGACTCTAAGTCACCTAACAAAAACAATTACTACTTTGAGGAGCCTGCAGCCATAGCCCTGTGGCATCCGATCTCATCAGATCTTGGAAGCTAAGCAGGGTTGGGCCTGGTTAGTACCTGGATGGGAGACCACCTGGGAACACCAGAAGCTGTAGGCTTGGGAGAAGGACCTGGCAACCCCCTCCCCAAATTCTATCTGCCATTGAAAACCCTATGCACAGCAGAGAAGCACTGACAATAGTGTTTCCCCTGTTGTATAGAGGGTCACTATGAGTCAGATACCAACACGATGCCACCTAACAACAAGAACAACAACAACTTTGAGGAGGTAACTCTTCCCCAGTAGTCTTTTCAGTTCCTTCTAACCTGGGAGGCTTACTTTATGGCACCATATCTGACAATATTTGTCTGTTATTCATAGGATTTTCAATAGCTAATATTTTGGGGAGTGGGCTATCGGGTCCTGCTTACTAGTCTGTTTTAGTCTGGAAGCTCAGTGGAAACCTGTCCACCATGGGTAGTCAGACTGGTATCTGTAAAACCACTAGTATAGATTTAGCATCACAGTAACACTTAAGCCCCCACTGTATGTTAAAGTGGCTGGGGATCAAACCCAGGACCTCAGAGAGTGCAGAGTGGCACTCTACACATTGAGCTAAACCCCAGCTGCAGAAACAATAATGATAGACTATGAAATTCACTTTTTCTTGAAGGTGTAAATTGCTTTTTATAACACTTTCTACTCAAATTGACCTTGGTATACGTACTACTAAACTGTAAAATTTGAAATTAAATGCTGTGAGATATAAATCTTGATAGACATTTCATCTACAGCATAGAGCATATTGCCCAACACCAACCAAGCATTGGATGGATGGATGGATAGAGGGATGCATGTATGAATGAATGTGTGTGTGTGTGTGTGTGTGTGTGTGTGTGTGTGTGTGTGTATATATATATATATATATATATATACTTTCATACTGCAAAAATGGGAGAAGGATGTGGCAATCTACTCCTGAGGCAATCCTGAAACAAACAGCCTTTGAAAACCTTATGAGGGTCTCTATGAGTTGAACACAACTCGATGGCACCCAAGAACAAGAACATATATCTCAAGACATTTAAGACTAGAAGATGCAAGCACAGTATGTAGATAACTGTTTTTTTTATAAATTCAAAACAGTGTTATAGTCCATTTTTACCCCAGTTTTCAGTCACATAAAAATCCCATGAGTATAAAATACTCCCTCTTACTTCTTGATAGTTTGCTACCCATTATGATTTCAATATAAAATGATCACCACAGCTCATGTTTGAACACTTCTTCCCTAGAGGGTGGCATTCCTTGGGAAGCTGTGGAACTTGGGAGGTGGGACTCATCTGAAGAAAGTAGGTGACTGGAGTCAGGCTTTAAGGTTTCATCAAGGTCCCTAGTTCTGGTGTCTCTGTCTGATTCTTGTTGCCATCATGTAAGAGTCTCTTCCATGTGTTCCTGCTGCCTTCTAGGCTGTGCTGTCCTACTGAATGTGTACCTATCCTCTGAAACAATGAGCTAAGTTGAATCCTTCCTCCCTTAAGTTGCTCTTGTAGTAGGTATTTTGTGACAGTGATGCAAAAGTGCACTAACATACTTTATTCATTAAAGAATCCTTTTTCTAGTCCCTTTCTTCTTTGATAACACAACACGCCTATCAAGTACCAGAACACAGGTTTTTCTTTCTGGGAAACTCTCTCTGACTCCAAATTCAGGAAAAGCCCCTTTTTGGTCTGAAAGAGCTGATTAATTCCTCTACTAAATGTAGGGTTATTCACATGATATCTTCTTATCTGTCTTTTACAGCATCACACTCAGTTAAAAAAATCCACATAAAAAATAATGGAAGGAGATGAATTCTTTATTTAGTATTTTTCAGAGAACATCAACTATAATTTTAGACAAAGATATTAAAATTGTTTTTCATAGAGGATGCCTCCAACTCGCCTCTCCAAGACACAGTTTTCCATCCTCATCAAAAATGCCTGTCCAAATCCATGCCAAAATGCTCTTGGCTTCTCACTCTTCCTGTTGCCTTTCTATGCATATGATTTCCTTTTATTTTGTCTTTGAAGAAGATCTTCCATATCAGGGATAGTGAAGCCATGGTGTGCAGACTCATGCTGATTCTAGAAATGTGTGTTGCCAATAGCAATGTGAACAGTACAGAAACTGAGAGGAAACATTTAAAAACCCTGTAGAAAATTGTCTCTCTGATGGATCTAGCAATAAAAATGAGCTTGTTTTTGTCATTGCTTTTTAAAATTCACTTTTTATCATTTTGTTTTTATTATATTAAAAACATTGGTCTATGTTGGAATACAGCAAAAGACTAGCTCTTTATAGATAATTTGAGCAGGATTCTTCCTTCTTCATGGATGTTCAAAATATTTAACCACTTTTATACAACGTATACGGTACTGCTTAATAAGAATGGAAACTGTTTGTAAATAGCAGTTTGGCCTTCTGGACATGTACTCATTTGAATACCAGCCCTTACCTCTCTTTCTACTAGAGCTCTCCCTTTTCTAATTTCTCCAGTCCTATGAAACAGTTCAGAAGGAGAGCAAGCAAAACTTTTACATGGTTGGAATAGCAGCATGGGCCAAGAAGACAATGCCCAAGCTTTGTTTTGTAGACTTCTGAGTCTGGGAAAATGGCAGGTAACAGAAATAGAAAAGGAATTGGCAAGTGCTTACAATTTGCCATCTTTTCTTCTATACTCCTTACAAAATATAAATTATTTTGGAAGAAAATGACTGAAGATATGTATGACCTCATTAAGTACTTTTTACTTTGTATTTTTTACATTTATAAAGACTTTTTATTAAGACCACATAACTCAAGATATTAACCAGAATAAATTTTCTATTTCAGTTAGTTTGCTTTGTGTGTTTCTATTATCACCTAAGGTCATTCAATTGTATCTAATTTTACAATAATTTTTTGAGCAGTCCAACTATTGCTGTATTTTAATTCCAAACATATTTTCTATTCTGCTTCAGAACAATTCCTTTAATGCCTTGTTGTTGTTATTAGGTGCTGTCCAGTCAGTATCCGACTCATAGAGACCTTATATACAATAGATGAAACATTATTGTGAGTGCTTCTCTGTTATTCATAGGGTTTTCAATGGCTGATTGTTTTTTGGGAGTGGGTTGCCAGGTCCTTCTCCCAAGCCTACAGCATGTAATGTTCCCAGGGAGTCTCCTATCCAAGTACTAAGTAGGTCTAATCCTGCTTAGCTTCTGATGTCTGACAGGGTTGGAGGTCACAGTGGTCCAGCTGTGAGCTATTAAACTCTTACATGGTAATGTTTCTAAATACAAAATATTTATGACATTATCTTTTTTGACATATATATATATATAATATATATATTATATATATATATATATATATATATATATATAGAGAGAGAGAGAGAGAGAGAGAGAGAGAGAGACTATTACATCTTATTTTGAAAATGGCTTCCAAATAGATTTTTTGCTCTCTCCTTTGTTTTCTAAAAGATTTCTTTGGGTCCTACACTCTTTGCTTCTTCAAGGTTTTTATTATACAGGAAATACTTTGCAGTATTAAGGAAGGCATCAAAAATAATATAGTGACCTTCCACCTAGTTTTGTAATGCCTCTTTTTACTTATATTATCTTTAGATATCAAATGTTGAGTCATATTGGTTGACTGTGAAAAACTGACTATTTCATGAGATAAGTGGGCTGTGTAAACTCTTTTCCACTCACATCTGCTGCCTACATGTTTCTCTTTCTGTACAAACACATTCATTATACCACCTCATAACCATCATTGTTCAGGTAGTTCTGAATCACCTTCAGCCCAAGCACTCTCCTTGCTGACAATCTGAATTTCTAAGCACCTAAAAATATATTTACTTGCCTTTTCTTTCCTTCTTTCTTTCTTTCTTTCTTTCTTTCTTTCTTTCTTTCTTTCTTTCTTTCCTTTTTCTTTCTTTTTTTTTTGTGGTACTGGGGGTTGAACCCAGGGCCTTGTGCTTGCATGCTTTGCAAGTGCTGGACCACTTACCCCATAGCTGCACCCCCAGCAGTTTTTTTTTTTTTTTTACTTTTTGAGGCAGGGTCTTGCTAAATTATGCAGACTGCCTCTGGCCTTGAACTTGCAATCCTCCTGCCTCCTGCCTCCACCTCCGGAGCCACTGGGATTACAGGCGTGCACCACCGCACCCAGTGAGACAATGTGCCTGATAGGCACTGTGGATGTGCTTCCCCTGCTATTACTAATGAGTTCCACAGCCGGCTTTTTTCAAGACTGGGCTGCTAGAACAATTCTCCCACACCTGCCTTGTTGGGGATCAAACGCAGGTCCTCAGGCAGGAGGGAGCTGTCCTCTACCCACTGAGCCAAAGCCCCAGACTCTTGCCTGTACTTTCTAATGAATATATTTACTTGCCTATGCCTGAGTTCTTGTATTAGTCTCTCTTCTCTCACCGTATAAAATACCTTAGGCGGAGATTCACAGTTTTGGATTCCAAAAATCCATCATGAAGTAAGTCTATTTGTTTGGACTCTGGTGATGGCCTCATGGTGGCTGTTGTACTGGCAGGAGAGTGTCCAAGAAGGATAATGCACACATGAGACAGGAAGCTAGAATTCTGGGAGAAGCCAGTCTTGATTTTTTATAATAAATCATTTTCCTGAAAACTAACTAATGGTCTCACAAGATTTATATTAACCTACTTCAAAGGCAGCCCTCCCAATGGTCTAGTCAGTTGGCATGAAGCTCCACCTCTTAAAAGTAAGTTCTACCACCTTTCGAGATCACCACGCTGTGAACCATACGTCTAATACCTGATTTTTTGAAGAACATAATCTAGCCATACAGTTCCTTAAACACAGTTCATTTGAAATGAGACAGATTTTCTCTACCCATTCTCATTCTCTTCCCTGATGGAGTAATCTGCTCATTTGTATGGACATATTTTTATTAGCTGGGACAGAGATCTCTTCATTGCTTAGTGTACAAATCTTATCTCTTTTCCTTTCTGCACAAACTTGATTAGTCAGTAAGTCTTCTTGATTCTACTTCAAAAAACATTTTTTTAAAGAAATCTTTTTCCATACTTTCTTTTCACATTTTTATTTCTTTTGACCTATACTTTATTTGCTGCTTTTAATTTCTTGCCATTTAATTTTCCTCCCCATTCTTCCATAAAGATTTTTTCCCAAGGTCGTATATTGGTTCAAAAATCTAATCAGGAGTGGTGGGGCATATGCCTGTAATCCTAGTACATAGGACACTAATGCAGGAAAGTTGAGTGTTACTTTGTTTTTCTTTAGCATATATCATAATGTGCTACTCAGTGTTTGATACTTAGTCTCTTACCTGAATTTACTTTGAGTTTTTCTAACCAGCAAGAATCTCTTAGAGACACCAAGTGTTCTAATTATTCTAGTTGACTGTCTTTTATTATGGTAGGTATTCAATATATCTTCTCCTTTAATATTCTATAATCAATTGAAACATTCTGCAGGAAACCTTGACTTAGGTTTTTGTGAAATACCAGAGTGACTAAGCATCTTAACTTTTTGCACCTGTAAATAAAGTGTTAGGCTATCCATTTGAATTTGCATGAAGTTGAAGGAGGTTCAGTTCAGCATTTGAAAGAATAAGAAAAAAAAAACAGTCAAAAAACTGCCAACTAGGTTGAATTGGGGTACTTGGATTCAAACTCACAAATTATAGTGAACTGTGTCTTTAAGGAATACTCATTTTAGTCTGATGAAAGAAAAAAATAATTTAATATAGTTACACAAATATATACAAACACACATTTGCACCTCGGAAATAATAAAGTCTCCTCTACAGTGTTATATCATTTTAATACCTTTACAGGAAAAGAAAACGCAGAATCATATGCAAGTTGTAATATTTCAGTTTTACACTTTGAAGGTTTCCTCTTTTGATGAAATCTCTGTTTATAACCTTACTAATGTAAGCAAGATTGTGTTGCTGCTCACTATCATCTTTGATCATCCTTTCAGCAGAGTAGGGCTAATGTCATCATCATCATTAAGCTCTGGAAGGATTTCCTGCTGTTTTTTAGATAATTACAATATTTTTCAAGTTTATGAAAAGCACGAAGGAATGTGTACTTCTCTCTTCTTATTTATTATGTTGCATGTTTGGGATGGAGGCAAGAAGTAAAATAACTATCCAGAAAAAAATAATAAATAAGAGCAAACTTAACCAGGCATTGAAACTAAATTTTCTCCCAATGGTGTTCCAAGTATTTTCTGGAATGGCCTCGATCTATAGCTGAGTTTCTGAATTTAGGAACCAGGTCCAAAGCTTTATCCTTATGGTCATACTTCAACTGGATTTTTAAACCTCCTTATGAAGCCAAGTGCAGTAACTGCAATAAACCTAGCCTGAAACTGGAAGCATATGGGTTTTAGCATTCAGATGGCTATTCAATTATTTTCTGCCACAATCTTCATTCTAATTAAACTATTGAGAATATATGCAATTTTATTATTGACATACTTTTGATGTGGTGGTTTTTTTGGTAGAATTTCCTCAGAGTTTGAGAATGATAAATAAGTGAAATTATTTCATGAATTTAAGTCATATCTGCTGAGCTTGTGTCAATGTCAATGGAATCTTATTGGTATCTCGACTGCTCTACGATGACAGTGAATCTGAATAATTCATTGGCTGCTGAAAGGCCAACTTGATGACTTCCACAAACTTTTAGGAAGGCATATTTTATTTCACACATTAAAAACTTAACCATAGCATTGGTTGTTTATTTCTCACCATCATTACATGAGGTCAGTAGGAATTACTTTAGTTACTATGATTCTATCCTTAGGGGAAATGAAGGATATGGAAATAGAAGGAGACCGTGGTTAAGCGAGTTACCCAGAGTTATACCCAAGGTCACAGATAGAGTGGAAATCTGAAATTACATGACTAAACCCCTATATGTTCTTTCATTGTTCAATCAAAGAAAGCAGATTATTTTTTAGCTGTGGTATGTTTGTAATGTTACAGTTTGGAACAAACCTGTGCCTTATATTTACACAGTGCCTTTAAATTTCACCTCATCTAATCATCCAGAAAATATTTCTTCAGTGTACACTGTGTGAACAGCATTATGAAAGATTGTGCACATGCCAATGTCACATTTTCCGTTCTCAAGGAGCTTCGTATACACAATCCATCTTAATGTAAGACACAGAGGAGGGAAAGACACACTATAACTACTAAAACACAGGGGTAGATAAAAGATCAAAAGCTGGAAGTTTATTTCTCTACTAAGTATTCCTTAAATCTTTTCTACCTCCCAAAATTTAAACCTAGGTTTGTGCTGGGGACGTGTAGCTGCTTGAACTGCCAAATAATCTAGGACATTCCTAAATTGATAATCTTTAAATATGTATTCAGCGTTAATTTAATAGAATAAGAGAGATGAAGCTTCCAATTACTATAGGTTTCAAATAAGCAACTTAAAGGTGGGTGGATCTTGGTTCACATTCTTAGACATGAGATTTAATATTTCAGATTTTCAAATGTCCAGTTTAACTTTTGGCTTTGAGTACTTGGTTTTCACTAGAGTGATGAAAAACTTTGTAGTCCAGGAATTCCAGGGTTGCATCCTGGTGACAAAAGAAGAATGGAGCACATTCAGTTCTCAGGTATTAGTATCAAGTATTAATAAGAGAAATGGGAAAAATAGGAACAAAGTGTCCACAGATTATTTCTGAATATTATCCCAGCCACATTATTTTTAGTACATAATAAATAGTCATAAATTTTTTTCATCTTCATTTTTCTCAGAGCTTAAAGGATATAGAATATGGCTTTTTGTCCAAGATGTAGCAATCAAGCCTTAGAAATTAGGAAGGGTTGAGTATGTTCTTCCTCATAAGGAGACACAGCCCCATTCTCTCTTAAAATCCTCTTTCTTCCAAGCATGGAGCCTCTCTGATAATCCCCTTTGTGAATCTCAGTCACAAGCAAATGGAATCATCTGAAATTACCATTATTTGATGTTAGTGGAAGTGCTAAAATAGAATCAGACTATACCCTCTAAATTCTTGAGACAGCCACTAACAGTCTTAGCTTCCACATTATTAGGATTGCCTTCTAACCCTACCCACTGGGTCATCTGTTGTGCAGTGTTCAATTACTGTACAGGCTAATTAAAGAGAAGGGTCCTGGCTCTTTCCTGTTGCTGGCTGTTTCCTTAGAATGTTCAACCTCCAAGTCCAGGAAGCTCCCTTTAATACTTTCCTATGGAGATTTTCTTCACTCTTTCCCAATGTAGCCTCTTTGCTTGCTTCTGCTGTGTGCACTTCTGTCATATTACAAAGCTTCTCTTGGCATACCTTCTTTATGAACTATTTGTAAATCTCAATCTACAAACTCAAGTTTTCAATATATACAGTTATTTTTTTTCATTTTCTATCATTCAAACTACATTTCTAATTCTAGTCATGCAGAAAGCATCATGTTGGTCCTTCCTGAGGATTTAAGTACCTGAATTATTAGGAGTTTCAAGACTTGCGAAGAATTAAGAGGAAACCCTCCAGGTAACAGAGAGGGGGCAATGACTCTATGTAAAGGACTCCTTCGGGTATTTCCATGCTATTCAAGAGCCACAAAAATTTTATAAATTGTCTATAGTTTAAAAGGCCTATAGGCACTGCTCAGCCATTTCTCAATGGATCTCACCAATTCTCTGAGGAAATATCTGCAACAATCAGAATTCATAAATTCAGAACCCACAAATATGTCATATTCTTCCTCTTCTGTTGGATCTTTCTCTCCCTCTTTCTTACCTTTCTTTGCCTTCTAAATTTTGGCATTTATACTTTCTATGGTAAGAAATCCTCTTTCCTGGTAGGACAAACAAACAAATCCAAAACAAAAAACATAAAACTCAATTAACAGCAATAACAAAAAGCACAGAAAAATACCATGAATGGAATCTCAAAATATTATTCCAGATTACATGTGTACTCCACTGAACATAATTTTGTGTCTTGTTTTGTTTTTTATCTATTACTTTCATTTATCAAATATGCAGGTAGTTGAAATGGAATGACTATCAACTCCCTCTACCCTTCCTTTTGCCATTTTGTTTCCTTTGTTGGTAAATTTTTGTTCATTTTTTGATAAATAGGTTTCAGTATTTCTTTAACATCATTTTATCATTTTCTTAAATCTCAAAATTTCTTTGGGAGGAGCATCAAAGGGCTTGATTTAAATAGCAAAACAAATCTCTCAATCAGTGCTGTACATTGTTTGGTTTTGTAGTATGCTTTGGTTTTAATTAAAATGGCCCCCAGTGCTCATTGAATGGTTGGTCCCCAGAGATAATGCTATTTTGGGAGGCTATGGAACCTTTGCCTACAGCCATAGCCCTGTCGTATCAGATCCTGCCTGGTTAGTACTTGGATGGGAGACTGCCTGGGAACACCAGGTGCTGCAGGCTTAGGAGACTGACCCAGCAACCCTCTCCCAAAAATCAATCTGCAATTGAAAACCCTATGAATAGTAGAGAAGCACTGACAATAGTATTTCTCCTGTTGTATGTAGGGTCACCATAAGTTGGACACCGACTCACTTGCAGCTAACAACAGCAACAACATATATGTATGTTTGTGTGTGTATATACACACATATACACACATACAAATACATATATGCACATATATATTTTTCTCTAAGGGAGATCTACTTCTCACATATGAGTGAGAACATGCTGTATTTGTCTTTTTAAGTCTGGATTATTTCCTTAAATGATGATCTCCAGTTCCATCCATTTCACTTTAAATGACATTTCATTTGTCACTACTGCGGAATAATATTCCATTGTGCATATATACCACATTTTAAACCCATCTGTTGATGGACATCTAGGCTGATTCCATATCATTTTGATTGCAAAGACTCCTGCATTAAACATGGAAGTGCAGGTGTCCCTTTTTATGATGACTTATCTTCATTTTGGTTATATTCTTACAAGTGGTATACTTAGAATATGAGGTAGTTCTATTTTTAGTTTTCTGAGGAAACTCCATACTGATTTCTATAATGACTGAGCTAATTTATAGTCCCACTGGCAGGGTGGAAGTGTTTCCCCTCCCCTGCCACACACACCTGCATCCTCGCCAGCATTTCTTGTTTGTTTTGTTGACGCTGGCTATTCTGACTAGAGTGAGATGGAGTCTCATTGTAGTTTTGATTTGCATTTCCCTAAGGGCTAGGGATGTTGAACATGTGCTTCATGTGTTTATTGGTTATTTCTATTTCTTCCTTTGAGAACTGTCTCTTCAGTGCTATTGCCCACTTATTTATTGGATTATTTATTTCAAAGTTTTAGTTTTGTCTTAAGACCTGTGATCCATTTTGGGTTAATTTTCATACAGATGGAGTGATACAGGTCTACATTTATTCTTCTAGATATGGATACCAGTTTTCCCAGCACCATTTATTGAAAAGCCTATCTTTTCTCCAATAGGAAGAACATTACAAAAGAGGCTACTGTAGTGTAAAGTCCTTGAGAGTATACTATAAAAGAAATGATAATGGTTTTCCCAATGTTACACATACTCAGAGTAATTGACTGTTGGTAAATATACCCAGAACTTTAAGCTATTTCAAATAATGTAATGGAAAATAATGATGGGAGCATGTTATGTATCCATGAAGTATTGAGAATCATCATTTTGATTCTTGTGTTAATGGGGATTGTTATCCCTCTAAAAGACTGTTTTCTGAAATTATTATGATAAACTGAATGGGATTTGAGAATGCTTGTTCTAAAACCTACTCAATTTCATTGAAAACAACTGCCAGAAAGAAAGAAAGAAAGAAAGAAAGAAAGAAAGAAAGAAAGAAAGAAAGAAAGGAAAGAACTCAATATAGTTGGCATAGTATTTCCAGTTCTGTCCAGTGATTATTTTAGCACCTTTAACATTGGTACTTCAGGCACTGCCTGACTGATCTGTCCTGTAATCTGACACTGGACCACCCTCATCTCTTGCCCGGACCATTATAATAGTTATCTAATTAATCTCTTGTCTCTGCTCTAATCTTTTCCCAGTCATTCAGACACAGAGTAACCAGATATATGTGTCCAAAATGGAACCCAGAGCATGTCACTCACTTGCTTTCAAGCCTGGGTGACTCATCAAAGTCTATGTCACTGAATTATAATAAATACCTGGTTAGATGTTCCTAGAATACCTGTCAGAGTGCAAGAGTGCTGGGGCATACTTAAAAAGTACTGAATGGGGAATCTGGTGGGACTGGGAAGTTTCTAGAGGTTTTTGAAAATTGACATTTGCATTTGAGCAAGAATCTTGGGAAATTCTTATGTCTGACTAAAAATCAGAATGACTAAAGACAGTAAAAAATAAAAGTCATCAAATATGATTGCCTTCCTTATCTTACTATTATTATGGACTCTCTGCTCAAGCCATGCTTGATTACATGTATTTTTTTTCGCTTTTCTGCCTTCTTGCTTTTCCCCATGCTATTCCTTCAGTCTTTAATACCCATTCTTATCTTTTCTAAGTGGCTAATTCCCACTTGTTTGATAAGAGGCAAGAGGAACAATTCTTCATCTATGAAGTCTAACTTGACTTCCTATCTCCCGGAGAGAACCATTCTCACTCCTCTAGGTGATCACATCACACTTAATAAATACATCATCACAGTGAGAAAGGGTTCAGGATAAAATTAGTACAGAGGTGTGAGTATTGTTGCCAAAGACAGAGCATGAGTGAATGTGTCTAACTCTGACTGTAAGGGTGGTAATCCTACTTTCTCAGTTTTCTATACTAGCATTAACTACAATGGATGTCATATTGAAGGCATTCAGTAATTCTTTGAAATAGTATATTTTTAAAAAATAAGTGTATAATAGAATATGTGATGGGATTTGTTTTTCTATTTCCTAGGACCTAACATTGCAAGTCATTCTAAAACTGAAGAAAATGTCACTAAATACATCCCATTCCAAAGATAACTACTAAAAATCGGTGCCATATTTTTCCTCCTAGGACTTACTCAGTGCTGTTGGAATCAGGCCTCCTTTTACCACATATCTTGTAACTTTACCTTCTGCCGTGTATGTGTGTGTGTGTGTGTGTGTGTGTGTGTGTGTGCGTGTGTAGGGAGGCAAGATATAAATGGAATGTCATCAAAGTCAATGGGCCAATGGGAAGTGAATGGTGGATGGGAGATGTTATACCACCATAAGGTACTGGGTACCCTCCTCCCAAATCAAATGATGAATCTGCCTTAAGAGAATTACTTACATACTGAGACTACAACAAGAGAGACTTGTGCACATCCCCTCAATTTGAATATGCACTTGTGCTGTGGATTTCTCACTGTGTTTTTACCTTTCTGAGTAGAGGAAAAAAGAACTAGAAGGAGAGGCCAGGACAGAGTGTAATGGGTGCAGTCTAGGGAGCTTACTGGCATGGTAAGGAGGTGTGAATATCTTCTGTGTCAAGTACACACAGTGGAAAGTAACTGATTTTCAGCCATTGTCCTAGGCACCAATGCAGGAGGGCAGATGGCCAAAGCTGATTATTTTACATTAGACCCTGTTGTTGTTGTTGTTGTTAGGTGCCGTCGAGTCGGTATCCGACTCATAGCGACCCTCTGTACAACAGGGGAAACACTATTGTCAGTGCTTCGCTGCTGTTCATAGGGTTTTCAATGGCAGATTGATTTTTTGGGAGGGGGCTGCCAGGTCCTTCTCCGAAGCCTACAGCTTCTGGTGTTCCCAGGCGGTCTCCCATCCAGGTACTAACCAGGCCCGACCCTGCTTAGCTTCCGAGATCTGACGGGATCAGATGCCACAGGGCTATGGCTACAGGCTTACATTAGACCCTAGGGGGTGAAATCTGAGGCAATCCTACTGGAAAAGGATGAGCTTGAACTCCCATACCTTGGGATTGTGCAGTGAAAAAGCCCTGCAGGGCGGGTGCTCTGAGATGCTTCATTAGAGAGGCACCTGGCATGCAGAAGCCACTCATCTGTATTGATGAGAAAAGCAGCAAGTGGTCGTTACAGAAAAAAAATGCTGCTAGAGCCAATTAGTACAGCTTTGCTCATCACTTTCCCTCCCCTTCTATTTGTTTCTATTATTATAGTAGCTACCTCTTAGAAGAAGGAAAGCACTGAAGGAGACATGCCACTGGGTTCCATGGTGCATGCCTATAATCCCAGCTAATGGGAAGCTGAGGCAGGAGACGTGAATTCAAGTCCAGAGGCAGCCTGTGAAAATTAGTGAGATCCTGTTTCAAAACAAAACAACAAAACAAAAATAAAGAAAAACCAAACCAAGCAAACAAAAAATGGTAAAAATGGGGCTGGGGTGCTGTTCTGTTGTAGAGCACTTGCCAAGCATATAGGATCCATGCCCCAGTACTGCACTAATATTAAAAATGACAGAAAGAAAAACACATTTCCATTTTCTAATTAATGTTCCTAAATCTACAATGATAGCCAATGACTGGGAAGAGTTAAGTTTTGAATAGATTATTGTTTTTGTTAGGTGTCAATGAGCCAGGTCTGATTCATTGTGACCCTATGTACAACAGAATGAAACACTGACCCGATTCTGTGCCAGTCACACAATCTTTTTTTATGTTTAACCCCATTGTTGGAGCCACTGTGTCTTCCTTTTTTGTTGACCCACCATCCTCCCAAACATGATGCATGTCTCCAGGGATTGGTCCCTCCTAACACCATGTCCAAAATACATGAGATATAATCTAGTCATCTTTGCTTCCAAGGGACACTTTGATTGTACTTCTTCTAGGATGGATCAGTTCATTTTTTGGCAGTCCATAGTATATTCAATATTAATCTCTGACTCCAAAATTCAAAAGCATCAATTCTTCACCTGTCTCCCTTATTCAATATCCACCTTTCATAAACATATGATGTGACTTAAAATACCATGGCATGAGTCAGGTTCATCTTTATCTTCAATGTGACATTTTTAGTTTTCAACACTTTAAAGAGATCTTTTGCAATAGCCTTTCCGAGTGCAATGCATCTTTTGATTTCTTGAATGCTGCTTCCATTTTTTATAGTTGTTCCTTGTCATTTTCAGTCATACCACATCAGCAAATGGAGGTCTCTGTGGCTTTGCTCCATACTTGTCATTAAGGTCGACTCTTCTTTGAGGAAGCAACTCTTCTCCAGCTGTCTTTTGAGTGCCTTCCAAACTGGGGGGTTCATTTTCTGACACTATATCTGATAGTGTTTCTTTGCTATTCATAGCATATTCAATGGCTAATTGTTTCAAAAGTGGGCTGCCATGTCCTTCTTCCTTGTCTGTCTTAATCTGGAAGCTCAATTGAAACCTGTCCTTAGTGCTTGAACCTGCTAGTGTCTGATACTGGTAGCATAGCTTTCAGCATCATAGGAGCACACAAGCCCCCACCACATGGCAAACTGATACCCAGAAGAGGGTTAAATAAATTAGCATTGGTATCTAATACTGAGTTGGACTAACTCAATATAAATAGTAGTAAATGTCCAGATATCTATAGAAAGGATCTGCTTCCCAGTGGATAACGGAAATTCAACAGAACATGTTGGAAGGGAGAGATTAAAGAAAAATGAGTCATGTTATATTTTTATAACAGCACGTTGGGCTTTCTTTTAAAAAGTTCTGTTTACTTGAATGAAAATAATGAATGCTAGAAGGCAACAGGAGTTCACCAAGGGCTAGTTATATCACAATAATATCATTTCACTTTCTGAAAGTGTTTCTAGAGGTTTAGAAATACCCAAGTCTAATCAAGATGAACAACGAAGCCTCAGGATAAGAATGGAGATAAAGAATCTTGTGGTTTGTACAAGTGTCTGAGGGAAAAAAAGTGTCAACCAGAGTGGAGTGAGGTTTATATTGAACTTAGAAAAGGGATGATGAAATATTTTTTATCAGATTTTTCTTGGGTTTCTGCATTCAGGAAAGGCAGTGCATTGAAGTAGAACAGATAAAAGTATCACAGTAAGAAGTCTCTAGCTTGGCTTGGATGTCAGGCAGGCTTCCACTTTTTTGTTGTTGTTGCTGTTGTTACAGTACTTGGGGGTTGAATCCAGGGCCTTGCACACATTTTGCAAGTACTCTATCACTGGGCTACACCCTCCATTTATTTTATTTTTATTTTTATTTTTTGAGTGAGGATCTTGCTAAATTACACAGGCTGCCTGTGGCCTCGAACTCATGATCCTCCTGCCTCAGCCTCCTGAGTTGCTGGGATTACAGCCTTGTACCATTGTACCTAGCTTGAGGACTCTGCTCTTTAAAGCAGTGAGACTGCCACTCTTGACTCAAATTTGATCCTAGTAAGTAACAATAATAGCATCTCCCATTTTGGATTATAGTGCAGATTAAATTGCACAGATACATAGTGTGTTATCAGACACAAGGTAAACCTTGGTAAATGTGAATTTCTTTCTTTTCTAGAGAAGTGTTTTCCAGTAGTGATGAAAATATTAGTTTCCCACATTTTTTCCAGGTTGAGATATCCTTAGAAACTGTCCTGTAATACCAGTTCGACTTCCACCAACCTACTTTTCAATGGTACCCCCCACCTACTAGGTGCTTTGATTCAGGCAGAGTGTGATAGGGATGGAGACACCAGTGTTCTTGCTGTAGGAAAGCCAGACTTTGTCTCCAAATTAATGAATCATCATTCTCTTGTGTTTTCTTGCTCACACCGTGGCTTGGTTCCCTAAAGCCCGATCAGTTCTTAGTGAGATGATAAAATTAGTTTTCTGTATTAGCAAAACTGAAGGCTGGTTCATGGAAAGTGGTAAACTCTTATAGGGATGACTTCCAACTCTAAGGACCAATGAGTCTTAATGTATCACATTGCTTCTTCCTGTCATTTGAATGTTCTGTGGAACTATATCATGAGTTTAAAAACAGACAATTTTAGAAATAGGTAACTCTTGAATGTGTCATGAAACTATAGCTCTAACCTAGGCATGCACAAAATGGCAAGCTCATCACAACTATAGATAGGCAGATTAAACAGCAGGTGCACTCTTCTCCTCAGGGCAGAAAATGACAGGAGATTCCATGCAGGCATTAAGGAAAAAGTGTCACAGTGTAAAAAAGTGTTAGCCACCTGCCACTTCAGCACAACAGCAGGTGCGTATGTTAAACATCCACAAAGTCAAAATGACTTTTTAAAGCTTGAATGTGGTTATAATGTCACTTTTCACCCTTTGAAAACACCAGGGTAAATAAGACAATGTAGGAGTGCATTATGGATCTTAAGACTTTGTCTTGAGAAGAAGTGATAATTTTATTTAGTAACTTGAAGATAAAATGTAAAAATAGTTCTAAAATAAATCTGAGCACATATATCCTCCACAATAAATTTTCAAAATATAGCTTCTTTCTTAGTATTGCAATCTAAATAATATTAAGAATTGTTTGGTCAAACTTTCATTAATTATACTTTTTATAATCCAAAACCAATTACTATTTCCCAGATTGCTACTGAATAGTATTCCTTCTGTTTTGCTGATGGTATGGTACATTGTAAATATTACTTGCAAAACTAAGTTTTCAGCATATTCTATGAGTTATTTCCTTTTTGTGTTTTGTGCCTTTGTCTGATTTGACTTTACATCCACATTAGAAATTACTATAATATTTGGGAAATAAGTAATAAGTAATTTTCAGTAAATTCATGAATTAGTTTTTGGAATATACCATTTGGAAAATAAAATACTGTGAATTGAAAATTAAAGTTCATAGAATCATAGCTACTCAGTGTTGAAAAGTAGTATTTATTTAACCTCTTTTATTTAAAAAAATCCGGAGAACCAAAAAAGGTGAAATGACTAAGTGACTTGCATAACATTATTGAATAATCATTAAAAGAATCCAAATTAAAATATTTTTCATTTAGTATACAATATTTTAAAACCTATATTTATCATCTCAGTACTTCAATCTCTATTGATACCGAACAAGAACAAGAACAATTTAAAAAGTTAACACTTTGTTCTTTTTTTCACAGAGCATTCAACTTATTTGTGCAGCTTTCCTCTGATTTCCATTGGTGATTTATATTATTTTCAGAGCAAGGTGCTAATAGGACATAATCTGATTATTTTTCCAGATTCCCACTAAGAAAATTCTTTGTCATAAATGCGCATTTATATTCAGAGCTGCCTGCAGTGGTACCACTGTGGTATCCGATCCCATCAGATCTCAGAAGCTAAACTGGTTCGGACCTGGTAAGTCCTTGGATGGGAGACCACCTGGGAACACCAGGTGCTGTAAACTTGGGAGAAGGACCCAGTAGCTCACTCCCAAAAAACAATTAGCCATTAAAGACCCTATGAATTGCAGAGAAGCACTGATAATAGTGTTTCATCTATTGTACATAGGTTTGCTATGAATCAGACACCGACTTGATGGCACCTAACAACAATAATATATTCGGAGATAATGTGAATTATAAGATATATTTGATATGATTAAATAGACCATCTGCATTACACTATACTGAGGTAGGATGCATGCCTAATATTCCATGCGTTCCCTCATATTTCTCAGGTATATGGAGCTAAATGTCTGAAATGGGACAAAGTGTTGGGAGAAGAGGTAACTTGCTCTGCTTCCATGCTGAAGCACTGAAATGCTGGAGTACTTCCTCCATGTGTTACTACTGCAAATTGACTCTGGAGTCCGTGCATCAAGAATGTTTTATAACAGAGTAGCAGCCTGGCTTCCTGAGTTTTCATCAGATGAGAGGTGTGTCCTTGATCTCCAATCACCCTTTGATAAAAAAGGAAACAATCCTGTTATTTGAAGACATTGAGATTTCAGAGTTCATCTGTGTGAGTAATTGACATTGCTTTTCCCCAGTAGTGCAAATATTTTACACATACAAGTCTATGGTAATCTATTTGTTTTACATTTTTACATATCCATGCATATCTTTCAACTTCTAAATATTTATTATTAGTAAGATGTATTAATAACTTACTTCTAGGGGTAGGCAGGATCTTGAGAAACATTTCATTTCATGGTTGCCACTTGATTTTCATCCAAGATAGCTTCCAAGTAAAGTTAATTTAAATTGCGTTTCTTTTTCAGACTTCTGACACATTTTTTGACCCATAAAACCAAGTCAGAACTGGAAAGAGAATGATTACCATCAAGTGACAAATATTTTAATAACACATTAACAATATGTCAAATGTGATCTAATTTTGTAATATAAGGAAAATAAATGAAAATACTGTTTCATAGTCCACTTGGTAATTTTAGGGGGCATTTAATCTGAGCTAGGAACTATTCTGGGGCCTTAGTATAAAGTGGAAACTTTTTATAGCTTATGTTTTCCTTGAGTAGTTAGTTAATAAGTAGTTACATAAATAAATCAGAGAGTTTTATAGTAATTTATATTTTGAAGAAAACGAAGCAAATTAAAAGCATAGGTAGTGGCTTTTGAAGGGTGGAAGGAATCTCATTAAAAATTTCATCAAATTTTATCAAATAATTACAATGTGCCAGATAATGTTTTAAGTAGTTTACACATATTAACTTGCTGGATTCTAACAATAACCTGAAGGACTAGGTATAATTAAATCCACCTTACAGATGAGAAAAAACAAAGAAGAGGTCAGCAGCTGCCTTAAGTCACTCCACTAACTCCTGGTATAAGCCAGGATTTGAATCTAGGGAGTCCAACTTTAGAGTTCAAACTACTCATCTCACTCACTGGGATATAGAAGAAGACTGGGATATAGAACAGTGTGTGATTTTGGAAGACTTTTCTGATCCTTACTGAATGACAGAATAGATTAGCCACAAAAGTCCCTTCAGTAGTAAAGAATGGATATGCAAGGACCAAATTACAATTATAGGAGTATCAGGAAGGTGGAAGCTATGATCTAACATTGTCCGAGAGACAGGATGGACCAAAGACTGTGGACTATTATATAAAATATAAACCCCTACATTCCATTTTCCAGTTTCATGAGAGAAAAGTCAACTCCAATTTTATTTAAGCCACTCTTATTTGAATCATTTTCCAGTATGCAGCCAAACTCATTCCCTAAATTGAAAATAGTGTTAAGTCCGAGAGCTATAGACAAAAAGTACAAGCAAGAGAAGAGAGTGGTTTGGACACGGTGGTACATACAAAAGTAGTATATCCATATAGTACTGACTTGCAGAACACAGTCCATATACTTAAAATAAATAATATACTTGAAATAATGACTGAGTAATAAGATAGTGAAATAAGTGATAGTAAAGGTAGTTAAAAGAATATAAAACTAAAGTTAGGATATATATAATAAGCCTGCAGCTGTAGCCCTGTGGCATCCAATCCCATCAGATCTCGGAATCTAAGCAGGGTTGGGCCTGGTTAGTGCCTGGATGGGAGACCGTCTGGGAACACTAGAAGCTGTAGGCTTGGGAGAAGGACCTGGCAACCCCCTCCCAAAAATCAATCTGCCATTGAAAACCCTATGCACAGCAGAGAAGCACTGACAATGGTGTTTCCCCTGTTGTACAGAGGGTCGCTATGAGTCGGATACCTAACGACTCATAGGATGGCACCTAACAACAACAACAACATATATAATAATGTAAGTAATATGTTAAAGGGAAGGGGGTTATGTCTATCTTTTATGAAAGTTTTTGTATTTAAGATTTTTTAAATGGCTAAAAAAGCTTATCAGAGTGTCATTTAGCCATAGGTTCATCTGGAAGGAAAAGCAAAAATCCATCTAGGCTTCTGTTGTAGGCAACTGCTGGAGAAAAGATCACCATTTAAATCTCATCAGAAGGGTGCAACTCTATTCCTAGTTTGAAGTGTTAGGAGGCAAAGATCTTAATCTCTCTCAGAATCTTCACTGTTTTCTGCATGCCACATTTACTAGATCAAAGCACTTGGTTGGTATATTAAGGACTTTTTAATCCATCTTTTTGTGAGACCAATGTAATCTGCTTCCATTGCCTGCTTTATATGTGAGGGGATACTATGAACTAGGAGAAATTCAATAACAGTGGTGGCTGACATGTTGGATAATTTAAACGTGCAGCCATCTGACAGCTGATTCTTCAGTGACTCCAGTTCTACTGACAGAGGTAGAAGAAAATGCTGAAGTTGTCAGTCTGCTTCTATTTTTTATGAGCAAATTTTGTACTTCTTGGAGCTATGGGATGGAGGTGCATGACAGGAATGGACTTCATGTGCCAATCTGTAAAGCAATCCTTGCTCTCCCTTGTGATGGGAATAACACTTGTGGAACATTTTTCACTTGAGGTTGGCAGAGTGCCTCATTAAAATGGATTTATTAAACCTCCATGGCCCTCTGTATAAGAGGGATGGTCAGCTGCTACTTCATCAAGATGGGAAAGCTGGGGAAAAGAAGAGTCCAAATGACTAGATTATAGGATCCCATGTGCTTTCTTCCCTGATTTTATAACTGGGATCTTCTCAGCCATGCAGCATCCTGGTGTGCAAGAAGTATAAAACACAGGATTTCTCAACATCAGCACAACTGAAATTTTATGCCAGCTAATTCTTTATTGTTGGATGGTGGTGGGAATTGTCCTGTGCATTATAGGAAGCTTAACAGCATAGCATTCCGGGCCTCTGCCCACACACGCCAATAGGATCCCCCCATTTTGACCATCCAAACATGTCTCTAGACATTGCCAAATTCCCTGTAGGGGAACAACAGGCCCAACTTCCCTCCACTGAGAATTACTGTGTTTTATGTAAACTGAAAAGGGGCCTAAGACATATCTGAATTCTGGAATTGGTGCTTCATAGGAGAAGCCGGCTTCACAAATAAGAGTATCCAAAGACAAGATGAACATAAAAGCTAGATTTGGGCAAGTGTTGTAATAAAATGGTGAGAGAGGATTCGATGTGTAAGAAGAGTGTGGGTGCAAGTATTACTTAAGCAACCGGGACAGGTAAAAGTGATTTAGTTTGAGTGCTCTGTCCTTTTAGCCAAAGGAGAAGGGAACAGACACTAGACAGGAGAGGTCTCAGGGCCTCACTGAGAAGACTGGGATATAGAACAGTGTATCAGGCAAGAAACCGTGAGCTAACTCATGGCATAGTATGAGTTAATGGAATAGGGTAACAACTTTTCTATCTCCCCTAGCCTGCCAGGTGATAGCTTCTGAGACTGCAACACTCCACATAAAGTACTTTGGGAAGTGGGTGGTGCCAGGACCACTGGGAAAAGGCATTAGTAATTATTGAAATGAACAGTGAGTGCAGGACTGACCATCAATGAGGGTTTCATTTCCCTCATATATCACTGATCTGTGGCTAGACACTAATTTATTCCCTGAACCTACATTAAATCAACTCCTAAGCTATAATTAGTGGGAGAAGTAGTAATTTTATATATTTAAGTATCATTTAGCCATTTTTAAATAGCAACAATAAGAGCATTGCTATCACTGATCTTGTCACCTAGAATCAGAAAGAAAGGCTTCTCCCTTTGGGCTGCTCATTCTTTTCAATCTCTGTAGTTAATTGTGATTTCTCTTTGAAAAGTAGTAAGATTATTTTCTCCACAGTACAATATGTTGAAATCAACTTAGACTTTACGGTAATTCTTACAATTGCCTCTCATTCATTAATCCTTCCACCCATCCATTCATTTAATCATTGAAACTACAAGCATCCTTTCAGAATCTATTGGTGTTAGGCCCATGTGTGAATATGGAACATGCATATGTATATAAAAGTCATCCCTGACCACACGTGGATCACAGAATGTTAACAATCCATTACTAATTGTTATAAACACATGATTCTTATAAATAGCATATACAGCCTTAACAATGGCATTATTTCACTTAAACTTGAAGAATTATTGTTTCACCAGAGAAAACTGATTTTCAGACATAACAATGCAAACCAGTGGAGAATACAGTTGCATGAAAGAATGTCAGCAGCAGCAAACAGGAACAAAATTGTCATGAGCAGGGGGAGCTGAACCTATACAAGGGAGTAGGGTAAGTTTTTAAGTGTCTTCCTTTGGCATGCTATGGAATATAGTGTTTTCAGAAGAGGAGTATTTCTCTCAGTACTTGGGTGTTGAACCCAGGGCTTCCCACATGCTAAGCAAGTGCTCTACTTCTGAGCTGCATTCCTAGCCTCTTTTTTATTTTTGAGACAGTGTCTGGCTAAATTGCCCAAGCTGCCTCTGGCCTTGAACACAGGGTCCTCCTGCCTCAACCTCTCGGATTGCCAGGATTAAAAAGGCATGCCCCACGGCCGATGCCCAACTCAGCAGAAGACTTTTAAAGCAACAGAGTGACTTGGGCCAGGTTCGTGTTGTAGAAAGCTCAGTTGGAAGCCACTGTAAAAGATTTATTAGACTCGAGAGAGATTAGTGGCAGTGAGACCAAGGCAGACCCATTAGCAGGCTCTTGTAGTCGTCTGTGTGACAAATGATTATGGCCTGACCTGAAGTAGTGACAATGAGTGAGAGTGAAGAAGGTTAGTCTGTGACATATTTAAGTGGTAGAGTAAATGGGTTAAGTAGCTGGATTCATTATATATAAACATATTAAAAACTGAGGAATCAAGAATGAGAGCTGAGTCTGCCTGGGTACCCCATAGTCTACTCAATTGCAGTTTGGCAGTTGACATCTACCACAATATATGGACACCTTGTATCAAGTTCAACAATCAACCAAGACTTCCTGAATATTTTTCTCCCTGGTTTGATACACTTCTTTTATAAGTTTTTGGCTAATCATTCTCAACCTTGCTTCTGATTGCAATGCCATATGTGTACCTTGATTTCTTAGTTTTCACTCAGCCCTCTTTTGGATTTCCCCAGGCTCACCAGACTTCTCCTCTTGTCTCTCCACAGCTAGTACCACTGATATCTCCATAGTTTCCTGGACTCAGCCTCTAAAACAAACAAACCTTACCTACACAAACAGAGCCATATCAAGCTTTGGATGACTGCATTCATGGAGATCTTTTAAGTGAAGCCATATACAATTGTAGAAGTCTAGCACTAGTTAAAATTTCTTTTCCTAATAGCTGAAGAAGCAGTACAGGACAAAGTACAAATATGCCAAGTTTTATATTTAGCTATTGTATGAGCATGAACACGATCACTTCAGTTAGAAATGTATAGGATGATAGAAAAAACAAATATTAACAAACAAAGCATTTTAGGGCTGAGACAAAGATAAGGTAAGATGAGAAAATAGAGAAATGAAGGAATTGGTAGGAAAAGAATTAGGTACCCAGGTCACAAGGGGAAAATCCTTCTTAAGAAGACAATGGTGGCAGCTGTGGGCGGTGGCGCTCGCCTGTTATCCCAGTGACTTGGGAGACAGAGGCAGGAGGATCGCAAGTTTGAGACCAGAGGCAGTCTGCATAATTTAGTGAGACCCTGTCTCAAAAAGTAAAAAAAAAAAAAAAAAAAAAAAAAAAAAAAAAAAAAAAAAAAAAAAAAAAAAAAAAAAAAAAAGGGCTAGGGGTGCAGCTCAGTGACAGAGCACTTGCAAAGCATGCAAGCTCGAGGCCCTGGGTTCAACCCCCAGTATGGAAAAAAAAAGATGAAGACAATAGTGACAAGCACCTTTGAGAGAAGAAAAATGATTAAAATGCTCATTGGATTATAAAATTAGGAAGTGACTAGCTATAATACCAAAAACATATTATTAAGTGATGAAGGTAATAGCCGTATCTATGGATTAGGGAGTGGATGGTAAGTGAGAAAGTGAAGAGAATAAATTTACCTGGGAAGCAAAATGAGTAGATAATCAAAAAAATCTTTAAATGGAAAAGAATCAATATGTTATTATGCTGAGTATAAAAGTGCCAACTCCAAGAGAGAGGGGGCGTCATGAATTGAGGAGGGTCCCAGGTGGAGCAGAAGGGGAAGATCATTGTTATAGATGGAGGTGAAGTGAGGCATCTCTTCTTTTGATATATAAAAGAGAGAAGAAAAATGGAGGGGGTAAGTTGATATACATGTAAATCGATGTTTGGAGGTAGTATAAGGGAAATTAATGAACTTCACATTTTATAGCCTTTAGGTTCTCAGACTCCCACATGTTTGTCAGTTTGTCAGACTGTGAGGGCTTATGTGTTGCTGTGATTCCAAAGGCTATGCGAACAGTATTTCAGATACCAGGAGGAACGCTCATGGTGGACAGATTTCAGCTCAACTCTAGATTAAGACAGTCTAGGGAGGACTAGGCAGCCCACTCCCAAAACAATTAGCCATTGAAAACCTGATGAATATCAGAGAAGTACTGTCAAATATAGTGGCAGAAAATGAATCACACTCCCTCCTTCCCCAGCTGGAAGGCACTGAAGATATGACTGGGGAAGAGTTGCCTTCTCAAAGTATATTGGACCTTAATGATGGGAATAGTGTAGAGCCCCTGAGATCTCTGTTTGCTGATGTGGTATTACTCAAAATGAGAAGACACACAGTGACTTAAACAATGGACTCAAACTTAAATAAGGCTGTGTGCATGGCACAATGTCTGCTAGTGTTTTTTTCTGTTGTACATAGGATTGCTATGAGTTGGACCTGACTCAATGGAACCTACAAGTTCTCAGAGGGATGTGAAGCAAGGTAATCTACTAAAATTGAGGGGAGCAAACTGAAGAGGGCTTGCAAAAATAAAATAAAAGCTTAAGATAAGTTAGGAATACTAACTATTTAACTATCTCAAAACCTTGAGAGGTAGACCTTTCCATTTCACCAAAGAAGACGCTAAACTTGAGAAGCTAAAATCTTAGTCCCTTAGTGAAATCCACAAGTTCTACATTGCAAAAACAAGAATTTAAACATATGTCCATCATCTTTTTTTCAGTACTGGGAAGTTGAACCAATGGCCTCACACATGCTTTGCAATTGTTCTATCACTGAGCTGCACTCCCAGCTCATTTTTTATTTATTATCTTGAGACAGAATCTCACTTAGTTGTGCAGGCTCCTTCTGTCCTCAAACCTGGGATCCTCTTACCTCAGCCTCCCAAGTCCCTGGGATTACAGGTGCATGCCACTGCGCCCAGCTGTACATTTTATTTTATATTCAGTGCTCTTTCAATCAAATTATGCTAATCAGGGATTAGTAATTATTTGAAATCATTGACTAGTGTGTCTATATGGAGTGAAGAAAGTAGGTAAAACATAGACAACGCTTTTGAAGGAAGAAAATATGAAAAGGTGAAGGAAAATAGTAATTAATCATCACTAAATAATATAACTGCCTCCTTCCGTACCACTGTGGTGTTAGATCCCATCAGATCTTGGAAGCCAAGCAGGGTAGGGCCTGGTTAGTACTTGGATGAGAGACCACTGGAGAACACCAGATACTGTAGGCTTGGGAGAAGGACCAAGCAACCCACTCCCAAAAAACAAGCAGCCATTGAAAACCCTATGAATAGTAGAGAAGCACAATAATAGTGTTTTGCCTGTTGTACGCAGGGTCGCTATGAGTCAGACACCAACCTGACTGCACCTAACAACAACAAAATAATAAAACTGGTACACTTGGAGCATATCTATAGGACATAGAAAAGAATAGAAGTATGAAGCCAGAGTGGTATTGGAAGATTGAGATTGCAATGATGAATAACATGCAAATGATGGAGAGTCCTCATGTGAAGTCCTAAGAGTCATTCTTTGTAGTAAAGGCCAAAGTATCAAGATATTAGGGCATCAATTAAATCAATCAGTTAACCACATAAAATCCAAAATGAACCAAAGGACTTAGGTTAGCAAAGAATAACATGACACTCTTAAATGAGCTTTCAGAGAAACAAGGATGTAAATCCACATTCTGCTACTTTAGATCTTTGGAAAATTCATCTTCCTCTGTAATGAGAGATGAGAGCGTAGAGGGCGATAGAGAAGAAAGGATTTATTTTACGGTTCCTTCCTCCCCATTCTTTAACCAGTCTTTATTTTTAATCAAATTTCTACTCATAGTTAATCTGTCATTAAATTGTTACAAAATTAAGCATTATTTTGGAATCCTCTAGTAACTTTTGTGTAAACCAGAAACATTTTTTAAATCAAGAAATGATTTATAGATCTCTTTATTTCACTTTGGTGACAGTAATTAAAGTAGAATAGCATACTTCAGCGGAAAATTAGAAAATCTTCTCATTCTGTTGTCTTGCCTCCTGCCCCCTCCCCATTTATTTTGAAGTATAGAATAATAGATTAAACCTGCTCAATTTATAGTGCTGCATTATTAACAAAAGCTTCTTTTTAAAGTTAGTTATTATCATACCATAGATAAGTGGTTTTATTATAATGAATTTATGTGAAGTCAAATTACTGGGAAATAGTCTCTGTACTCTCAATTATAACACTTCCTATTAGTTAGGTGCTGTTGAGTCGGTATCCAACTCATAGCGACCCTCATAGGGTTTTTTTCAATGGCTGAGTGTTTCAGGATTGCCTTGGGAATGGATTGCCAGGCCCGTCTTCCATTTTTATGGTGCTGGGAATTGAACTTGGGACCTCAGAGACTGCAGCACAGTGCTCTACCAACTGAACCAAATCCCAGCCCCTTCCTATTAGTATTAGAAAAGAAATAAATATCTCTAGAGGGAGCAAAGAATATAAAAAGCATTTTCATTCTTTTTTAAACAAAATTAAAACAAAAAGAAAATGCTAAAATCAATAACTAAATCCCATGATTGGTTATAAGCAGAGCTTTCTATATTGTAGTAGAATGAGTCCTAAGAATGTATCTTAGGAGGACTACTGCCACAGACCAGATAACCACCTGCCACCAAGTGCTACTATGTCAGAGCTGGCATACCCAACTTTAACATAGTTATTTTTTTCATTGTCATCTTCTGCTAGTCTCTTCTGGAAATCAGCTCCTGCCAGAAGAACTAATATTAGCACTAATAAAGTGAAATAGGATATTACAAATTCATTTGGCAAATGGCACTTATAATAGCACCAAAGTTTTATCTTTTACAATCAGAGAACACATTAATAGCATCTTTCCTGAGGCAAAAATGATGATGCTTTTAATCTCGAATCCATAATAATTCTGATAAATGGTCCTCAGGTTCATCTTATCTTTTGAATTTGCTCATTGACTTTTATTGATAGACTGATTTAACTTAGTTTTATTTAATATATTTTGCAAAGGTATGATAGTGAACCAATACTGCTGGTTCAGACTGTGTTAGATAAAAACAGTTGAAGTTGGTGAACTAATGAACATGTGGTTAAGATTATAGATTTAGGATTTTCTTCTTACATGATTACAAAAGGCAATGGGAAAGTAGAAATGAAAGTCAACCTGCTGAGTTGCTAAATAAATGAAATAAACCTTTGATTTCAAATCTGCTGGAGTTTCAATGCTGAATTTCCTCCAAAGATCCACATATTGAAGGCTTAGTCCTCAAGGAAGTGGTAGAATGTGTGGGAAGAAGGGACTAGTGGGAGGTTCTAGGGTTATTGAGAGAGTATCCTTGAAAGGTATTGTGGGAACATCTGCCTCTTCCTCATCTTTCTCTTTTGTTTCATCCTCATGATATAAGTGGCTTTGCTGTTCAATGTGCTCCAGGCCATTGCCACTCAGCCCCTCACCAGAGGACCAAAGAAATGAGGCCAGTCATTTATGGACTGGAAACTTCAAAACCATGAGCTGAATAAACTTTTCTTTTGCAAGTTAATTATCTCAGGTATTTTGTTAACCATAACAGAAGGCTGACTAATAAACATGCCTATAGCCATGCTAAGAGATTTTCAGTATGGAAGAGGGAGAGGTCAAGTAATTAAGCCAAGAAAAGAGGATGAATTCAGGACTGTTCTACTCAAACTGAATGCATGTTCCCCTTGCTTTTATGCCTCTTAATTCATTTTATGTTATTTCATGGTTATTTATCATGTTACCTTATCTGTTTTTGGTAGATCACAGATTGAAAACTACTTGGGCATGCCACTATTTTTCTGTATATTTCTTCATATTTTGCAAGGTGGTTTATATATAACACATGTTCAATAAATCTTTTCTTAATAAATGAAGTTTTGAATTAGTTATCAGCCTCCTCTACCACAATGCAACCAATATGGTACATAGCCACCTGTGATTTCACATGGATGGGAAAATCATCTGATATTCTGCTTATTTCTGTTGTATGATAATCCTTTCAGAACCTTGATTAGCCTCCAGAACTCAGTCCTAATTTTTTCTCAACCTCATTTAAAAATAATACTTCTATATTTTGTTATCAGTAATTAGATGTATGTCCCACTTGGCTTCTAGTTTTAGAGCATGTGAGGTCATGTCCCAATCCAATGGTTTATAACAAAACAAAATCCTTTCTAATCTCTGAAACACTTTAGATCTTTTCTCTGTTATAACTGATTCAATTTACAGAACAGTATAAAGTGAAAAAATATTTACTTTTAAATTTTCTAAAGCATATTTCATGGAATTTTAGATCTATAGCAAAAAGGCATTTACTTAAATATTACTAGCTAACTTTGGATAAGTAATCTAAGATCCCAAAAAGTAAAATTACATTTTTTTAGATAAAATAGTAGTAGGATAGAGACTTATGACAATAAATTATATACACATTTTCTATCTGTCTATATGTATTATGGCCTGCAGCTGTACCACTGTGGCATCTGATCCTATGAGATCTTGGAGGCTAAGCATGGTAGGGCCTGGTTAGCACTTGGATGGGAGACCTCCTAGGAACACCAGATGCTGTAGGCTTGGGAGAAGGACCTGGCAACACACTCCCAAAAAAACAATCAGCCACTGAAAACCCTATGAATAGCAGAAAAGCACTAACAATACTATTTTGCCTGGTATTTAGGGTCCCTATGAGTCAGTCTTTGACTCAACTGCACCTAACAACAACAACATATGCGTTATAAAATTTCTTAAGATACCTCCATATTGATTTCCAAAGTGGCTGGACTAATTTACAGCTCCACCAGCAGTGTAAGAGAGTTCCCTTTTCTCTGCAACCTTGCCAGCATTTATTGTTATTTGTTTTATTGATCTTGACCATTCTTACTGGAGTAAGATGTAATGTCAGA
The DNA here is from genome assembly GCA_007922755.1 of Pedetes capensis. Lineage (NCBI taxonomy): Eukaryota > Metazoa > Chordata > Mammalia > Rodentia > Pedetidae > Pedetes > Pedetes capensis. Next base: position 46,242 of record VMDO01000504.1, read on the forward strand.
GTTGTTTTAATTTGCATTTCCCTAATGGCTAGGGATATTGAGCATTTTTTCGTATGTTTCATGGCTTTACTGACCACTTCATTTGAGAACTCTCTGTTCAGTTCCATTGCCCAATTGTGTATTGGGTTATTTGTTTTCTTGGGTATTTTTTTCTTGAGTTCTTTATAATTTCTGGTAATTAGACCTTTGTCTGATGTATAGGATGTGAAGATTTTTTCCCATTCAGTGGGGGGATTTCCTTGACTCTGTTAATTGTGTCCTTTGCTGTACAGAACCTTTTTAATTTCATGTAATCCCATTTATCTATTCTTGTTGCAATTTCTTGAGCAATTGGAGTCCTATTAAGGAAATACTTTGCTATGCCTATATGTTGTAGCATACTGCCTATCCTATCTTCTATTAATGTTAAAGTTTCTGGTTTTATGTTGAGGTCTTTTATCTATTTTGAATGGCCCAGCTATAACACTATTGGGAATTTATCCAAAGGGAGATGTGTCATCATACCACAGAGACACCTGCATCACCATGTTCAATGCAGCACTTTTCAAAATAGCAAGGATATGGTATCAACCAAAGTGCCCATCAACAGACGAATGGATAAAAACAAACTATGGTACATATACACAATGGAATACTACTCAGCAATTAAAAAAAATGAAATAATGCCATTTGCAGCAAAGTGGATGGCGGAATTGGAGAAAATTATTTTAAGTGAACAAACACAAGCCCAGAAAGAGAAATACCACATGTTCTCACTCACATGTGGGAGCTGAGTAAAAAATTAAAAGAAGGAAAAAAAAAATCCTATGCAGAGGTCAGAACATCATAAAAAGCTAAAGTCGACTTAGTGGAGAAGAAACAATTTGGGGAGTGCAAAAGGAGGGAGGGATCTAGCAAAAGGAGGAAATCCTGGGAGAGGAGAGCTGGGAGAGGAGGAACAAGGAAGAGTGGGGAATGGGGAAGGGGGCAGCCTCAGGGTGAATAGCCCAACTTTAATAGTTCTGGAAATAATTATGTTAACATCAATAATACCAAAGAATGGTAATAATATGGATGGGCTAGAAAATTCTGGGAATAGTACTGACAGTGTAACAAGATAGTTCACTACAGAAAAAGTTTTGATCTTAAACATAACTGGGATCCAAGGATATATAGAAAAATAGTACCATAAAAAGACATGCAAATGGAAGAGAGATCTTTGGTGGGGGGTGAGATGAGGGAGTAAGTGCACAAGAGGGTAAGGGGGAGCTTATCTGTGCAATGTACAACAAAATGCATATATAGAAATGTCACAATGAAATCCATGTCAGAAAGAAAAACATTAAGTTGTACATTAAAAATTTCCAATAAAAAACTTGAAAAAATATCTTAATTAAAATATAAAATATATTTGGACAGTATATCATCTGCAAAGTTCAAAAGTTTTAATATAGTGGTTTAAGAAAGTAAAAGCTTGTGTTTCTTTGATAAATAAAATTGTGTGGATACGATAGTGATAGTGACGATGCTTTAAAACATCAATGTTTTAAGATCCTATTGTATTTTTGTTCCACCATCCCTAGATTTTACTTTTACTCTCATATTTTTTTTCACAGTCTTGTTTGTCAAAAATTCATCCAATTTCCAGATTAACATCTAAATTTCACACTGGGAAAAGGAAGAGATAATAAGAAGGAAGGTTTGTACCTATCCATATTTGAAAGATAAAGCATTCTCAGACATCTTTAACTGGCTTCTACTTGCATTCTTTTCACTACACAAGGAAAGAATAGAACATGTTGACTTTAAAAAAACTGTTATATCACAACTCAAGATAAAGACAAAGAAACCAAAAACAACAACAGTAAAAATCATGCAATAAAACCGCAACAAGAAAGTAGCATTTTCTTCTAAGGAAAAAGCAGAAATGTATGTTGAGTAGGCTTCTAGAAGTATCTGCTGCAAAAGGCTTACATGGAAAGAAAATTTGTGAATGTATCATATGTGTGTGAAGATTACGAGATTCAGTCACACATGGAAACAAAAATGACTCCAACCAAACCCCGGGGTCATTCTCGACCAAACATCATTGCTAATATTTGCCATCAATATTTTGCTATGTACAGACTTGATACTATTTAATCTATGTATGCTCTACTAAAGGAGAAAGACCCAACATGACTGATCTACAATTTACTTTCCTGTAAGAATTATTTTTTGCATTTATAATCTACAAAATATCTTTCTATTGGCTTAACCTAATGTGTTCAAGTCAATTTACTTGACACTGACTGACTATAATCTAAAGCTATATTGATATGTTACCACCTTTGCTTAATATAAATTTTTATTTCACAGTTTCCTTATATGTTTTATGCACTAAAATTCGTGATGTAGAAAGTATAATTTCCTTTGGAATTCATCGATCCAGGAAATATTTTAAACATACTCTTTTCTGAAGTTCTTAAAAATACATTAAGCAGGGAGTTGACCTTGGTCATGTGACTTATCATCTGTGGAAAACACATGATTTTCGTTGTTTTTTGGGATCAGGAAGTTGAAATGGACATCCAGACACTATACTACTGTACTATGAGCTAGATCAAGTGTCTTCAACCAGTTTCCGAGAGGTAAAATGATGGAAAGCATACTCTTTCTCAAAATTGCTCTGAGTATTAATAATAACTGCTTATATAATGATATTACCATAAATTGTCAAGATCTAGATTGCCTATACCTGCTAGATTTTATAAATAAAAAAAGGAGTAAGTTGAAAAATAAATGCTCAGCTTCTATTAAAAGGCAGATCTATGAGATCCTTAGGATTTATTTCAAATATTTGCATGCTTCCCCCAACTGTTTCTGATGAAGCCACATTACAATTTTGGTCTTCAACATCCTCTTTAGTATCATAGACATAGATTTACTTGCTTCTTGCTATCACAAGAAAGATGTGATGAAATGGATGACTAAGAATAAAAGCAAAGGAAAACTTACTGGTAGCTTACAAGCTGAATATAAAAGGATGTTTATAGGAGTAACATCAACAAGATGATGGAGAGAGGAAATACCAGTCTTTGTCCCTATCATGCACAAAAATTAACAGTACAATCAGTGTTACACAAATGAAAGTAGCTGTGGGCAAAGTGAAAAATCCAATGTAAAATCTATAGCAAAACAGTGAAGCAAAAAGAGAAGAACAATTCGACAGAAGAGATTGTTAGGGAGTTTAGCATACCTGTGATATCTGGAGTTGGGTAGGAACATAGAATAAGGGCAGGAGCTATCAACATCAGATGTACACAGGGTGACATAGCAGTTCCCAGTGGCAAACTTGTCAGAGGACCTCAGCAACCCTCTCCATGGAGTATCTCAACAGACCCCACAGCTGCAATGGATTCTCTGAAGCATCCACGGTGGAGGTCTCCTTAATGTTTGTTGACATGGACATTAGTGATTGCTTAGAGGAGGCTCTCAGATTTTGCCACTGGGGAAAAAAATAGCCTTCATTGCCACAGACCCTCTGAAGAGGGAAAAGCTGCTGATTCCCATCTTTATCCCCTGCAAGGAGCTGCTCTTGTGCCACCATAGGGCTAGGATTACCATACCCCATCTGCAATCCTATTTGCCAGAGTCTGGACCTGAGACCACTTCATGAATGTTTAGATATGAGAGCTAATTCTGCAGGAGTCAAGTTCATGTCCTAGACCCTGAATCAGAGGTTTCTCTGCACATATGTGGGATATGAGCCCAGACTCTACATCCTCTCTTCAAATGGCTATATTTTGATCACTTGAGTCATTGATGCAGTAGAAGCATCTGTACCCCACACCTTGAAGCCACTATACTTTTGCATGTGGCAATGTTCTTGACCTCATCTCTTCAGTTGTTCCAAAAATTCCACACTTTACAAGTAATTAACAATGTTGTAGTGGAGGCACCTGTGTTTTGACCACTGGTGATACTATTACCAAAGAACTAACAGCTATAATCCCTCTACATACACTTATGCTCCAGATACTAGCTCTGTGGAGGCACTACAGGTGTTTTGTGTGAGACCTTATTATTATAACCACTGCAAGAGTACCCACGAGCCAGACCTAGTGACTTTACTCATATTTTCCCTTAGGTATAACTTGGATCCTACCAGCCTTTGCCATTAAAGAATCAACTAAGTCCTGCTGCCAAGGACACCTTGCTGTGGACACTAACAGACATAGCAAATGAAGATCATTTCCAGTATTTGCCAATGCTGATCTCAACTGCTGGAGCTTCCTGGAGACTATGCCACTTTACATTCACCAAAGCCCAAACTGATGCACCCTATTGTGATGGCACCATTGCTACTATCATTAGGTGAAGAATTTTCTCCTCTGAAGCATGTCTGTAAAGTCCAGAACAAGTGATTGCTCCACCAAATATGTGCTCATCAACACAAGAAAACAAGAAATATGAAAAACTGAGAGATTGTGACTTCATTAAAGGAACAAAGTAATTTTCTAGTGGCTAATCTCAAAGAAATACAGATCTGCAAGCTTCTGGGAAAAATATTTCTTTAAGAATCTCAGAGAGCTACAAGAGAATACAGACAACTTAAAGAAGTCAGAAAAATAATACATAAAAATGTGTTCAATAGAGAGATAGAAATCATGAAAAAGACCTAATATAAATTCTGAACATGGAAAACACAATGAATGAATAATGTAGTACAGTATCAAGAAGAAAGAGTCTGTGAGCTTAAAGAGAAGTCATTTGAACATAGCCAGTCAGAGGAGAAAAAAATGAAAGGAAATCCACAGATTTTAGGGATGACATCAAGAAAGCCAAATTTATATGATAAGATTTCAAGAAGCTGAAAAGGAGTAAAATTCTTATTTTAAAAATTAATAGCTAGTAATTTTAAAGTTTCTAGTTTTATTTTGAGGTATTTTATCCATTTTGAGTTAACTCTCATGCATATTGAGAGGTGCGGGTCTGTTTTCATTTTTCTGCAAGCAGATATCCAAGTTTCCCAGCACCATTTGTTGAAAAGACTATTCTTTCTCCAATTTTCTTGGTTTGCTCCTCCAAAAATCAGGTGGCTATAGATATGTTGGTGTATCTCTGTGTCTTCTATTCTGTTACACTGGTCTTCAGGCCTATTTTTGTGCCAGTATCAAGCTGTTTTTGCTACTGCACCCTGGTAGTACAGTTTAAAGTCAAGGACTGCGATCACACCTTTACTAGTTTGCAGCTTAAGAGTGTTTTGGATATATGTAGTCTTTCATGTTTCTATATGAATTTTTGGGTCAGTTTTTCTATTTCTGTAAAGTATGCCATTGGAATTTTAATGAGGATTGCATTAAATCTATAGATTGCTTTCAGTAGGGTAGCCATTTTTACAATATTGATTCTCCCAATCCATGAGCAGGGGAGGTCATCCCACCTTTTAGTATCTTCTGTGATTTTTTAAAATGTTTTGAAGTTTTCATTGTAGAGATCTGCAGGATCTTTGGTTAGATTGTTTCCAAAGTATGTAAGATTTTGGTGGGCTATCATGAAAGGAATTATATCTTTAATTTCCTTCTCTTCCTGCTCACAACTGGTGTAAAGGAAGGCTACTGATTTGTGAGTATTAATTATGTATCCTGCCACTTTGATAGAGGAGTTAATTAGGACTAAAAGTTTTCTAGAGGAGATTTTGGGGTCCTTTAGTGAAAGTATTATGTCATCTGAAAAGATAGAAAATATACTCCATCATATAGGCTTAGGAAAGCATTCATTAATAAGACACCAATTGTGGAGGAAATTGCAATAAGAATAGATAAATGGGATTAAATGAAATTGAAAATCTTCTGTACAGAAAAGGAAACAGTCAAGAGAATCAAGGAAGTCCCCACGAAATGGGAGAAAAATCTTTGTATCCTATACGTCAAACAGAGGACCAATTTCCAGAATTTACAAAGAGCTCAAAAAAGCAACTCCCAAGACAACAAATAATCCAATACACAAGTGGGCAAAGGAATTGAACAGACAGTTCTCAAATGAAGAAGTTCATAAGGCCATGAAACACATGAAAAAATGTTCAATATCCATAGCCATTGTTGTTGTTGTTGTTAGGTGCCATTGAGTCGGTATCATAGAGACCCTCATAGGGTTTTCAATGGCAGACAGTTTCGGGATTGCCTTGGGAGTGGATTGCCAGGCCCTTCTCCCATTTTTGCGGTGCTGGGAATTGAACTCAGGACCTCAGAGACTGCAGCGCAGCGCTCTACCAACTGAGCTAAATCCCAGCCCTCCATAGCCATCAGGGAAATGCAAATCAAAACAACTCTGAGATTCCACCTTAATCCAGTAAGAATGGCCAAGATCAATAAAACAAATAACAACAAATGCTGGTGAAGTTGTGGAGAAAAAGGAACACTCTTCCACTGTTGGTGGGGCTGTAAATTGGTTCAACCACTTTGGAAATCTATTTGGAGATATCTCAGAAAGCTAAAAATAGAACTCCTTATAACCCAGTTATACCACTACTGGGAATATACCCAAAGAGAGAAAAATCATCATACCACAGAGACACCTGCATCTCCAAGTTCAATGCAGCACTTTTCTCAATCAAGGATATGGAATCAACCAAAATGCCCATCAACAGATGAATGGATAAAAAAATTGTGGTACATATACACAATGGAACACTACTCAGCAATTAAAAACTGAAATAATGTCATTTGCAGCAAAATGGATGGAATTAGAGAATATCATCTTAAGTGAACTAACACAAGCCCCAAAAGAGAAATACCACATGTTGTCACTCATATGTGGCAGTTGAAACAAACTTAAAGAAAAGAAAAAAACACTATGTATAAACTGGAACAGAATAAAAAACTCAATTAAACTTAGTGTGGTAGGGTCAAGTTAAGGAATGGAAAAAAAGGGAGGGATGTAGCGAAGAGAAGTGATGATTGGAGAAGACAGGAGGGGGAAATGGGTCAAGGAGGAGGGATGAAGGGGAAGAAGTCAACCACAGTGTAAACAGCACGACTTTATGAGTATGGTGGAAAAAAGAGGGAAGATAGAAAAACAAAAACAAAACAACAAAACCTATAAGAATAGCTAAAATAATAATAATAATAATAATAATAATAATAATAGTAATAGTAATTTAAATGGACTAGATCACTCATCTAATATTGCTGAGAATGTAAAAAGATAGATCACTATAGAAAAAGCTTGGTCTTAAATCAAAATCAGTATGCACGTATATAAATATTTTCACAAAACGACATGTAAGTAGAAAGGAGAACATTGGTATGGGGGGGAGGGGATAAGGGAAGAGGGTTATGAGAGAGTAAAGGGGAAGTTATGTGAGCAATGTGCAATGAAATGCATATATGCAAATGTCAGAATGAAACCCATTAACTTGTATATTAAAAACTTCCTATAAAAAATTAGTGGCTAAAAGCATCAAAAATTTGACAAAAAATGTACACACCTTGATCCTTGAAATTCATCATTCGCTAATCAAGTTCAATCAAAAGAGAACTTCATCGGGACATATTGTAACTGTCAAAAATCATAGCCAATTTTTTTTTTTACTTTTTTGATACAAAGTCTCCCTAAATTATGCAGACTGCCTCTGGTCTCAAACTTGCAATTCTCCTGCCGCTGCCTCCAGAGCTGCTGGGATTATAGGTATGAGCTACCATGCCTGGTGGTTAACAGAAAATTTTGAAAGATCAGAAACAAAAGAAAGTTTCTCCCATGTAAGAGACTCTCCATAAGGCTGTCAGAAGACTTCTTCTCAGAAACCTTTCTGGCCAGGAGAGAGTAGGATGATTTAATAAAAGTTTTAAAGGGAAAAATAAACAGAGAGAAAACCCAAACAAACCTGTCAACCACAAGTAGTTTTTCTGACAAAACTATTCTTCAGAAATGAAGGAGAAAGAAACTTTTTCCTAGACAAACAAAAAACTGAGTTATCACCACTAGACCCACCTTACAAGAAATGTTAGAGGGAATTCTTCAAACTGAAATTAAATCACACTTATTAGCAACAGGAAAACATGAAAATATTAAGCTTACTGTTAATAGTAAGTATGTAGTCATTTCCGGAATACTCTACTACACTAATGATGGTGTATAAACCACCAACAGCACTAGTATAAGGGATAAAAGTCAAAAGTATTAATAATAGCCCTGCTGTTGTTAGGTGCCACGGAGTTGGTGTTCAACTCAGAGGGACCCCACATGCAACAACTGAAATAGTATTGTTAATGCTTCTCTGCTATTCATAGGGTTTTCAGTGACTGTTTTTTTGGGACTAGGTTACTGGGTCCTTCTCCTATGCCTACAGCATCTAGTGTTCCCAGGCAGTCTCCCATCCAACTATTAACCAGGTCTGCCCTGCTTAAATTCTGAGATCTGAAGGGATCAGACTGCACAGTGGTATGGCTACATTAATTTATTTGTGCTCATACAATATAAAAGGAGTAAATTATGATACAAAAGCATAAACATAGATGGGGTAAAATGTAGAAATTTTCAAAACACACTTCAAGTTAATTTGTTATCAGCTCACAATAGCCTCTTATGTCTTATGTAAACTTGATGGTAATCACAAAGCATAAATCTGTGGAAGATATATGAAAGATAAAGGGAAAATAATAAAATCAAAGAATACCACCACAGAAAATAATTAAATCACAAAGTAAGAGAGTGAAAGAGATCTTTCTAGATCTACAAAGGAGCAAAAAAAAAAAAAAAGATTAATCAGCTGGCAATAGTAAATTTTTACATGTTGATGATTACTTTAAGTGTAAACAGGTTAAGTTTTCTATTAAAAAAAAATAACACAAGCTAAATTGACAACAAAAAAGAAGACTCAACTCTATACTGCCCACTAGAGACTCATATT